>CM067069.1:25919578-25949578 GCA_033980235.1 Diadema setosum | reverse complement strand
GCGCGCTACCATACGCGCTGTCAATCCTGTAAACAACTTCTCGTTCGGGCTGCCAGCCGGCCTTTCTTGCGCACAACAATCATGTGGCGTACGTATACGCTTATACGTACAGTACTTACATGTGCGGAATTTCCGAGTGCGACGTGCGTAAATGTTTGGGACGAACATCCTCGGACGTCTTGACCCACAAAAGTACGTGAAAAACGCTGACAAATGCTGTTAGTTTTCGAATTTTCGACCCATTTTATAAAACAAATGATGCACAGGATTATTTCGTGGCGTTAGTGGAGGCGTAGCTCACTCTCGGGTATTTACAATGAAGTGCAACATGCACTCGGCTTCGCCTCGTGCATGTTTCACAATTGTAAATACCCTCAAGTGTACTATACGCCTACACTAACGCACTCTATCCTGTGCATCATTTGTATAGTAGCGCGCAGGAGATCGCGCATTCAAGCACATGCTATAGTAACATTAAAAAACAATCGGAAATTGCTTCATGAAAATTGACAAACTTATCTTTTCATTCTTAGTCCGAGAAATTCTTGTCATAGGTAGGTAAAATATCATAGTTACATTTTCATATTCTTTTCAGCTAAATCACTTTCATGTGTATATTTCTCATCTTTAATGACTGCAACATTTTCAATGTTACGTGCTGACAGATCATATCTAGAGGCGCTTGGTTTTTTTTTTTCTTTTTGTCTTTCGTTTTTGGCTCTCTCTCTCTCTCTCTCTTTCTCTTTCTCTCCCTCTCTTTGGAACACCTGTTAACAGATCCACCTCGCCCTGGAATAATCGACATTCAGCTGAAAGAGAAACTGAGCAAAGATAACCAACCAATATTGGTCATAAACTGTCACGTCGATGAAAAGATTATGCTTCATCCCCCACTACATACTTTCGAAGTCAAGGTTGGAAAGAAGTCCGTATCATTGTCAACAAGGCCATCGACCACTATATCCACAAGGCCTGAAAACTGTACCGTAGTAACTTGCACTGGAACCAACGATCTCGGTTCGACAAACACTACGGAAACGTATTGCCCTACAGGTGAAGCAGATTCAAATCAAATCATTCGCGTGCTTGTATTATAGATGTTTTTGTGTGTTTTACTTAATTGTAATGTACATGTACATATATAATTATGTATAATACTTACAGTCTCTTACTTCAGTCTCTTCAGATCATCGCTATAGACACATGTTGTCATTACAAACAGCTATGATAAAAGATCTCAATTCATGTATGGTTTACAACTACGTCTACCGGAAACTTGGTTACCCGTAGAAACGTCACAAATCTCCTTAGTAAACAAGTGACAGTTTCAGAGTAAAGAGAGATGGTTTATGAAAACGTAAATAACAAAATGAACAATAGTTAAGAGATAAGCTGCTTTCCTCCTTCTCTTCTCAGTATTTGCCTATCAAACTTTAAAGAAGACAAAGTGATCAGAGTACGCAGAAAAAGGCTCCATAGCAAAGGGAAAGAAGAATGAGAGAGACAAAGAGAGAGAGAGAGAGACAGACAGAGAGACAGAGACAGACAGACAGACAGACAGACAGACAGAGAGGGGAAAAAAAAAAAAACCTTGTCTAGCATTATGCCAGATACAGTAGTAGTTACCTAACAAATCAACAGAGGAGAGTGTGAACTTAGATTTGACCCTAGAGGTCTACATGATTCAAAGTGAAACATGAGATTTTCCGAAAGTTAAAAGTGCAAATGTCATAAACCCCTTGGTCTACTAGAGAAGTCAGAAAAAGAATGAAAAAGAAATCGAGATACAATATACATGCTTGGAGATAAACACCAGTTACATATTTTACCGCAATGTTGAAGTATACATTTTAACTTTAAAAAAGTGTAATTCAATGTTAATTATCTGCGTGAAAGACTCATAAAAATGGAGTTGTCCAGTTTTACTTTGGGAAGAAAAAATGTAAAGATTTCTGATTGCCGATGTTAAGTTCTACGTGTATAATAGTGATAAACGTTTTCCATCACAATTAAAGCTTCGTTTCAATGTTCATGATTTTTTTTTCGTATATACTGGCACTCGAGTTGAGCATTTGTGGCAGAAAGTCGTATCTTCCTTATTTCTACTGCCATTCACCCATAACACTTGATCTTAATAGATCCACCAGAAGAAGGTCTGATCTCAATCCTAGTGGAAAACGACACAGATACCACCAATGTTAACATCACCTGTTTCATCGATTCGTCGGTTCAACCCAAACATCCTATCAACATTTTTGGTGTCGATGTAAACGGTGAAAGCATGATCTCCTCATCGCAAAATGCGTCTGTCATTGTGACGTCACGTCAGAACAGGTGTCTTAACATCAGATGCACCGGAAGCAATGTCCATGGGTCAACAACCTCTCTTAGTTTGCATTGTCCCAGAGGTACGTGATATCTGACTTTCTAAACACAGACGATGAGTGTGAGCCCTTCTTAGGATTCATTCAAAAGCTGGCTGTGCAAAGCGTACGTGTTGCTAAACTAGCTCATGCCCGATTTCCCTAAAACCCTGTCAGCCATTTTTATTGTTACGAAATAATTTACAAATGAACATTATAAAATAGAGACACACAGTTTAATGTTATGATCCCCTAATCGAATTAATCGTATTAAAAGTTGCATGCTCTTTCATTCTTTTAACGATGGTCTTCTTCAATACTTTCAAAGATGTAAGGCAGGCCATTGCGTCTATACAGTCATAAAAAAGGTATGATGGATGACGGTCATCTTCCGGTATAAAACAATTAGAAAATAATTTTTATTGGTCACTCCCATTACTCTTACTGCACAGTGATTACGTCAAGCACTATGAAGATTTAATATTTCATTCTTTCCATCTTCAATCAACATTATAATCTTTGTTGCTCTTTGCATGACCAACCAGCGTGAGTAGCTGCTTCTCAGATTTCACGGCACTCGTACTCGCTTGTTTCTCCGATGTCTTTCGAATACCCTTACAGATGATGTGATTGAAATCGAGATGTCTGACTTTCCGTCCGATGACAATGTGACGGTTGTCGTAATTCTGTGTCACGTGACTGAAGAGTACCAGCCCTTCCCTGATTTCCACCAGTACGTGATTACAGCAGACAACCTGACGCTATCAAGGGGCAGATCTACGTGGGTCTATCTCAGCCCTAAACCTGAGAAATGTGTCTCTGTCACTTGTAGCGCCTTCAACGACTTCGGTTTCATCACTGCATCGGAAATTTATTGTCCAACTGGTAGGCGTTTGGAGAACAACATTATCATATACAAATTTCGTTTATTTACTTACGTTCATTCTTTAATAAGACGAAGAATGATATAGAGCCATTTCCCGCTTCCTTTTCACGACTTACATATGGTCAGCTCTATGTCATTAAAAATTGAATAGGCCTGTATATTATGTTTCTTTCTCAGAAGCTCAAAAATCTCTGTCTATGCAAGCATGTTTAACATTTTTTGTATACTACGCAAAATGAAATGGTGCCAATGTTCAAGTAAACCTAAAGTTTCCATGGGATTTGCTTTGTTAGATCGGATGAAGATAGAGGCTATGAGAACTGAAAAATGCGTATCACTTTCAAATCACTTAATAAAAAAATGAGAAAGTCAATTGTTTCGTATTCTATTTGAGTAGAATTTTAACGTCCATTTACGTACTGTATTCGATTACAAATAAACACGGCGGAGATAACATGTGTAGACGTAATATCTGTTAAATAACTTCTAAAATGAATATTACAGATAATGGTGATACACGATGCTTCGTGGTGAAATGTACTGCCATGTTTGTGCAATATGAGATAGGACTAGGAATTTAAACGGGATTTTACTCTGACATTCACAGCAATATCAAATCATGGTAGCGACCACTTATTAGAGAGGCGTTGATAATTATGTAACACGTTTCATGGCAGGACGTTTTAATTTCCATGTTGTGCGATCATACACATCAAATTTATTTCTTCTTGGCATAAATTTACAAAGAAGAGACACAATCTGATGGAATTACAAATTGATGAAAAAAGACCACCATTTTCATAACATGAAAGTGACCGGGAGAGTATTATTTCACTTTTGATTAAAGCATACCTAATGATAATAACGATAATAATAATATCAACAACTCGGGACCTCCTGATTAATATTCACACAGTCAACCACTATATCCCAACAGTACCTCCCAATGCCTTGCTTGAAGAACTATCTTGTGAAATATTAACAGCTTGATCACAAAAAGCCAAATGGAAACAACATGTTTATGCATTGTTTCTTTTCCATAAATGTATCTTTCTACGAACAAGAAAGCAGGAATGACAAAGAAATTCAACACGAAATGTACCAAAGCTGCACTCTTAATGAGAAATTCATGATCATACTGGCTTCCGGGGATCCAGATATTAAAGTTCAAAAGTGAATAGAATTGAGGTGGCAAATGTACCACACCAATCATTCCTTAACATTACGTATCGTAAGTAAATATCTATAAATCGTCGATCTTGAAATCAGTGTTCGCGTCGTAACACATACGGGGTATGTATGGCTGAAATCTGAAGGAGACAGTCACGAAAACTGTCATCACGTGTTTTCATCTTCGTCAGTTTTCGTGAACTTTCTGTGAGGAGAAGAAACAGTTAATGTGAATGATATGAATCTTTATTTCAATTTCATACTTAGGTCCTCCATTGAACGGCACACTGTCCATCAGGTTTCATGAGCGAGTAGACATTCACAACCAAACATCCCTCGACATCGAATGTCACGTGATTTCCAAGGACAAACCCTTTCCGGCTATAGAGTCTTACGTCATCTCGGCTGATGACGTCATTTTGTCGCGTTCTTCATCTCCTCGCACTACCATATCACCTCGTCCTAGATGGTGTATCCAAGTGTCTTGTGTTGGAAGCAACGGGATTGGCGAAACAACAACATCCACGATATACTGTCCAAAAGGTAATATATCAGGTGTAAAGTCACCTGTAACAAGTGTGCCTTACTCTTTCAGATAGATAAAACTAAAATGAATTTGAAGCATACACACTCGAAGTTATCACATTAACTGTGTAATTCCTTAATTTGACTGTTTTCAAAGATCCGCCTGTCGCCGATATAATATCTGTGGAATTCCTTGAGAAAAGATTATCCAACACTGCAGTCATCTTATTCATCACTTGTCACGTGGATTCGAGAGACCAGCCGTTTCCTCGTTTACACACTTTCATCATCCAAACGGAGACTGGGACAGAGTCTAACTCCAGCTCTCTGATCCTATCACCCCGCCCCGAATGTTGCATTAACGTCACTTGTATTGGTCAGAATGACTATGGATCGACTTCTTCTGTCGAGACCTACTGCCCGACAGGTGAGCGAATGAAAGTAGTAGGATAGTAAAATTGCATTGGTCAAGATGACTATAGGTCGACTTCTGCTATCGAGACCTACTGCCCGACAGGTGAGGGAATGAAAGTAGTATAGACACTTGTATTGGTTTGAATAGCTGTGGGTCGACTTCTTCTATCGAGACCTACTGCCCTAGAGGTGAGGGGTTGATAATAGTTTAGGGTACTTGTATTGGTCATAATTGCTATTGGTCGACTTCTTGAATCAAGACTAGTTAATGGCCTAAGAGTTGAGGGAATCAAAGCAGTAGGATACTTCTCTTCATTAGAATGACTATGTGTGGACCTCTTCAGCGAGACCTATTGCCCGACAGGTGAGGGGAAGATAGTAGTGGGATACGTATTATAGTGGTCATAATGACTTTGGGTCGATTTCTGCTCTCGAGACCTGGTGCCCAAACCATTCAGTGTTGAAGTTTAAATGCAATCTAGTGCGCAGGAGATCGCGCATTTAAGCACATACTAGTAACATAAAAAAATAGTCGGAAATTGCTTCATGAAAATTGACAAATTCTTGCCATAGGTAGGTAAAATATCATAGTTACATTTTTTATATTCTTTTCAGCTAAATCGCTTTAATGTGTGTATTATTTTCTCGTCTTTAATGACTACGACTTTTATAATATTACTTGTTGACGGATCATATCTAGAGGCGTTTATTGCTTCTTTTGTTTTTGGCTCCTCTCTCTCTCTCTCTCTCTCTCTCTCTGGAACACATGTTAACAGATCCACCTCGCCCTGAAATAATCAACATTCAACTGGAAGAGAAACTGGGCAAAAATAACCAACCAATATTGGTCATAAACTGTCACGTAAATGAAACGATTGTGCTTCATCCTCCACTGCATACTTTCGAAGTCAAGGTTGGAAAGAAGACTGTATCATTGTCAACCAGGACATCGACCACTATATCGACAAGGCCTGAACACTGTACCGTAGTAACTTGCACTGGAACCAACGATCTCGGTTCGACAAACACTACGGAAACATATTGCCCTACAGGTGAAGTAGATTCAAATCAAATCATTCGCGTGCTTGTGTCATAGATGTGCGTGTTTGTTTTGCTTAATTGTAATTTACATGTACGTATACAATGTATGTATAATACATGTTATTTTCAGTCTCTTCGGCTCATCGCTATAAACACTTGTTGTCATTACGAACACCTATGATAAAAGATATCAATTCAGTCTGTACGGCTTACAACTACGTCTACCGGAAACTTGGTTACCTGTAGAAACGACAAGAATCTCCTTTGTAAACAATAGTGACAGTTTAATGGAAAAGAGTAATAATTTATGAAAACGTAAATAACAAAATGAATAATAGTTGAGAGAAAAGCTTCTTTTTGGCTTGTCCTTTATAGTTCAATATTTGGGTATCGAACTTCAAAGAAACCAAATGATTTAGGTTGCAATTAGGACACAGAGAAAAAGGCTCCCTAGCAAAGAGAATAAGAGAGAGAGAGGAAATAAAAAAATTAAAAAGCATCACTTGTCCAGCATTATATCAGATACAGAAGTAGTTGCCCAATCAATCAACGGAGGAGAATGTGAACTTAGACTTGACCCTGGAGGTCTACACATTTCAAAGTGAAACTTTACAAGATATTTTGAAAGTTAAAACTTGGTGTCATAACTAAATCTCTCAGTTTACTAGAGAAGTAAGAGAAAGAAGGCAAAACATGACGGATATTAAGATGGAGGACTACAGATAAACACAAGTAACATATTCAATTGCAATGTTCAAGTATACATTTGAAGAAAAAACTGTAATTTTATCTGCGTGACAGATTCATAAATGTATATCCTTATTCTATTCTACTATAGGGAGAGCTCTATGCTGTCAAAAGTAGCGTTCGGATTGTCGATGTTAAGTTCTATAGTGATTAACGTAATCCATCACAACTGAATGTGTCAATGTTCATGAATCTTTTATCGTGTATACTGGCACTCAAGTTATTATCAGCATTTGTGGCAGAAAGTCGTATCTTCCTTATTTCTCCTGCCATTCACCCATTACACTTGATCTTGATAGATCCACCAGAAGAAGGTCTGATCTCAATCCTAGTGGAAAACAACACGGATACCACCAATGTTAACATCACCTGTTTCATTGATTCGTCGGTTCAACCCACACATCCTATCAACATTTTTGGTGTCGAGGTAAACGGTGAAAACATGATCTCCTCATCGAAAAATGCGTCTGCAATTGTGACGTCACATCAGAACAGGTGTCTTAACATCAGATGCACCGGAAGCAATGTCCATGGGTCAACGACCTCTCTAAGCTTGCATTGTCCCAGAGGTACGTGATATCTGACTTTCTAAACACAGACAATGAGTGTGAGCCCTTATGATTCATTCAAAAGATGGCCGTGCATAGCTTGGCTGTTGCTAAACTAGCTCATGCCCGATTTCCCTCAAACCTATCAGCCATTTTTATTGTTACGAGCAATAATTTGCAGATGAACATTATAAAATTGAGACACACAGCTTAATGTTATAATCTCCTAATCGAATTAATCGTATTAAAAGTTGCTCTTTCATTCTTTTGATGATGCTGTGCTTTAATACTTTCAAAGATGTACGCGACGGCAGGTCATCGCGTCTGTACATACAAACTATGGTGGATGACAGTAATCCTCCGGACGGGTGGAAAAGAACCGGGAAAATAACTTACATTTTGTCACTTTCATTACTATTACTACACAGTGATTACTTCGAACACAATGAAGATTGCATATTTCATTCTTTTCATATTCAATCAACTTTATAGTCTTTGTTGTTGTTTACATCACCATCAAGCGTGAGTAGCTACTGTTTTCATGAAGACAGGCATAAACTCTTTAAGACTTTACTGCACTCATACTCACTTGTTTCTCCAATGTCTCCTGAATACCTTAACAGATGATGTGATTGAGATCAAGTTGTCCGAGTATACGTCCCATGACAATGTGACGGTTGTCGTAATTCTGTGTCACGTGACCGAAGATTACCAGCCCCATCCCGATTTCCACCAGTACGTGATTACAGCAGACAACCTGACGCTCTCAAGAGGCAGATCTCCGTGGGTCTATCTCAGCCCTAAACCTGAGAAATGTGTCTCTGTCACTTGTAGCGCCCTCAACGACTTCGGTTTCATCACTGCATCGGAAATTTATTGTCCAACTGGTAGGCGTTTGGTAAACAACAATATCATCCAAAAATTTCGTAGATTTAACATATCTTTACTCTTGAATAAGACAATGAATGATATTGAGTTTGTCTATTACTTTCGACCATTTCCCACTTTCGTTTTACAACTTACAGAGGGTAAGCTCTATATCATAAAAAAAAGAGAATAGACCTGCATATGTTTCTTTCTCAGAAGCTAAAAATCCTTATCTATGTCAGCAGCATATTTAATATATTTGTGTACGACGCAAAATATAGTAGTGCCAAAGTTCGAGTACACCTAAACTTTGCATGGGATTTGTTTTGTTATATCGGATGAAGACAGAGGCTGAGAGAACTGAAAAATGCATCATATCAAATCACATAACAAAAGAGTGAAAAAGACTACGTTTCGTATTCTATTTGAGTAGTAGTATGTCCAGTTACGTATGATAGTCGATTATAGATAAGCACAACGAAGATAACATGTGTAGACATAATATCTGTTTCATAACTTCTAAAATAAATGTTTCAGATAGTGCTAATACATGACGATTCTTGGTGAAATGAACTACCATGTTTGTGCAATTTGAGATAGGACTAGGAATTTAAACGTAGTTTTACGCTGACATTCACTGCAATATGAGATCATGGTAGCGACCACTTATTAGAGAGACGGTGACAATGCAACACGTTTCCAGACGGGACGTTCTAATTTCGGTGTTGTGCGATCGTACACACCAAGTGCATTTTCATCTTGGTAGGTTACCAGTGGTTACAAACGAGAACTGCAATCTGATGAAATTACGAAATCATTCATAAAACGCCATAACGTGCCTTACCGTCTGTCTGTCTGACTGTCTGTTTTTCTAGACTACGTACATGTAACTGGAATCCTGCAAACAATGTCGACAACGTACGCCCTCCTCATCGTCCTATTCGTTCTCGCTGTTGTGGTGTGCGTCATCACCCTCATGCAGAGGAAGAAAGACACGCCCGAAGTAACAGGTTTGTCTGCAATTTATGACAGAAAAGGATTTTTATGCGAATGTACAGTTTTATCCCGGCTTTCTCTTTATAGGTCATTTCACTTCAGAAACAATTCAGAAGCAGGCAACAATCTTTATGAACTTAGTCTGAACTACATTCAAGAAATCTTAGGGCATGTAAGCAAACGACCGCCGAATTGCAATACTTTGACGAAAGGTACTACCTTAAATTCTGGGAACATAACATCGGAAAAGCTTTAAACTTTAAGACACATTTTGCCATTGCGAATGGAATAGGTTAGATTCGTTGGAAGAGAGAAAAGTGTTAAGCTCCTATTAGGGATACGCAGCTACTACCCAACTCAAAGGCATGTCCTAATTGCCTTCTCTTTAATCCCCTAACATAATTAATTTTTATAGAAAATAATAAGATTAAGAATGAAAAAAAAGAAGGTATGAACACTTCAGTATTGGTGACTCATTCCATATGAGATACAGAAATCCCAAATTAGCTGTCTAGATCAGTAGGCCGATTCCTTGTTTACTTAGAACCCGGAAACTTTAATTTCATACTGATCTTATCTTAAGCACACGGCAAACTTTCACATTCATTCCCAGTCATTTTTCCAATTTTGCTTAGAAATTGTCATCCTTTCTTTGTCATAGAGACAAGCATCTCTGTATCCCTAGACTTAGGTAATACTTGTATAGTAGAAGAACATAATCAGCAACACGTTACAGTTTGTCATTAAAGTCATTAAACATTGCATGACATGTTTTCCTTGTCTTTCAGAACGACTTTATGAGAATAAAATCTTGAACTGAGGAAGCTGGACAAATGGAAAAGATAATCAAATGTAATACATTTTGTAATCTCAGACTTTTTAAGATAAAGTACGTCCTAGTAGATATTTTGACCAGGTGCTTCAATACATTTAGTATAATTTACATACATCATGTCCGAAGGCGTGCATGCTCCTGTCTCCCCCACTTGAACACCTACCTCGTCTCCAGTAGATATAAAGTGACTTGGAAGGAAGCACAAGTCCATATCTTATTGTAAGAGGATCTTACCAGTGAGGCGTTATCCATCTCTATGTAGGTGTAATCTCACCAGTGTTTTCATTTATGAGGGAACGACCTAACATAGCCAAGTCAAAGTGTAATATAGCTTGTACAAATTTAAAGACGTAGTTAATACCCTCTTTTCACCACTTTTAAAAAAGGTATGCTTTGTACCCCAATAATCATCCGGTTCTTTTAATGGCATCAAAGGCAGGCATCTTCTAGTTGCGTTCAGAATAATTTGTTTGTAGATGTGATCTCACCAGTATTTTCATGTGAATTACGAGGGACCAAACATACCATGGCAAAATCTGAAATCAAAATGTTACATGTAATATAGTATGTACAAGTTTAAAGACGTAGTTAATAACGTCTTTTCACCACTTTTGAAAAAGGCATTTATACTCCAATCACCGTCCCGTTCTTATTGGCATCTATATAAAGTCATCTTCCAGTTCCATCAAGAATACGTCTCCTGCAAAAGGTACATTTCCAGTTTGACCGTGGTTCGAATATGATGGCATGACCTTCTAGTCGGCTATCATTTCTTGCTACAATAAAACCACTAGTGTTCCAGAGCCCCACCATAATTCACAGCCCCTTTCTTTATTAAAACTCAACCGTATCTATTTCAGCTGTACTTTTTTCTTTGTAAAGTAGCAAATGTTCGGGTTATTATGTTCTTGTAAACTGGGCGTCTATATAAGTGTGATTCTAGCGTCTGTACAATTTCCATACAAAGAAGTTATTTCCACAATAATTTGCTTCACTTTGGATATAATCCTCGACTATGCAAATATTAATCATTGATTAATATATTTGATTGCATGTATTGGAACAAACAAAGGTGAAATTGATAAACTAATCCCTGTGATCGTGTGATGTAAAATGTATAATAAAACTATCAAACATATTTCGGTTTTTTATTCGTATTAGTCAGAGTAGATGTAGTAGTAGTAGAAGAAGAAGAAGAAGGAGAAGAAACGGTACTAAGAGTGGTAGTTTTAAGAATTCAATATTTTAGTCATAATGTTGTTATGGAAGCGATTTCTTCGTCCGAAATACAATATACGTACATGCATTATACCGTGTGGAGTTTTCGTATATTTGATTTCCGCTTGGTTTCATCCATTTCGTTTTGTTGTAGTTATTCAGAAAATGTCTGTAGCTATTGTACACTGGTAATATATAGCTGTAATTTTTCCACCGCTGGCGGCGCAGGGCACGGGAGTCATCCATAGGGCTCACTCCTGTAAATAAAGTGGAATTTTCCAGACCTCTTCACAAATTCGTACCAAAGATACCAGAATAAATGAAGAAAAAAAAATGAATAAAAATCAATTGGCATAAAACTGAATAGCTGCAGATATTGAGTATGAATTCCTCTACAAACTGCATTTTGGTTGGAAGATGACAGCTTTTCTCATGGAATTTGAAGGGACTATATTTCATTGGGTGCATGTACAGAAAATAGGTGATTTTTTTGAGTGAAAAGAACTCGTAGTCTGGCTTCGCGGACCCTTGGACAAAGTTTGAGATGAAGAACCTGCCTTGGGAATTTGATGGCTGAAAGGGTATATCACACTTATCCGGGTTAGTGAAGATGGTACACCTCATTTCTCCCAGCTATTTTGAATTTTATTTGGAATTTTGAATTTTAACACACGTCTCTATGGGGAATTATTTACCCGTGTGAGCCCTATAGGTCTTACCAGGCCGAGGAGGAAGGTGACATGATTAAGTCGATCTGCAGAGTACTGTATGTAAACGATAAACTGAATCGTGCATGACGTGTTTGTGTGAGCGTTAAAAATCCGTTCTACGCAATCGCACACTGCTGTGAAGTTATATTCGTCCTGATTTTGTTTTTGAGGGTCTTGATTTTACTAGCAAAAGGAATGTCACAACATCAACTTAAACTAATTTGCCATATAGTAATACATTACCAAAATGAGTACTGGTAATGCTTTTGAATTCGGCTTATGTGTTCACTGTAACATGACGGCTGCAATGTCAAATCTTTTGATAGATAGTTAAGGAATCTGTAACAATCAGTTTCATGAGAAGCGTTAGTAGTAAATATGTTTATTTTTAATCATTCGATTATTACCTTCAAATAATCCTGACATACTGTTCAATTGTACCACCAAGATATAGTAGATGGGTGATTATCAATAAAGAATATCTGGCGTAATGGCTATGTAATCATTTAAATGTCTGCACCTATAGAGTCACGTGAAATCATGGATGACTAAATGAAAGCATGATTCAATTAAAGAGAAATGTTAAATATGACGTCCACTACAGCTGACAGTTATCTCCATATGAAAAAAGAAAGAAACAGAACAAAGCAAAAACCTTCACGATTACAGAGTTAAACTTGTCAGCTGAAAACTAGAAAATATTCAAGTTATGAAATCTTTGTGAAGAGTGACCTCGTCATAGTGAAATAAAGTCAGCAGAGAATACTACTATGCAAAGTTACATTATCCCTTCCTATCAAATAACTGTTACAACAGTACTTGTTTGTGCGTATGAGTTAGGTAAACAGATGTGATGGACCGGGTGTGTGTGTGTGTTTGTGTGTTTATGAATGTGTAGATTTTTAGTTAAAATGACGAAATTTCGTCACCATGATAATGTACATGGTAATGCTCTGTATTTCCCATTAATCTATAGATTATGACTGGGCAGAATGTGGAAAAGATAGTTCATGAGTTTTAAACCGTAGCTCAATGGTCGAACCTTAGTATTCGATGAATGCCGGTGGTTGCATTAAACGGGAAGTGTTTTTCTGGGTTTTCTGATTATCAAAATACATTAACGAACGTTTGTGGAATTTACGTTGTAGAAGTTGTAAAAAGTGTGTGTGATGGTGCGTGCTGTGTGCGTGTGCGTGTGAGTGTGTGCGCGCGTTTGGCTGCTATCCCACCCCTTCCGATTTCTTTTATTGTGTGCCTCTTTTCATATGCTACTTACCTTTAGATACAATATTGCAGTTGTCAAGAGAGCAACGTCCTCATTGTTAGAAGAAACGAATATAAGCCATCAATTACCTCGAAAAGAATGCGTCTGTTGATCATGAATAACTGACATTGTACGACAGGCTTTCACGACGAAACGTCATGCGCACGAAGTAGATTACTTGCATTCTGTCTAATATATAAGTAAACCACGGCTGGTTTAATACTTGAACATCAAAAAGTGAAACGTATTTTCAAAACTTTGGGAGAGGAAGGGGAGTCATTCACGTGGTGTCAAATTATGACTCTGGTTATCTTCCAACGTGTCTGCTGACAAAGTCAATACGGACCTTTCCTGTGTTTTGTTAGGTAATACGAAAGAACAACAATCCTCTGCATGATATTACTATATTACGGAAATCTATGGTTGTATGTGCTCTATGATATCCGATCATGACTTGGTGTTCCAATCCAAAGAGGAAGTTAGATTGATTTATTCATTTTATATGGACGCGATGAATGTGCAAACACTAAGCGGTGAAAAATCAAGCAAATTGCACGATTTTTCTTGTCAATTTGAGACAATATAATAATTATTGCATTGATTTTTCTCTAGCTGCTGTTCCTGTCTTAGTTAGACAGAAACAAAACATTGAAGTCTCAGTCATACCATGGTAAAATGTGACAAAAAGCACACATACTTGTTTTTAATCCGTTTGTTTTTAAGCTAAATGAAAAAGACACACATTCACAGCCCCAAACTAACTAAATTCAGAACTTCTTTTGAATTGAATGCAGTTAGGAAACTTGGTTGCTTATTTACGAATTTGAATGACCGACGAGTTTCTGTCGCCAGCTTGAGATGAATTTGAATGCTCATTGCTGAAATGTGTGCTCCTCTCTTAAATTTGAATGCTCCGATAGTGAATTTGAATGCTCCGATAGTGAATTTGAATGCTCCGATGGTGAATTTGAATGCTCTGATAGTGACTCCAAATGACCGGATTTTGAAATTGATTCCTAATTCAGTTCTGCGAGTGTGGAATGCGTGAAATTGAATGCTCGGAATAAGAACTTGAATGACAAAAGTGTGAGATTGACTGTGAAAACCTATACTAGCAGAGTCATAAAAACATTTTGCTCAAGAATTAAACAAATGAGAAAAAATCCATAAACAGCATAGTAATGAAGTAAATTTCTCGTTTTGTTTTGGATTTACGTACAAATTAATGATGAACTTCTGATGACCAATAAAAAAATAATAATAATAATAATCTGTGCTTGTATAGCGCATATCACATTCAGGGAGAAGTCTCTATGCATTTTAAGAATGAAACAATATGAGTAAAGGAAGTAAGGTGAAAATGGGACAGGAAAGTAAACAATAGAAAAATAATTAAGATTAAGCTGACACTGAGAAACACTGATGGCCATGAGCCTTATCATTGCAAAAATAAATATGTTTTCAACATTCTTCTAAATGAATCAATTGTTTCAGCATCTTTGATTTCATCAGGCAGACTATTCCATAATTCTGCTGACTCTACAGGAAATGTTCGTGCTCCATAAAAGAATTAACAAAACATCACAGGTATTTCGTTGGTGGACTGATAGGAGTTGTTTTATACCAATTTAAGTTTTATGTATAAAAGGTATAAAAGCGGTATATTTTGCATTCTCATAGAGAAATAAATAATTGATATAATAAGAAACAGCAGGAATATGTGTCCTTTTATATCAAATTTGTATATAGTTGATATTCAGATTGTAACTTTTTCCTTACAAAACAAAATAGATTTATCATTGACACAACTCTGCAGTAGTCGATGAAATTGATGTTATGGTGGTGTGTGTGAATTTGTCCATCTAAATATACGAAGGACTGGAGGTATAAGGAAGAAATAGATCAAAATGTCGATAATGTGTTTCTCCAATAACTTTTTGAGGCAGTGTTGCAACGTATCGCAGAGTATTTCGTCAGGTGTACTGATACTTGATGAACTTTCTCACATGGCTACACTAAATGAGGGTCTAAAATTGGTCAGCTCTCATCAGAAGTATCTTAACAACCTGAATCTCTAATAGTCATCTATTATTATGTTGACAGTGTAACAAGAAATCATACACGTAGTGTTGAATTTTCAAACCAGGATGTATTGATGACACATGTTGACATCAGGCTGGTCGTTATAACGAGCACACAGGAAACAGAGGTTCATGTATCAAACTGATATTCATTACAATACCGATTTACACCACTATCAATGTGTCATGGCGCAACTAAATAAAGTAGTTCCACACACAATTATTCACATAGAAAGCAAGAACAACTAAATATATACTGAAAAGGACGATAACAGCTCACACATATTTACATTTGATATGTTACCTCGTGTGAAATGTTCGTTGGGCGAATGTTTTGAGCTGTTATATAAAGTACTAAACAATAACTTCAAACGCGGATCAATCTTATGGAGGAATTGTGTGCGATTGTCGAATGGTCTACAAGCACGCAAGAATAAAAGACCGCCAGTGAAAGCAGACATCAGGCGGTCGAGCTTGCCAACATTTTAACGCCGCATTGCAGCGTAAAGTGTTCATTCTCATTAAATTTGTATCCATCGATTCGGCATTTTTCAGGTTGAAGGTAAACTTGGGTTAGATTCGGTCTGTCTTTGATAGAATGTATCGGTGATAAGTTTTGGAAATTCCACGAAAGAGGAAATTTGCAGCCATTCCGAAGTCTCTTACACAGTGAGTGGCCGGGCTTACACACATAAGTTATAACATCTCTTTTTGAGCACTAATACAACACCCTGTATTTTTTTTAATGTGGCGCTGTAAAGTAGCAATAGCAATGTAAATCATTTTCGATCTTTCAGTTTGAGCTGTTATCAAAGTTGCTGAATACTCACATTTTCCCCTTTCTACCTTCTTTCTTTCATAAGCAGGATTCATCGACGTTTGAGAATGATGGCTGATAGACGAAGATTATTTCTACTTGGACTATTATCCATGGCCATCCCCTTTATTGGTAAGATATGAATATCAAAAAGGTTTTATATATTTATTTCACAGCAAACTTAGTCTTGGACTTATGGTTCAATTGCTAATTCAATTGGTTGCTGTAGTTTTGTGTAAATACTCCACTTCTCAGGGATTGTTATTATTCTTTTTAAAGTGCGTTTGTATAAACAGAGAAAACAAATGAGATATTGTATCTAAGGGGGAAAACACACACACACACAAAGAAATCATTCAAATGACAGTGCTTGTGCAATAGTTTAAAAAGTGGTAAATTGTTGGGGTTTTTATTGTTTGTTCTTTTTTTTTCTTTTTTTTTTACTAAAAGGACAATTACATCTGGTCCCTGAAAAAAAAAAAAGCTGGACGAGTGAACTTCAAGTATGATGATTTTTGTCGTACGTCCATCAAGCCGCATTATTCTCTTTTTCTTTCTTCTGTTATTATCTTATTTAGGTGGAACCAGCGTGACTCTCGAAGTACCAAGCCCTCTGACACCAAACCAAGAAGTTACAGCCGTCTGTACAGCCGATAAAGTGTTTGGCTCAGAACGCGTGTTTTGGTACTTAAATGGCGTACAGATTACCGATGGCGTGCAAACGACGAGTACTGTGGATAGTCTGATCCACTATTATAGAGAGTCTGAAAGAAAATTTGGACATAAGTTCTGGATATTTGAAAGTGCTCATTTACACTGCTTTTTAGAAGCATATCTTAATCCCATATATTCTTAATCATAGTTTTTTGGCATTCTCATGATATTTGTGAAAAACTGGTTGGATTTCGGCATCATTTTCTGCCTGCCTTCGCGCCTTCCTCTCCCTGGAACGTTGCCCAGAATTTCGAGTCGTCCTTCAAACCCTTGACGTCAGATGACGAGTGAGATTCCCTTTCCAAGGTCTTTCAAGCTAGATGAAATACGACAGAATGTGTTCATTTTGGAGTAGGTGAACGGAATGTGTACCTGAGAAGGAAAAATCAGTGATCAAGTTCTAATTTTCTTTCTTCCTGGCATTAGATAAGATATGTCTATTCTGCAATCACTGAGATAAAGTGAAAAGTGACACTCTTTTTTGTTTTCATCTCATCGCCTATAATGTATGTGCAAGTAATTGATTTTTTATTTCAAATGTCAAATTAATATTCTCACTTTGTTTTAGATTTTGCAATTTCACTGTTATAGTTTATAGTTGATAAATCATTAATATTATACATGTGCAGTTCCTCTAATTTTGTCAACGAATTTTGATGAAAATAAAGAATACACCTCCCCTCTACATATCATTAAGCGCCAACCTACACACTCACACGAATACAAACACCAAAAGCCATAAAAAAAAGTTTCATCCATAATCAAGGTGCTCTTAATCTGCTGATAAAAACAAAAACAAAAACAGGATATAATTTTAGCCTGGCATGTTTATTCATGAAAACGAGAGGAGTAGATTCGCTAACTCTCTATTGTATTTTGACAAACATCATAATCTATGTTGTGGGTTTGTTGAATGATAATAATAAGATAGGTAAAAATCAATATCGTGTAAGAAAATGTGGCACACCAATAATAATGATAACAATAATAATAATAATAATAATAATAATTGACAGTGCTTATATAGCGCATAACACGAAGCGTTAATGTCCATATGCGCTCAGAAAATGAAAAGATTATACAAAAACATACAATTCCAATTACTGTGATGGTACCGAGCTTCATATTTGCTTACACGGTATTTGCATAACAAGCAGAATCAGATCGCATGACTCTTACAATGTAATAACAAGAACGACAAATATGTTGCCTTCGATATAAGCTACCTTGTACCCAGAGACATAAAAATTCAACCTTGGCTAGATTTTACTCTGGAAGGCAAAAAGAAATACAATGTAAACTGTTCAACATCTCATTTTCAATATACTCAGAAAAGCTGAACTTTAGACGATAGCAGTCTCTTACTGTATCAAACACAGCATGCCTTGCAAACTGAGATGGCATTGCTGGGCCCCGTTTTTATCAAAAGTTAAAATCGATTTAAATTTCCTTACCAAACAGGCTGCCATAGACTTACAGTTGAAATCAGCTATATAATCAATTTTAACTCTTCATAAAACAGGGCCCTGGTAATATATGAATATCAGTAACAACAATCAGCTACTTCGTTGCGCATGAGCAGAAAAAGGTCAATTGCCATAGCAGGCATGTTGGTTTTTAAATTCACTAAGATAAGCATCTGTGATTTTGTGACAATTCATGTAATCCTTATGAATAGTGCATGCTTGCCAACAAATCCACCTGACTGAAACGGAAGTGTTCAAGGTCTATAAGTATTTGGTAATGAAAATACAAAAAGTTTGTTAATACATTCAATGCAAATCAATGGAATGGTTGCTTCACCGAGTGTTAATCGACTGGGCCTTTCTAGTTACTTGGTCTCCGAAGTTCATTCTTTGTTTGCATATAAATTCCATTAGATGTTACGTTGGGCTAGTTTATGCACTGTGTTGTTTTGGAAAATGCCTACACAACCAACTAGGAACAAAAAAAAAAAAAAGAAGGAAAGATCAATTTTCAAAATACTCGTGATCTAATTCCAAAATGGCGTATTGATATACTGTACTAATGGCGATATAGCGAAATAGCAAGGGAACAAGACATGTAAAACAACGTAGGCCCTACGAAGGCTTGACTGCGCAACGAAGCTCGTTATTCACATTCGTTGGAAATTAAGAATTTACCTTGGATTAAAATCAGGATTATCAGTTTTCTACTTTGTATATTATGTGCACGAGCTAAGGTAATAGGCCCTTTAAATGTAGTGACAAGTAATAAGATTTCTTACTTATAAGTAATGAAATATAACATCCATTCAGACAGCAAGGGGTGCAAAGCATTGGACATGAAGAAGACGAGAAAACGTTTTCATAATTCTGCAGGTGGAGCCAAATAAAACTCATTCAATAAATGAAAAACTTCTTCCCTCAGTTCCATCCGCAGATGATAATCATCTGGGATACTCGAACCAAAGGATATGATTCATCATTATGGAATATCCGCTCCTCATCCGAATCCAAACACCGAGTCATCGATACACTATTTTGTGCGACGGAAGTGAACTCTCACACAGATACATCACCACACTCTTTCAAATCGAATTTACGGTACCACGATTGAGCAATACTGTTAGAAAAACACATGAAATCCGTCGGGGATATCTCTGACAAGATAATGTGTGAATATCGAAAGAATGTTTTTTATCGTTAAACCAGAAAAATACGGAAATACCTAGCACCTCCTCTCAATCTCCCTTAAGGGTTAGAAGGCAGAAATTTTCCACTCCCTCATCGGACTCTCTGAGGATATTATATAGAGGACGATGTCAATTTGAAAAGAGAAATAAAGTCGACTAACATTTGTGAAACAAATTATACATACAACCAACCCTACGTAAATCATAATGTCACCTGAAATGGAAACCTCAAAGTACTGAAAATGCCATCACTTTCGGTACACTAAGGACTGATTTTTCTTCCTCCCGTTTTATGTGGTGTCTATGTGTCCATTACTGCACTGGATACTTCCCAGCAAAATACGCCTGTCTGGTACAGTCAAGAGACGTTTTATGCCCACGCGAAATATACCTCATCTTTACTATCTTCTCTTTTGAACACGAGCTTCATACATTTGGAAGCATGTTGCTAAGCATAGTGTTAAATGCATCTAACAAGATACATTACCACTGACTAGTATACTTCATACCAAACACACATAAAATAACTCTCTCTTCATTAATTCGATAATTTGTGATAAAGGTACGAAAGGAGACGGAAATGAACTTTGGCCCCATGCGAGTGGAAGGAGATATAATCCGTCTCCATTCATGCAGCAAGTATGCATTTCCTCTCAGAGTGCTCAATAAGTACGGTATAAGTACACGGACTACTATTGACAATTTGAAGTTTTGATACCACGGATAATTACTGTGAAATCTCTGAATTTTACGAGACATGCGACTACGGTTTCATCGGGAGTCAAAAGATTGAACAGCTTCAAGTAACAACGGCCTCTCTAGTGGTATACCTAGGATGAAACGAAGGAATTTTTGTCTATGCCATAATCGCTTCCCAATCATCATCGCATATTTAACGTGATATTCATGAACCATAACGATCATAACAGTCAAGACAGGAAGCTTTTGTAAGCAATGAACTGGACTTGATCACCCATTAGAGCTGAAAGTTTTTCGTCATGCTCTAACGTTACCGGATGCTGTCCGTAAGTTACATACCAATGTCGGGAGTGTTTTCGTTCATGTTGTTAAGCAAAGAAGACATTAACTGCTCAGTAAATCCAACAACTCGACGCGAATTAGTGAAAGTGCCCCTTACAAGAGTGTTTTATATGACAACCCGTCATGCGAAGCTGAAAACGATGAAATATCCAGCATTTTTGTCTCTTCACTCCGCTAAAGCCTCATGCTGTACATTAGGGTTAATGATTTAGTAATATTAGGCGGGTTCTGCGACCATCTTTGATAATACCTCGTTCAGTTTCTAAAAACAAAAATAAAAAGTACTGTTCTGTGATATACAGTGGCACAAGATGAAATACCGACGTGTTTGAGCTAATAATGAGGCATGAAGATTTGTCAAGAACATCATGTCAATCGAGGACAACAATCACAACGTATCCTACACGCAGCCACAGGACGATAATGTTCTTTTATCAGCGTACTCTCTAAGGGGTACCTAGCGATACTGGTAAATCTTTTCATCTTAGACTTTTAGGTTTTGAAAAGGTGTAGTAGAAAGATGACAATACCCATTTTGTTATTATTACCTCTCTAGTCGGATATGAATTGATGTGAGTTATGTTAAAGAATAAATCTATTAAAAAAAGGAGATTTTTTTCTGCCCTGAGATCCCATATGTTTGCGTGTAAGTTATGTCTTGACTCAAAATACTCATTCCTGTTCATTATATGCCACTGACAGCCATGACTGGGTATTATGGTTCGTTTTTCGAGTTAAGGGCAATATTGCTGCTGAGTTTTGACCGTATTGCTGCGATTTAGTGAGAGAAATTTGACAGACACTATAAATCATTTCAGTCAAAGAGATCAACTTTTAATCAATTTATGTAGTAATAATCAAAGATTGCTATAGATCACTACGTTTCAGACACATTTTTTAGGTATTAACCTGTGGGAGCATTATGTATTGTAAAATCATTTACATTAATGACTTCCTTCTTTATCATTTTTGTTTGTTTGTTAGTTTTTCTCTATAAACGACGGAAACGAAAATATTTCCTGAAATGTGTTTCTATTAAGAATTGTCCTTCATTTGATATAGAACTAAGGTGGAAAACGAAAGCAAGGTTATAATATGAGATGGCATTGTCTAGAAGACAAGTCTGAAACTTGATGAATAATTTCTGGAACATATTGCTATGATATTTAGAGCAAAAGGGAATGAAAGAATAACGAACGAGAAACACTGACATTGCAGATGGCAACAGACGCTCAGCGGCAACCTTAGTATTATTATACGCACAATTTCCGAGGAAGTCACTGCTCGAGGCCTTGCGACGGTAGAACTGGTGAGTACAGCGAAAAAATATGGATGCATTCCAAATAACCAGACTTGCACACAAACGAATAGATATGAAGTTGTTTTCCGCGTGTTCCTCAGTCCACTGAAGTGCTGATCGTGTATTTGCATGTCTGTTGATACATCTATTCCACCTGTTCACGATACAAACCATGAGGTAAGTAATAGGATTACAAAGCAGAACCCAGTTTTTAATATTCAGAATTCAACGTTTTTAAACGAATTTGTTCATGTTGTTCTGAAAGAGCAAGTCACTCACACAATATTCTGCGTTCAAGTGATATTGAACATGGAATTAGCTAAAGTTTAGTGAAAAACAAAATAAAACACCGATTTTCCCCAATGAGAAAGACCACCTGCAAAGCTAATTGAGCTCGCAAGAAAATGCATAATCAAATATGTGTTCATTTGAAAACAATTCCTTCGACCTACGATTACTAAGCCCGAGGTAATTGACATGTCATATTTTCCTTATTTGTTAAGGCTCATTTAATGATAAAATGAGCTCTTAAAATGAAAATCGTGAAGTTCAGCTTAATGTGATTACTCTAGCATGGCATTTGTACAGCTTCAAGCTGTGTTCCATCGGGTCTGTAAAACTACTTGTTGATCTACTCTCACTGGTAATTTGTACTACATTTTAACCAAAGTTTTCCTCAAACTCAAAGCACCTGTTTCCATGAAGGGCTGATTGTTTTTAAACCCTAAATGTTTAATCCCGTGGAACGTACAAGATTATCTTGGTACCATTGCAACGTGCTTACCTTGAATGCTTAATGACATTATGTCGAGGGGGAAAAATGTTTTTGTGGTAATCTTGTTCTTACCATCTAGCTGTTTCATTGCATGCTATTCAGTGTTGCGTCATAGCTGTATAAGACATAATTGCTTGTTGCATTTATGCTGATGTGAACCAAAATGTTCTTTTTCATATTTTGCATGATTCAGAAGTGAGATAGCTTCTTCGTATCCTTTTCTTCTATAATGTTTTGAGAAGAATTACAAAGAAATATTTGTTTCCTTAAACAGTGCAGGTTTGACTGCAATACTTTCATTTCATTTCATTTTATTTTATTTTTAATTTCCAACGAAAATTTTCTCTCCTAGCCGCGTTTATTACGGTGCTACCTCGCTTTAATTGATTTGGTTTGATTTGAATTTAAAATTAAATTGATTTGATTTGATTTGATTTAGAACAATCATTTCCATTGGAATCTGAAATTTCGATGTGGCAATTATTCATACACTTATTATTGCAAACACTTTTCAAATGTTTTTCATTATTCTCAGTAAGACTCACGGGAGGGTCTGGCGACCACGAAGGCCGAGTGGAGATACTGTGTGACGGAATCTGGGGCACGGTGTGTGATGGGGGTTGGGGTACTGAGGAGGGGAACGCGGTGTGCCGACAGCTTGGGTACTCATCGGTAGCTTCGGTCTATCCTAATGCCCACTTCGGACAAGGATCGGGCCCCATTTGGTTAGACTATTATACCTATTGTCCAACATCGGATAAAAATTCCCTATTAGAGTGCTACAGAGGGCCGTGGGGATGCTACCCCTCGAGATATGCCTCCAGCTGTGGACACGACGATGATGTGGGCGTAAGATGTGCCGGAGAACGTGAGTTTATACAATATAGTATCAGTCTCTTTCTTCAAAAGCCATAGCGCTGTTTCCTTCGTTGGTGTTTTGCAAGTCGGATCTTTCTGTACGTGACAACATCTCGAGTCTGACGTCATACCAAACATAACTCTGTTAACAATCATTAGCTTTTTGAAAAATAGTATATTTTCCTGTTGATATTCTGGTTACCACAAAATCACAGAAATTCTGATTGATTAATGGTATATTCATTCTTCATTTCTTGAGACCTATATTTCTCCTGATTCGGGTTACTGACATTGTCATTTTAGTACTTAGCTTTTATCAAATTGAAATTACATTTTTGTAATGCCAGTATAGCCATTGCAATTTCTAGCAAACCTATAGATATCATCAGTATTCCACATCATAATTTGTTTTCGACCTTCCTACACGAGTGGCATTCACAATAGTGCTGTAGTTCATACAAAGGGAGTATTTCCAATTCTAGTCCATAAGAGACATACACTCACACTTGAATTGTTTTAAACCATGAAATTATTCAAATCGTATTATTACACCATATAATTCACATTGCTAAATCAACTGTTCTTATGTCTGCAGAATGCATGTGGTTGTCTGTTTATCACTATCTGTATCAAGAAGATTCTTTTATTGCCCCGGGTATCCTTGCCTTTCATTTTTGTTTTCTTTATTTTGGTCCTATGTTGCACCCGTGCTCCTCATCTGTTTTTTACACTCTGTTCAGAATTTGGGACCTACGCATAACAAGCTTGCTTTTAAGTACATTCCATCATATTTCTTTAGCGTTTATACATAGAGCCAAACCTACAAAGATTGACCGCTGTGTTTTATATGTTTACATTGATTTACTGTGCATCCAAGCCGGATATTATGATTCACTTCATTTTATTACATTTGATGTACTAGTACATTCCTTCATTGAGAAATATGAAAATGAATTGAAATGGATCAATCATTCCATGACTGAAAAATCCGATAATTATCGGCGAGAGGGAAAAATACAGACATTGACATTTTAGATACAATGTACTGAGTCCAATGTGACCACGCATATGCACCTTGATTATTTAGAATGAAAGAATGAGAAAGAAAATTTGGCTTTTTATCTAAGCATCAAAAACAAATTTTCTGATTAAGGTATTCGTACAATTTTTCTCCATGATGACACACTATGATGATAAACCAGTGCTTATATCAAAATGATGAGGCTGAATGAGATCGAAGAAGTGAGAACCACGATATCCCGTCCTATTAATACTCTCACTGCAGTCTCTACTTTTAGGAGCATATGTCACGTGATAATGGCCAATGCTCCCGAATGATGTCAGATGTATATGCTGGACCGATGTACCAATGTATTGAGTTTGTTATCATCATTCTTTTCTAATCTATAGGAAACCTGAGTGCTGTGGCCGCAATATTTGCCAACGCAGACTTGAATGAAGGCCTAACTTACGGGGTTGATAGCTACACTTATTACGACATGACGAGTAGATTGACATTCACTCCAACGACATCAAACCACCGCGATACCCTTCAATGTCATGTGTACGGTGTTGTGCGTTCTACAACTCTGGAGGTTACAGGTGAATTTTTTTTTTAAGTTAGCATGCGTATACAAATATTGTCAATTACAACACAATATCAATACTTGATATACTTTATACAGTGCGGTAGAAGCAGTTTTGGATGATTTTCCTTTATTTTTCAGGGAAATTTGAATAAACAAAATGTGGTCTCTGTCACATCTTTACTGTGTACTAAAGTCTGTTACGATGAATGTGCATAGCAATGACAAAATAAACGGCAGTGAATGAAGCCGTGACAGATATCACGATATATTGACATTCGTATTTTCACACAGGAAAGCGGGAAGTGTAATGAGGCAACAAAATGAAAAAAGAACGAATTATTTGATTGTTACCTGCGAAGCGCGCAACGAAAACTGAAAATGGACGCACAACTTTCCTTCTATTTTTCGAAAAAGCCAAAGCATTCTGGACGTTACAAAATGTGCATTCCATACCATTCTTTTTAACAAGTTATGTATCTAAAGTATAATAGGGTGTCAAATTCCCCGTTTTCATGTGATGTCCTCATCTAAAGTTTACCTAAACGTGTACGTCTTTCATGTTATTGCTGAATAGAATTTGAAACAAACATTTCCATGGGTAAGAGTCTTACAATGAATTATTATTGAGTGTGTTTGAATTGTTTTTCTATTTGTATAATTATCGTCAGAGACTGCCCTATCAATGTCTGCTTTTCTTCTCAAAATGTTAAAATGCTAAAATTAACCAATAAACGAATAACATGTCGATTGCATTTGAACTGACTAAACAGGTGGTGTCGATGTACCCCGGTCCATCACTCCATGTATCACTCCAAGTCCTGGTACCCCTCCAGGAGAGAACATCTTATCAATCAATGCTGTTGAGATCAAAGGCGAGAATAACCTGGTTAATCTGGTCATCTCCTGTCACGTGAACTTCACTGATCAGCCGTCCCCGTACCTCCACACCTACACCATCGGTACTGACTCTACAACTCTCTCGTCATCAAGCTCCGGCTCAGCCATCCTCTCGCCACGCCCCAACGCCTGCATCGAACTCATGTGCTCCGCGACGAACGGTATTGGAACAACCTCAGCCACGCTTACACACTGTCCTCGAGGTAGGTATAGTCTTCATACCATGCGCACTTTAACAGCGCGACAATTCTGTCTTTGGGTTGTTTGTTTGTGTGTGTGTGTGTGTGTGTGTTTTATTGTTTTTGTTTTCACTCTTACTGCAGCCTAATGCGGCTATAGGTCATGTTAAACTATGTAGTAACAACTAAAGGAACTCTTAATTGCCTATAAATTTTCATACAATTTCCTCTGGTCTGGTCTTACAATATTTTCAGTGTTACAGAAACTAAATAAAACGATATCAGATATTGATCACTTTGGCTCAGACATCCATGCCTATACGTTCATGACTATACGTTCCTTTTTATTTTTGTCTTTAAAAGCCGAGTCAGGGTAGTCATTTGATAAAACCATATCGTTGTTATGGCGTTGTACACTATACTGCAGGGTATGATTATAACCATGATAATCGGCTGGTGTTTTCTCCATGTAACACATGCTTTCTGGATGTATCTGTCAATCTCGTAGAAACTGAGCGCAAAGTATGTAAAAATCTTCACCATACCCTTTCTGTTCATCTGCGACAACTTTCAGACTTAAAGTACATCCATTCTAATTTCTGATTGGTAACGGGTTTCTGGTTTAGACAGTGATCAATTAATCAACTATGATCATATCTAACAGATCCATGCTTTCTGGATGTATCTGTCAATCTCGTAGAAACTGAGCGCAAAGTATGTAAAAGTCCTCCCCTACCCTTTCCATTCATTTGCGACAACTTTCAGACTTAGGGTACATCCATTTTAATTTCCGATTGGTGATCGGTTCCTGGTTTGGACAGTGATCAATACATCAACTGATCATATTCTATACAACAGATAAGCCACCAGAAAGAATCATCAATGTGGGGTTTGAGACTCACGAAGCTGCTGAAACAAGTCTCATCATTACTTGTCACGTGGATCCAGAAGACCAACCCTTTCCACCAATCAACACGTACCTCATTGCAGTCGACAATAGCGTCATTTCCGATTCAGCTTCTCCTACGGTGACGATAGACGCTCAACCCAACGCATGTATCGATGTCGTGTGTACTGGTATAAATGAATATGGAGAGACTGAAATGACCAAGACCTACTGTCCCCCAGCCAGGTAAATACAAAACACACTTCTTTCTTCTTGTTTTTTTTTTTAACGAACAGTAAAGTAAGAAAACACAGAGTTTACATTATGTTTGTTCTCCGATTTAGAGTGGCTATCAACAATGAAAGAAATTGTAGTTTTCAGTATCCTTTAACCGTTCATGTAAATCTGCAATAAAGTGTCACTGTGTTGAATATGTTCTACAAAATTAAAAACACACCACTTTCTCGTGGGGTTACAGTTAAGTCAAACTGTTGATAGCGTAAAAGCAGTTGTGACACCTTTAACTAGAAAATTACTGAAACCAAAATGATTACATACTATGTAAATTTAAAACCAAAACACAGTTCTCGTATACCATGCAGAAGTGTGTTAGATAACGTTTTCATAATACGATTGCAATTAAATAATGACAAAAATGAGCAATACTAGCCAAAATGCTTCGTCGAAATACTATACATTCTCAGAGCTTACCTGATAGTGGTGGCTACGTGATTTGTTACATTCGATGACATACAATACATCGGGCCAAAGTTATCCATGTACTACCTTCATTCTGCATACCCACTAGAGTAGGGAGGGCGCTTCAGGAATAAAAGTCGGTATACCGACTTTTATCAATTCACACTTTCGAAATTCTCAAACAAACAAACTAACAAACCTATTATCCCATCAAGATGCGTCAGCCAGGCGATTTTCTTGACAGAGCTTTTCGATGTATAGCAAGCGAATTGAGATGAATTTTGAGCCCTTACAAGTAGGCCTACCATGTTGTAAGGTGCCAACAGTAAACATCGAAACTGCTGATATAATCATTTTCCATATATATTCCATATATATATATTCCTTATTCTAGAAGCCGGTCCCGAACAACCTGGTAGCAACATCCTTAGGATCGAGACGACGGAAATCAGAGGTGAAGGAAACCTGGTAACTCTAATCATTACCTGTCATGTTGACCTCTCTGACCAGCCTTACCCACATCTCCACACATACAACATTACAGCTGATAACGACACCTTGTCCTCCTCCAGCTGTGCCTCAGCGATCCTGTCTCCACTCCCCGATGGCTGCATCAATGTCACGTGTTCTGCGACCAACGGAATCGGAGACACGTTGTCATGGATGGAACATTGCCGGACAGAAATTCCTTCTGGTAAGTTAAAGTATCATGGGTTATCCTTCTCGAAGCAAAACATACAGTGCATATACGAACCTAAAGGTGCTCCTATAAGTACCTGAAAATCATCATTAATTCTTTAACAATTTTTTCAAATGTGTGTGTATGATGGCGATCAGAAATCTCCTATTCACTTCACGGGGTACAGAAGAAGGTAATAATCTGTGATCACTGAGACAAGAGAGGGTGCTAGAGAGTTTACAAACTTGTCACGTGATCCATGATCGTCACAGATCACATTCTGTATCTGTATTATCGTCTGATGTTACTATACTTACAGCCATTTAATTCCAGTATGTGTTCAAGTTTTATACCATTAGGTTAGAACAGCATACTTAATTTAAACAGCATGACAATAGATATTTGTTTTTCCTATGGTATTTCTCTCCATAGTTATTCTGCGACCTTTTGACAAAATATACAATGCTTTAGATGAGGTAGAAAAAGACTTAGATCGACAATTTAAAACAGATATGTGTCAGCAAGGAATGCATCATTGCGCTCTTTGTAACAAATTATACTTAGACAGCATTTAAGTTGTTGGCTAGTTCAGGAAAGAAAAAAAAGTCCGAGCTAAAAACCGCGCAGTACTGAGGGAATTCAGGAAACTAACTCAGGAAGAAGCAAACGCTACCGTTGTCCATTGGTGCTTTATCGATAGGGGGTCCCATAGCTAGCCCTCATCGACGGGTCCTTCAACAATCGTCGACCACGTACGCTCTTCTCGTCGTCGTTTTCATCCTCTCCATCATCACCTGCTTCACTGTCCTCTTGAAGAGAAAAAATGTCTTCTGATTGAGGTGAGTATATTCACAGAGTGTTTTATTTACTGAATCCGTGCTTTGACAATGTTATCGAGTAGAATATTATAACCTTTACAATTATTTACTACTAGCTAGGTTTAGTACTTGGCAAGAAACCCTGATACTCCTGGATAAGCTTACTTGGAATCATCACCAAGATAGAATTACGAGAGATGCAGACAAGACGAAAGCGTTAATAGAAAGAATTTAGGATGTTGGTTTAACATGCTGTGTTCCTCTTTAGACAATTTAGAACACGCCTAGCTTCATATGTTGCTACCCATACATTTCATTATTGACTTCAGTTTTTATTGCAGTGAAAATAGATACACTATGTCCCCCTTTTCCTGATTTATTTTATTTTGAGATGTATATTCACTGCCTTCCTTGTGCATTTCACTTT
>CM067069.1:25547078-25914578 GCA_033980235.1 Diadema setosum | reverse complement strand
GATTATGTGTCGACTTCTTCTATCAAGACCTATTGCTCGACAGGTGAGGGGATGATCGTAGTAGGATACGTATTGTCGTGGTCATAATGACTATGGGTCGACTTCTGCTCTCGAGACCTACTGCCCAAACCATTCATTGTTGAAGTTTAAATGCAATGTAGCGCGCAGGAGATCGCGCATTCAAGCACATACTATAGTAACATTAAAAAACAATCGAAAATTGCTTCATGAAAATTGACAAACTTATCTTTTCAGTCTTAGTCCGAGAAATTCTTGTCATAGGTAGGTAAAATATCATAGTTACATTTTCATATTCTCTACAGCTGAGTCATTTTAATGTGTATATTTCTCATCTTTAATGACTGCAACATTTTCAATGTTACGTGCTGACAGATCATATCTAGAGGCGCTTGGTATTTTTTTTTGTCTTTAGTTTTTCTCTCTCTCTCTCTCTCTCTCTCTCTCTCTCTCTTTCTCTCCCTCTCTTTGGAACACCTGTTAACAGATCCACCTCGCCCTGGAATAATCGACATTCAGCTGGAAGAGAAACTGGGCAAAGATAACCAACCAATATTGGTCATAAACTGTCACGTCGATGAAAAGATTATGCTTCATCCCCCACTACATACTTTCGAAGTCAAGGTCGGAAAGAAGTCCGTATCATTGTCAACAAGGTCATCGACCACTATATCGACAAGGCCTGAAAACTGTACCGTAGTAACTTGCACTGGAACCAACGATCTCGGTTCGACAAACACTACGGAAACATATTGCCCTACAGGTGAAGCAGATTCAAATCAAATCATTCGCGTGCTTGTACTATGGATGTTTGTGTGTGTATTTTACTTAATTGTAATGTACATGTACATATATGTATAATACTTGCATGTCATTTTCAGTCTCTTCGGCTATTCGCTATAAACACGAGTTGTCATTGCGAACACCTATGATAAAAGATCTCAATTCAATCTGTACTGTTTACAAATATACATGTACGTCTACCGGAAACTTGATTACCTGTAGAAACGTCGCTAATCTCCTTAGTAGACAAGTAACAGTTTCGGGGAAAAGCGATAATTAATAAAAAAACGCAAATAACAAAGTACACATTAGTTAAGAGATAAGCTTCTTTCCTCCTTCTCTTCTCAGTATTTGCCTATCAGACTTTAAAGAAGACAAAGTGATCAGAGTACGCAGAAAAAGGCTCCATAGCAAAGGGAAAGAAGAATGAGAGAGACAGAGAGAGAGAGAGAGACAGAGAGACAGAGACAGACAGACAGAGAGGAAAAAAAAAAACTTGTCTGGCATTATGCCAGATACAGTAGTAGTTACCTAACAAATCAACAGAGGAGAGTGTGAACTTAGATTTGACCCTAGAGGTCTACATGATTCAAAGTGAAACATGAGATTTTCCGAAAGTTAAAAGTGCAAATGTCATAAACCCCTTGGTCTACTAGAGAAGTCAGAAAAAGAATGAAAAAGAAATCGAGATCAATATACAGGCTTCTAGATAAACACCAGTTACATATTTTACCGCAATGTTGAAGTATACATTTTAACTAAAAAATGTGTAATTCAATGTTAATTATCTGCGTGAAAGACTCATAAAAGTGGAGTTGTCCAGTTTTACTTTGGGAAGAAAAAATGTAAAGATTTCTGACTGCCGATGTTAAGTTCTACGTGTATAATAGTGATAAACGTTTTCCATCACAATTGAAGCTTCGTTTCAATGTTCATGAATTTTTTTTTTCGCATATACTGGCACTCGAGTTGAGCATTTGTGGCAGAAAGTCGTATCTTCCTTATTTCTACTGCCATTCACCCATAACACTTGATCTTAATAGATCCACCAGAAGAAGGTCTGATCTCAATCCTAGTGGAAAACGACACGGATACCACCAATGTTAACATCACCTGTTTCATCGATTCGTCGGTTCAACCCACACATCCTATCAACATTTTTGGTGTCGATGTAAACGGTGAAAGCATGATCTCCTCATCGCAAAATGCGTCTGTCATTGTGACGTCACGTCAGAACAGGTGTCTTAACATCAGATGCACCGGAAGCAATGTCCATGGGTCAACAACCTCTCTTAGTTTGCATTGTCCCAGAGGTACGTGATATCTGACTTTCTAAAAACAGACGATGAGTGTGAGCCCTTCTTAGGATTCATTCAAAAGATGGCTGTGCAAAGCGTACGTGTTGCTAAACTAGCTCATGCCCGATTTCCCTAAAACCCTGTCAGCCATTTTTATTGTTACGAAAGAATTTACAAATGAACATTATTAAATAGAGACACACAGTTTAATGTTATAATCCCTAATCGAATTAATCGTATTAAAAGTTGCTCTTTCATTCTTTTAACGATGGTCTTCTTCAATACTTTCAAAGATGTAAGGCAGGCCATTGAGTCTATATAGTCATAAAAAAAAGGTATGATGGATGACGGTCATCTTCCGGTATAAAACAATTAAGAAAATAATTTTTATTGGTCACTCCCATTACTCTTACTGCACAGTGATTACGTCAAGCTCTATGAAGATTTAATATTTCATTCTTTCCATCTTCAATCAACATTATAATCTTTGTTGTTCTTTGCATGACCAACCAGCGTGAGTAGCTGCTTCTCAAATTTCACGGCACTCGTACTCGCTTGTTTCTCCAATGTCTTTCGAATACCCTTACAGATGATGTGATTGAAATCGAGATGTCTGACTTTCCGTCCGATGACAATGTGACGGTTGTCGTAATTCTGTGTCACGTGACTGAAGAGTACCAGCCCTACCCTGATTTCCACCAGTACGTGATTACAGCAGACAACCTGACGCTCTCAAGAGGCAGATCTACGTGGGTCTATCTCAGCCCTAAACCTGAGAAATGTGTCTCTGTCACTTGTAGCGCCCTTAACGACTTCGGTTTCATCACTGCATCAGAAATTTATTGTACAACTGGTAAGCGTTTGGAGAACAACAGTATCATACACAAATTTCGTGGATATAACTTACGTTTACTCTTTAATAAGACGAAGAATGATAGAGCCATTTCCCGCTTCTTTTTCACGACTTACATATGGTCAGCTCTCTGTCATTAAAAATGGTACAGGCCTGTATATTATGTTTCTTTCTCAGAAGCTCAAAAATCTCTGTCTATGGAAGCATTATTTAACATATTTGTATACTACGCAAAATGTAGTGGTGCCAATGTCCAAGTAAACCGAAAGTTTCAATGGGATTTGCTTTGTTAGATCGGATGAAGAAAGAGGCTGTGAGAACTGAAAAATGCATATCACTTTCAAATCACTTAATAAAAGAATGAGAAAGGCAATTGTTTCGTGTTCTATTTGAGTAGAATTTTAACGTCCACTTACGTACGGTATATTCGATTACAAATAAACACGGCGGAGATAACATGCGTAGACGCAATATCTGTTGCATAACTTCTAAAATAAATATTAAAGATAATGCTTATACACGATGCTTCGAGGTGAAATGAACTGCCATGTTTGTGCAGTATGAGATAAGACTAGGAATTTAAACGGAATTTTACTCTGACATTCACAGCAATAACCAATCATGGTAGCGACCACTTATTAGAGAGGCAGTGAGAATTATGTAACACGTTTCATGGCAGGACGTTTTGATTTCCATGTTGTGCGATCGTACACATCAAGTTTATTTCTTCCTGGCATAAATGTACAAAGAAGAGACACAATCTGATGACATTACAAATTGATGAAAAAAGACCACCATTTTCATAACATGAAAGTAGCCGGGAGAGTATTATTTCAGTTTTTATTAAAGCATACCTAATGTTAATAACGATGATAATAATATCAACAACTCGGGACCTCCTGATTAATATCCACACAGTCAACCACTATATCCCATCAGTGCCTCCCAATGCCTTGCTTGAAGAACTGCTGTTGTGAAATATCAACAGCTTGATCACAAAAAGCCAGATGGAAACAACATATTTATGCACCGTTTCTTTTCCATAAAAATATCTTGCTAAGAACAAGGAAGCAGGAATAACCAAGAAATTCGATAGGAAATGTACCAAAGCTGCACTCTTAATGAGAAATTCATGAACATACTGGCTTCCGGGGATCCAGATATTAAAGTTCAAAAGTGAATAGAATTGAGGTACCAAATTTGTCTGGCCAATCCTTTCTAAACGTTACGTATCGTAAGTAAATATCTGTAAATCGTCGATCTTGAATTCAGTGTATGCGTCGTGACACACGCGGGGTATTCACGCCCTGAAGGAGACAGTCATGAAATGAGCGATCACGTGTTTTCACCTTCGTCAGTTTTCGTGAACTTTCTGTGAGGAGAATAAACAGTATGAATCTTTATTTCAATTTCACGCATAGGTCCTCCATTGAACGGCACACTGTCCATCAGGTTTCATGAGCGAGTAGACATTCAGAACCAAACATCCCTTGACATCGAATGTCACATGATTTCCAGGGACAAACCCTTTCCGGTTGTCGAGTCTTACGTCATCTCGGCCGATGACGTCATTTTGTCGCGTTCTTCATCTCCTCGCACTACCATGTCACCCCGTCCTAGATGGTGTATCCAAGTGTCTTGTGTTGGAAGCAACGGGATTGGCGAAACAACAGCATCCACGATATACTGTCCAAGAGGTAATATCAGGTGTTAAGTCACCTGTAACAAGTGTGCCTTATACTATTTTAGATAGATAAAACTAAACTAAGTTTGAAGCATACACACTCGAAATAATCACTTTAATTGGGTATTTCTTGAACTTCACTGTTTTCAAAGATCCACCTGTCGCCGATATAATATCTGTGGAATTCCATGAGGAAAGACTACCCAGTTCTGCAGTCATCCTCTCCGTCACTTGTCACGTGGACTCGCGAGACCAGCCGTTTCCTCGTCTCCACACTTTCATCATCCAAACTGAGACTGGGACGGAGTCTAACTCCAGCTCTCTGATCCTATCACCACGTCCCGAATGGTGTATGAACGTCACTTGTATTGGTCAGAATGACTATGGGTCGACTTCTTCTATCAAGACCTACTGCCCGACAGGTGAGGGATAGAAGTAGTAGGATACTTGTATTGGTCAGAATGACTATGGGACGACTTCTTCTATCCAGACCTATACCATATATACTGCCCGACAGGTGAGGGGATGATAGTACATAATATAGTACGATACTTGGCTATGGGTCGACCTATTCTATTGAGACCTACTACCCGACAGGTGAGAGGATGACAGTATAGTAGGATACGTATTGTAGTGGTCATAAGGACTATATGTGTCGACTTCTGCCCTCAAGATTTATTGATACTTGCCATAACCTTCCGCATGTTTCGTTTGCTTTCTTTAGACCAGAATCAGAACATTTAGGTTTAATGTGTCAACCTTAAAACGTAGAGTTTTTGTAATCCCTGATAAACCATTCACCGTTGAAGTTTAAATGCAATTAAGTGCTCATGAGCTAGATTGCACATTCAAGCACATAACATCAACAACAAAAGCAACAAAACTATTGGAAATTGCTTCATGAAAACCGACAAACATCATTTTATTCCTACTCCGAGAAATTCTTGCCATAGGTAGGTAAGATATCATAGATACCTTTTCTTGATTCTGTTCTGCTAAATCACATTAATGTGTATATTTCTCGTCTTTAATGACTACGACATTTTCAATGTCACGTGCTGATATCTCTCTAGAGGCGCTTCCTTTTTTTTCTCTTTTTTTTACTCTCTTTCTCTCTCCCTCTCTCCATCTCTTTGGAACACATGTTAACAGATCCACCTCGCCCTGGAATAATCAACATTCAGCTGAAAGAGAAACTGGGCGAAAATAACCAACCAATATTGGTTATAAACTGTCACGTAAATGAAATGATTGTGCTTCATCCCCCACTGCATACTTTCGAAGTCAAGGTTGGAAAGAAGACTGTATCATTGTCAACCAGGCCATCGACCACTATATCGACAAGGCCTGAAAACTGTACCGTAGTAACTTGCACTGGAACCAACGATCTCGGTTCGACAAACACTACGGAAACATATTGCCCTACAGGTGAAGCAGATTCAAATCAAATCATTGGCGTGCTTGTGTCATAGATGTGTGCGTGTGTGTTTTACTTAATTGCAATGTCCATATACGTGTACTTGTATGTCATTTTCAGTCTCTTCAACTCATCGCTATCAACACTTGTTGTCATTACAAACAGCTATGGCAAAAGATCTCAATTCAGTCTGCACGGTTTACAACTACGTCTTCCGGAAACTTGGTTACCTGTAGAGACGTCACAAATCTCCTTAGTAAACAATAGTGACAGTTTCAGGGAAAAGAGAGATAATTAATGAAAACGTAACTAACAAAATGAGCATTTATTAGTTAAGAGAAAATCGTCTTTTCTCCTTTATGACTCAGTATTTGCGTATGAAACTTTAAAGAAGTCAAAGTAGTAAGATTACAATAAGAGTACACAGAAAAAGGTTCCATATCAAAGGGAAACAAGAGAGAGAGACAGACAGGCAGACAGAGAGGAAAAAAAAACTTTTTAAAGGATCACTTGTCCAGCATTATGTCAGATACAGTAGGAGTTACCTAATAAATCAACAGAGGATAATGTAAACTTAGAGGTCTATACATTTCAAAGTGAAACAGTACAAGATTCTCTTGAAAGTTAAAACTTGGTGGTGTCATAACTAAATCTCTCAGTTTACTAGAGAAGTAAGAGAAAGAAGACAAAACAAGACGGATAAACAATATGGAGGATTACAGATAAACACATGTTACATATTCAATTGTAATGTTCAAGTACACATTTGAAGAAAATAAGCTGTAATTTAATTCAATGACATCTGCGTGAAAGACTCATAAATGTATAGCCTTATCCGATTATACTATAGGAAGAGCTATATACTGTCAAGAGTAACGTTCGGATTGCCGATGTTAAGTTCTATAGTGATTAACGTAATCCATCACAGCTGAAGGTTCGTGTCAATGTTCATGAAATCTTTTATCGTGTATACTGGCACTCAAGTTATTATGAGCATTTGTGGCAGAAAGTCGTATCTTCCCTATTTCTCATGCCATTCACCCATTATACTTGATCTTGACAGATCCACCAGAGGAAGGTCTGATCTCAATCCTAGTGGAAAACGACACAGATACCACCAATGTTAACATCACCTGTTTTATTGATTCGTCGGTTCAACCCAAACATTCCATCGACATTTGGGGTATCGAGGTAAACGGTGACAGCATGATCTCCTCATCAAAAAATACGTCTGCCATTGTGACATCACATCAGAACAGGTGTCTTAACATCAGATGCACTGGAAGTAATGCCCATGGGTCAACGACCTCTCTTAGTTTGCATTGTCCCAGAGGTACGTGATATCTGACTTTCTAAACACAGACGATGAGTGTGAGCCCTTATGATTCATTCAAAAGATGGCTGTGGAAAGCTTACCTGTTACTGAATTAGCTCATGCCCGATTAACATTAGGCGTTTTCACATCGCCCGATAAAAATCCAAGCTTGAGATATTTTTCGCAGAAAATAGTCAGCAAAATAGCGCGCTATTTCGAAACATCGGGCTGATGTGAAAACGCCTATTAAACCCCGTCAGCCATTATCATTGTTACGCAACAATTTATAGATGAATATCATAAAATAGAGACACACAATTTAATGTTATAATCTCCTAATCGAATTAGTCGTATGTATAAAGAGCTGCTCTTTCATTCTTTTGACGATGCTGTACTTCAATACTTTCAAAGATTTACGGCAGCTCATCCCGTCTATACATACATACTATGGTGGATGACCGTCATCCTCCGGTGTAAAAGAACCGGGAAAATAACTGCAATTTGTCACTTTCATTACTATCACTGCACATTGATTTCTTCAAACACAATGAGGATTGCATATTTATTTCTTTTCATATTCACAACTTTACAATCTTTGTTGTTGTTTACATCACTATCCACCGTGAGTAGATACTTCTTTCATGAAGACAGGCATAAACTCTCTAAGACTTCACTGCACTCATACTCGCTTGTTTCTCCGATGTCTCCTGAATACCTTAACAGATGATGTGATTGAGATCAGGTTGTCCAAGTATACGTCCGCTGACAATGTGACGGTTGTCGTAATTTTGTGTCACGTGACCGAAGATTACCAGCCCCACCCTGATTTCCACCAGTACGTGATTACAGCAGACAACCTGACGCTCTCGAGGGGCAGATCTCCGTGGGTCTATCTCAGCCCAAAACCTGAGAAATGTGTCTCTGTCACTTGTAGCGCCCTCAACGACTTCGGTTTCATCACTGCATCGGAAATTTATTGTCCAACAGGTAGGCGTCTGGTAAACAACAATATCATCCACAAATTTCATGGATTTAACATATGTTTACTCTTGAATAAGACGAAGAACGATGTAGAGTTGGTTTATTATTTTCGATCATTTCCCACTTTCGTTTCAACACTTACACATGGTTAGCTCTAATATTAAAAAAAGGATAGGCCTGTATATTTTTCTTTCTCAGAAGCTCAAAACTCTCTATCACATTCGTGTTCTCCCCCAAATATAGTGGTACCAATGCCCAAATAAACCTAAAGTTTGCATGGGATTTGCTTTGTTCAATAGATCGGATGAAGACAGAGGCGGAGAGAACTGAAAATGCGTCACTTTCCAATCACTTAACAAAAGAGTGAAAAGACAATTGTTTCGTATCCTATTTTAGGATTTGAGTAGAATTTGAGTAGAATTCGAGTGTCCATTTACACATGAAATTCAAATACATATATACAAGAGGGAGATAACACGTGTGAAAATAAAATGTGCTGCATAACTTCTAAAACACTGTATTAAAGATAAGGCTGATACTTGATGGTGGAATAGACTGCCTGGTTTTGCAATAAGAAATGTGACTGGGAATTTAAACACGGTTTTACACTGATATTCACAGCAATATATCATGGTAGCGACCACTTACTATAGAGGCGGAGAAAAATGTAACACGTTTCATGTCACCACATTTTGATTTCGTTGTTGAGCGATGGTACACATCAAGTTCATTTCATCTTGGCATTAATTTACAAACAAGAACCACACTCTGATGAGATTCCAAATTGATGAAAAAAGACCGCCTTTTTCATAACATCCATTTCCGTCTGTCTGTTTCTCCAGACTACGTACATGTAACTGGAATCCTGCAAACAATGTCGACAACGTACGCCCTCCTCATCGTCCTTTTCGTTCTCGCTGTTGTGGTGTGTGTCGTCACCGTCATGCAGAGGAAGATAGACACGCCCAAAGTAACAGGTTTGTCTGCAATCCGTGACCCCCCCCCCAAAAAAAAAAAGAATAAATATTTTTATACCAATATCCAGTTTTATCCCGGCTTTCCCTGGATCAGTCTATTTGAAAACAGTTCAGAAACAGGCTACAATTTATGTGATCTCAGTCTTAGCTACATTTGAGAAATCTAAAGAATGTACGCAAACTACCGGCAAATGGTTATTCTTTGAAAAAAGATACAGCCTTAAAGGCTGGGCAGAATACATTGAATTTTCAAAGGGGAAAGCTTTCAAACTTCAGGACACACTTTGCTATTGTGAATGGAATATAGCCTTACATTGACGTAAACCATTTTAAGAATCTTTTTCCAGTTTTGCTTAGAAATACACATCATCCTCTCTTTGTCATAGAGACAGGCATCTATGTATCCCTAGACTTAAGTAATTCATGTACAGACTGATGTAAATTCTTTTCATTCATCCAGTCGAAGTACAAGATCAATAAGTAGTTGAATAAAAAACTGGAAAACAAACTCACTGTTGCGACGTTTCGCCAGTTATCAATTGACTTCTTTGGGCGAATGATGCTATTTAATGGCCATTCCATCATCGGGAGCATCATTCGCCCGAAGGAGCCAATTGATAATTGGCGAAACGTTGCAACAGTGAGTTTGTTTTCCAGTTTCTTGATTCAACTAATTATTGATCTAATTGATGTTTAGTAGAAGAACATTATCAGTAACACTTTGCTGTTTGTTGGTATAAGTCATTAAACATTGCATCACATGGTTTCCTTGTCTTTCAGAACGACTTTATGAGGACAAAATCTTGAACTGAGGACGCTGGACACATGGAAAAGATGATAAAAGTTTAATGCACTTTGTAATCTCAGACATTGTAGGAAAAAGTACGACCTAGTCCATATTCTAACTATGTGCTTCAATAGACGTTATAGTACATACATCATAATCCAGAGCAAGCTCCTTTCTCACCCGTCCCAACACCTACCTCGTCTGCAGTAGATATAAAGTGACTCGAAAGGAAACACAAGTTCAAATCTTAAAGGACACCTCCGGATGATTTTCAGATCTTTACATTTGAACAACTATAAATTACTTATAAAGAGGACAGAGTTTCAGAATTTATGATAACTGGGATGAAGAATAAGAATACAAGTGTATTCTCAAAATTTAGAACAAATTGCAATGAACAAGGATGATGACATAGCAGAGTCACCATAAGAATGCATGAGTTGGGGCTCAAGGAAGCAGAACAAAAGAAGAAAACATGCATAGATGACACGGGTGAACTCGCAAGCAAGCGGTATTGTAATGGAATTACACTGCTACATTTATGAAATATGTGAGCCTCCTGTGTCATCATCATTGTTCAGTGTAATTTGTTTAATGTTTTTCAAAGTATTGTTAATTCTGCTCAAAAAACACAATAAATTCCACAAATCTTTACATGGAGTTGTCCACGTATGTACTATATGATGTGAAACTATGAAAATTGTCTGGAATGCTCCTTTAAGAGAAACTTACCAGTGAAGCGTTATCCATCTGCTTTAGGTGTAATCCCATCAGTGTTTTCATTTTATGCGGGACCAACCTTACACAGCGAAGTCCAAAATCAAAGCGTGATATAGCTTGCACAAGTTTTAAGACATAGTTAATAACCTCTTTTCACAACTTATGAAAAGGTATAATCTATACCCAAATAATCATCCCGTTTTTAATGGCATTAAATGCTGCCATCTTCCAGTTGCGTTCAGAATATATTTGTTTATACGGGTGTAATCTCACCAGTATTTTCATACGAATTAAGAGCGACCAACCTGCCATAGCAAAGGCCAAAATCAAAGTGTTATATATGGTATAGTTTGTACAACTTTGAAGACGTAGTTCATAATCTACTTACACCACTTTTGAATAAGGTACTTTATGTACCCCAATAATCGTCCCGTTCTTATTGGCATCTAAAGTCATCTTCTAGTTCCGTCAAGAATAAGTCTCCTGCAAAAGGTACAATTCCAGTTTCACCGTGATGTGAATATTCTGGCATGGCCTTCTAGTCGGCTGTTATTTCTTGCTACAATAAAACACTCATGTTCCAGAGCCCCACCATCAATTTAAGTCCCCTTCCTTTAAACAACTGAATCCATTTCAACTTTACTTTTTCTATGCAAGTATCAAATATTAAAGGGAAGATAAACCCCAAGAACAATGTGGATTGAGTGAAAGCAGCAACATTAGTAGAACACATCAATGAAAGTTTGAGGAAAATCGGACAATCGATGCAAAAGTTATGAATTTTTTAAGTTTTGGTGTTGGAACCGCTGGATGAGGAGACTACTGGAGGTTATGACGTATGAGTGGACAACAATACCAAGAAAATATAAAGAAAATACTACAAAAATCAATTTTTCATGAAAATTACAAATTCCATCAACTTGACATTGACATATGTTAAGGGTAGCAATTATTCCCCCTGCTTTCTGAAAGCGGTTGGTCCACTGCTCTTTCATAATTCTAGAAAAGTGAATTTTTGTTGAATTTCCTTTATATTTTCTTTGTATTGTTGTCCACTCATACGTCATATCCTCTAGTAGTCTCCCCATCCAGCGGTTCCAACATCAAAACTTTAAAAATTCATAACTTTTGCATCGATTGTCCGATTTTCTTCAAACTTTCACTGATGTGTTCTAATAATGTTGCTGCTTTCACTCAATCCACATTGTTCTTGGGGTTTATCTTCCCTTTAAATCTCTTATGTTATTGGAACCTAGGCGTCTATATAAGTGTGATTTAAGCATCTGTACAATTTCAGTAAAAAGAAGTTATTTCTATAATATTTTGTTTTACTTTCGTTATTATCCTCGACTATGCAAATGTTTTCATTTGAATATATCTAATGGCGTGGATTGGAACAAAAAGAAAGTGAAATTGATAAACTTATCCCTCTGACAGTATGATGTTAAATGTGAAATAAAACTATCAAATGTGTTTGCCATTTTTTTTATTATTCGCAATATACCAATAATAGTAGTAATCGTAGCAGTAGTAGTAGCAGAAGACGAAGAAATAGAAGATGGAACGGTAGTTTTGTGAAGAATACAATATTTCAGCCATAATGTTAATATAGAATCAATTTCTTTGTCCGAAATACACTAGTATACGCATATGAATGCCATAATTATGAAGTTTTCGTATATTTGGTTTCCACCTGGTTTCATCCATTTCGTTGTGTTGTAGTTGCTCAGAAAATATGTATGTAGCTACTGTACACTGGTAATATAATAGCTGTAATTTTTCCACCGCTGGCGGCGCAGGGCACGGGAGTCATCTAGGTCTTTTACTAAAATGAATACTGGTAATGCTTTAAAGTTTGTTTGTTTGTTTGTTTGTTTGTTTGTGTGCATATTATGTGTATGTGTTAAGAATATATGTGTTGACTGTAGCATGAGGGTTTTAAAGCTTTATAAACCTATGACAAGTTTCATAAAGAGTTACAATTGATCTCACGCATGATATAATTTAGCGTGACTGTTTCACTCCGTATGGAAAAAGAAGAAAACAAAACAAATCAAAACAAAACCCCCTCGATTACAGGGTTCAACCTGTGATCTGAAAATGAAAAAAAAGTAAAAAATCAACTCTCAAAAGTTTTGTGAGTAGTGACCCCGTCATGGTGAAGTAGTTCAACAGAGAGTAATATTCAAAGTTACATTTCCCTTCCTCTCGCAGAACTGTTTTACATACTACTTGTTTGCGCGTGTGCGTTAGGTTAACACGTGTTATGGAATAGTTGTCTGTATGTGTGTATCTGTGTGTGTATGTGTGCTTTTATGAATATGTGGATATGCAGTTAAAATTGCGGATTGTCGTCACTATGTTAATATATGTGACTATGCTCTGAATTCCACTTTAGAGGGATGGTGACGAGTGTTGGTTAAGATAGGGGATTCAGATTTTAACTTTTTTTGCGAGGAATTAGAAACCACTTATAAGATATCAAAGAACATACGATTCTTAGAAGAATTCAAAATTTATTTCAAGAAAATCGGTTTTGAAATGACAGAAATATTCAAAAAGAAAGTAAAACAAAGTGGAGGGACTCACCTTTTATTAGGTCCACTTTGGGGTTTTTTTTATGAGTCTCAGCCATTTCAAAACCAATTTTTCTCAAATAAACATTGGATTCTTCTCAGACTTGCGGGCTCTTTAATATTTCCGAGGAGTTTTCTCATTATCTAACAAAAAAGTTGGAAACTTGAAGCCCCGTCTTAACCAAAACTATTCCATCCCTTCAATATAAGTATGATTGGGCAGAACGTGGCAATCGTATCCGGGCAATTACCCCGAGAGGGCAATTACCCCCCGGCCAATTACTGGTTGGTGGTAAGGTTAAAGTAGAGATTAGGGTTAGGGTTAGGTTTAGGGTTAGGAGTTTGGGTTAGGGTTAGGGTTAGGTTCAGGATTAGGATTACGATTAGTGCCAGGGGAAGGGTGCGGGGTAACTGCCCAGGGGGTAATTGCCCTAGACCCAAATAACCGACATTGTACGACAGGCTTTCACGACGAAACGTCATGCGCACAAATGTATAGATTACATGCATTCTGTCAGATCAGGAAGTAAACCACGGCTGGTTTATTGAACGGGATGAGTGAAATGTATTTTGAAACTTTGGGAGAGGAAGGGGAGTCATTCATGTGGTGTCAAATTATGATTCTTTGGTTATCTTCCAACTTGTGTACTGCCAAAGTCAATACGAACCGTTTCCTGTGTTTTATTAGGTAATAGGAAAGAACAACAATCCGCTACGTGATATTACAATATTACGGAAATCTATGGCTGCATGTGCTATGTGATATCCGATCATGACCTGGTGTCCCAATCCAAAGAGGAAGTTAGATTGATTTATTCATTTTATATGAACGCGATGAATGTACAAGCACTAAGTGGTGAAAAATTAAGCAAATTGCACGATTTTTCTTGTCAATTTGAGACAATTATAATAATCATTGCATTGAGTTTTCTCTAGATGCTGTTCCTGTTTTAGTTAGACAGAAACAAAACATAGAACCCTCAGTCATACCATGGTAAAATATGACAAAAAGCACACATACTTGTTTTTAATTTGTCTGTTTTTAAGATAAATGAAAAAGACACACATTCAGAGCCCCAAACTAGCTAAATTTAGAACTTCTTTTGAATTGAACGCAGTTAGGAAACTTGGTTGCTTATTCACGAACTTGAATGACCGACGAGATTTCGTCGCCAGCTTGAGATGAATTTGAATGCTCATTGCTGAAATGTGTGCTCCTCTCTTAAATTATACTGCTCCGATAGTGAATTTGAATGCTCCGATGGTGAATTTGAATGCTCCGATAGTGAATCCAAATGGCCGGATTTTGAAATTGATTCCTAATTCAGTTCTGCGAGCGTGGAATGCGTTAAATTGAATGCTCGGAATAAGAACTTGAATGACAAAAGTATGCGATTGACTGGGAAAACCTATACTAGCAGAGTTATAAAAACATTTTGCTCAAGAATTAAACAAATGAAAGAAAATCCATAGACAGCATAGTAATGAAGTAAATTTCCCGTTTTGTTTTGGATTTAGGTACAAATAATGAACTTCTGATGACCAATAAAAAAGAATCAGCAAAACATTTCAGACATTTCGGAGGTGGGCTGGATAGGAGTTGCTTTACCAATTTAAGTTCTATGTAAAAGCGGTATACTTTTCATTCTTATAGAGAAATAATTGAACTTATAAGAAACAGCAGGAATATGTGTCATTTTGATATTAAGTTTCTATTATAGTTGATATTCAGATTTGAAGTTTTTCTTTACAAAACAAAATAGATTCATCACAACTCTCCTGCAGTAGTCTAGGAAACTGATGTTATGGTGGTGTGTTTGAATTTGTCCATCTAAATATACGAAGGACTGGAGGTATAAAGAAGAAATAGAAGATAATGTCGATCACGTGTTTCTCCACCAACATTTTGAGGCAGTGTTGCAAAGTATCACAGAGTACTTCGTCAGGTGTACTGATACTTTATGGACTTTCTCACATGGCTACACTAAATTAGGGTCTAAAATTTGTCAGCTCTCATCAGAAGTATCCACACGTCAATATACTTACACGCAACACATCAGGATGTTTTGCTTTCTGTGTTTGTTCATTTGTTTGTTTATTTTTTCATTTCCTATACTATGTATAAAATGCTGTATTTTGTAATTGTATGGTTTTTTAATTACACGGACTCACAGAAGAACAGCAATTGGCTGAAGCGAGTGACCCTTGGTGACATAAAATAATCTCAAACTCGAACTAAACTCAACAACCTGAATCTCTAATGGTCATCTATTATAATGTTGACAGTATAACAAGAATTCATACACGTCGTGTTGAATTTTGAAACCAGGATGTATTGATGACACATGTTGACATCAGTCTGGTCGTTTTTACGAGCACACAGGAAACGGGGTTCATGTATCAAACTGATATACTTTACAATACCGATTTACATGATTACCAATGCGCCATGGCGCAACTAAATAAAGTAGTTCCACACACAATTATTCACATAGAAAGCCAGAGCAACTACATTCACATACTGAAAAGGACGATAACAGGTTATACATATTTAAATTTGATATGTTACTTCGTGTGTAATATTCGTTGGCCAAATGTTTTGAGCTGTCATATAAGTACTAAACAATAACTGCAAACGCGGATCAATCTTACACAGGAATAGTGTGCGATGGTCGAATGGTCTACAAGCACGCAAGAATAAAAGACCGCCAGTGAAAGCGGACATCAGGCGGTCGAGCTTGCCAACATTTTAACGCCGTATTACAGCGTGAATTGTTCGTTCTCATTTAAATTGTATCCATCGATTCGGCATTTTTCAGGTGGAAGGTAAATTTGGGTAACTTTCGCTCTGTCTTGATAGAATGTATCGGTGAGAATTTTTGAAAATTCCACGAAAGTGAAAATCTGCAGCCATTCCGAAGTCTTTTACACCGTGGGGCTTACATCATATGTAACATCTCTTTTTAAGCACGATACAACAAACTGTTTTGTTTTTTGTAACGTGGCGCTGCAAAATAGCAATAGCAATGTAAATTATTTTCAGTCTTTCAGTTCGAGCTGTTATCAATGTTGCTGAATACTTATATTTTCCCCTTTTCTCCCTTCTATAGTTCATCAGCAGGATTTATCGGCGTTTGAGAATGATGGTTGATAGACGAAGATTATTCCTACTTGGAATATTTTCCATTACCATCCCCTTTATTGGTAAGATATGAATATCAAAAAGGTTATATGTATATATATATATATATATATATATATATATATATATGTATATATATATATATATATATGTATTTCACAGCAAACTTAGTTTTGGATTTATGGTTCAATTGCTAATTCAATTGGTTGATGTAGCTTTGTGTAAATACTCCACTTCTCAGGGATCCTTTTTATTCATTTTTAAGTCCGTTTGAATGTCGCTTAAGAGACGGAAACAGAGAAAACAAATAAGGTATTGTATCTAAAGGGCAAACGCAAAAAGGATCATCCACATGATAGTGCTTGCGTCATAATTTGAAAAGTGGTTAATTGTTGGTTGTTGTTTTTATTGTTGTTGTTTTTCTTTACTATCAGGACAATTACATCTATAGTCCATGTATAGAAGGAGCATGGGGAATGATTTTCAAGTAAGGTGATTCTTAATTTTAAGTCCATCAAGTCGCATAATTTTCTTTCATTCTGTTTTATCATCATCTTATTTAGACGGAACCAGAGTGACTCTGGAAGTACCAAGCCCTCTGACACCGAACCAAGAAGTTACAGCTGTCTGTACAGCCGATAAAGTCTTTGGCTCAGAACGAGTGTTTTGGTACTTAAATGGCGTACAGATTACCGATGGCGTGCAAACAACGAGTACAGTAGATAGTCTGATCCACAAATATTATGTTAGAGAGTCTGAAAGAAAACTTGGATACAAGTTCTATACCTGAAATCGTTCAATTACAATGCTTTTTAGAAGCATATATCAAATTCATAAAAGAATTTACCATAGTTTTTGGCATTTCCATGATATTCTGGAAAAACTAACAGGATTTCGGCATCATTTTCTGCCATCCTTCGCGCCTTCTTCTCCCTGGAACGTTGCCCAAAATGTTACATCGTCCTTCAAATCCGTGACGTCAGATGATGAGTGGGATTCCCTTTTCAAGATCTTTTAAGTTAGTGAGATAAGACAGAATCGGTTCGTTTTTTATTATTTGAAGGCAATACACGGGTACATGAGAAGGCATTATAAAAATACATCTATAATTAATGTACTCATAGTTGACATTTTTTTTTAAATGCCTAATCCATATTTCAGGTGTTCTTTTGAGATTTTACAATTCAATTGTAGCTTACCGTTTTATTATTGCGGGCGGCCTTTGCCTGGCAGATCCTTTTAAAGTTGTTAAGGACTTTCGATGAAAATAAAGAATCATTTTCCCTCTACAGATCAGCAAGCACCCACACATATACACTCAAACACTTGCAAACACAATCAGCCATAGAAAAAAAAAATTAATCCAGATTTAAGGTTCTCTAATGATGAAAATATAATAAGTTAGTCGTGTCATGTTTATCTATGAAAACGGGTGTGTTCGCTGACTTCCTGTATATTTTGAAAAAAAAATAATAAAATGAATTTGTGAATAACAGCAAGAAATCTATTTTTATACTTGCAATAGAAGCGACCTTTTAGCCAGAGACATTATCTTGAAATCTAACCTCCTCTACATTGTATTCTGGAAAACACAAGGAAATATAGTGTAAGTGTTCAGCATCTCATTTTCAATATACTCTAACAACGCTGAACTTTAGATGACCACAATCTCACACTATTAAACTCGGCTTGCTTTACAGACTGAGATAGCATTGCTGGTAATATTTAAATGAAAGCAACAACAATCAGCCACTTTGCAGTGCGCATGAGCAGAAAAGGGGTCATTTGCCATAACACAGAGGCATGCAGGTTTTTTAAATTCATTGAGATAAGCATCTGCGATATAACGATTATTCATCAGTCCTAATGAATAGTGCAACCAGCACAACCACCTGACAGCAACAATATGTTTATCAACGCCTGAAGTATTTGAAAATAATGATAAACGATGAATTAAAAATGATGATAAATGAAATGGATAGGCTCCCTACTTCCCCAAAAGTTTAACATGGATCATGTTAATTGACGGGCTGTGGAGCCGGGAAATGTGCAAACGCCGGGAAATGTGCAAACGCCTGGAAATGTGCAAACGTCTCGCCGGGAAATGTGCAAACGCCGGGAAATGTGCAAACGTCTTGCCGGGAAATGTGCAAATCTCTAAATTTCATCAACGGGAAATGTGCAAACGTGACGCCGGGAAATGTGCAAATGTTCAATTTTGCCGGGAAATGTGCAAAACGTCGCCGGGAAATGTGCAAACCATTCATTTCACCTATATTATGTAGAGATGGAAGAGAAACTCTCAATCAAAGCTGCGCACGAACCATTACCATCTTTACCACCTGTCTTAGATATCATCTGTCTTTTTATGCCTCCGCCACGAAGTGGTACCGGAGGCATTATGTTTTCGGGTTGTCCGTCCGTCTGTACGTACGTCTGTCCGCTTTCGTTTACGCGGTAACTTGAGTAATATTGACTGGAATTTTACCAAACTTGGTCCAAGTATAAAGTATGATGGGGCAATTATTTGATAAGATTTTGGGTGAAATCGGCCTAAGGTCAGAGGTCAAAGGTCAAGGTCAAATCATGAAATTGTATCCGTTTACGCGATAACTCAAGACTGGATCGAGCAAATTTCACCAAACTTTGTCGGAGGATGATGTATGATGGGGCAATTACTTGATAAGTATTCTAGTGAAATCGGACAGAGGTCAAAGGTCAAAGATCAAGGTCAAATCCTAAAATTTATCTGTTTACGTGATAACTCAAAACTGGATGAAGCAGCTTTCACAAAACTTGGTCCAAGGATGATGTATGATGAGACAATTAGTTGAGTAGATCTTAGTGACATTGACAAGAGGTCAAAGGTCAAAAGGTCAAGGTCAAATGCTAAACATGTTGCTATTTCCCCCATATCTATGCAATGCCCAAAGGTATTTTCTTGAAACTTAGTGTAGACATGTACTACTGCGTAAAGATTCTCCAAAGAGAGTTTCATGTCATAAGGTCAAAGGTCAAAAGGTCAAAGGTGAGGTGAAAATGTTGCAATATCACTTTTCTCGCAAATGGTTCAATGTATCTTCATGGAACTTGGTGCATACGCATGTACTGACTGGCAGGGATTATCTAGGGAATTTAGGGGTCGTGGGTCCATAGTCAGGGGGTCAAAGGTCAAGGTCAACTCCTCAAAATTTTACTATTTCCCTCATATACTAGTATATGCAATGCTTGCATTATTAGTTTTAAAACTTAATATATACGTGCATTACCTAATGGAGATTTTCCGGGAAATTTCCAGCCAGAAGGTCAAAGGTCAAAGGTTAAGGGTCAAGGGCCAGGTTTCAATGCCCCCCCCCCCCAAAAAAAAAAAAAAAATATTTTGTACTGTAATTACATTCTTTTTTTCATACCTTGGAAATTACTCAATGCATAAACTTATAAATGGGTCCGTCAGAAGTCAAGTAAAAATTCTCAATTCCCTAAATATGTGTACCTACACTCTTAGACAATTATAGCAAACCCAGTTCAAGGAAAGTGAACATTCAAGATATTTCTGACAAACCTGTCATTTCAATATTTTGCCAGTTATGTGAAACTATCATCACACATTGTGAAGACATTGTACTATACACCTATTGGGAGAATCATGCATTATGGCCGAGGCATCAGTCGCCATAGCGACATTTCTATTTTTTTATTACATTTTCAGCATTTTCTTGCAAACCCTACGATTTTTCACCAGATTTGGCAGATAACATCTTAATGGTGATATGATCGTAATTTGTCAAAATGAGCCCCCCCCCCCCCCCCCCACACACACACACACCAGTCCTAAGAAGGGGGGGGGGGAGGAGTTGAAGCCTCAGAGTCCCTATACCATGTATAAACGCTTGATTTCTTTTTCTTCATCTGTCGAACCGAAAAAGAAAGAGCTAAGTTAGTGCTATGAAGACATTAATGACTAAAATTTCATGTTTGATTATGGCGGACCCAGGGGTGTCCTGATCGGGGGTGAGGGGAGGAGGAGGATTTTCCACACTTTCAGCACATTCTCGAAAAATCTAGGACGGATTTTCACCCAACTTGTGAAATACAGTCATATTTATGGTAATATAATCTTGATTTGTTAAAATGCGCCCCCCCCCCATCGCCGAAGGGGGGAGGGGGAAATTAAAGCTTCACTTTAAACATCCCAAAAATCTAGATTTTTAATTTTTTTTAATCTTCCTTTGTCAAACCGAAAAACATAGAGCTAAGTTAGTGCTAAGAAGACATTAACGTGATTAATGAATGAAATTTCATGTTTGATTATGGCGGATGAAGGGGTGCCCAGATCGGGTGGGGGGGGGGGGGGGGGAGGGTGATGGGTGGCGGGGGATATTCCACATTTTTAGCATCTTCTCGAAATGTTCAAAAGAAATCGCTCTATTCATAGTTACCCCACTCGTCAGAGTGACGCCTATCACCTTCCCCGTACTCGCACTATTTTTGCAAAGAAAACAATTATGTTTACTGGACCCAGATACTGGAATGACCTCCCTCAAGATATTACTTCTTCCTTATCTTTATTCACCTTCAAACGCAAACTAAAACGGCTATTACTTAGTGGATACACACTACCAGACTCTTAGCAACATTTTTTTTTTTTTGATACCCCCAGTCTTTTGTCTTTGTCCGCAGCTCCAAGTCATTTAACGACACCGTTATAGCACTTTTTTTTTCTTTGTAAACGCGGCGAAATATGTACAGTCTCGTTTAAGCGATATTAAAGTACTCATGTGGTTCGACAGTTCGTTCTTAATACTGATTTTGCACTGGTACAATTTGATTTGGTCTAGATAAACATGTCCGTTCTCCGTATAATTTCACGCCTTTAAATTCGGGAACCTACAGTTTTTACAAGCATCACTGCTTTTATGTAGGCCCCATCATATTTCTGACATTGATTTGTGATATCCTCAGATGATAATGACCATTTATATTTGTGTGTAATGTTTGTTTCTTTTTTTTCAGCATAAGATATGGTTGTATATATTTTGTACTTTTGTTTTATTGTCAATCATTTTGTAATCCCATCACTGAGAAAGTGGAAATATGAAATAAACTTGAAACTTGAAACTTGAAATAACTATGAGGGATTTCCCCCAAACTTGACAGATAGCAAGATTATGGTAATAATTATGATCTTAATTTGTTCAAATGAGCCCCCCCCCCCCCTTCCCCCACCGCCGAAGGGGGGGGGGGGGGGGGGTTGAAGCTTCAACGTCCCTAAACTCTGGAATTTAATCTTCTTCTGTCAAACCGATAAAGATAGAGCTAAGTTAGTGTTATGAAGACACAGCGTTAATGAATGAAATTTCATGTTTGGTTATGGCGCGGATCAAGGGGTCTCCAGATCGAGGGGGTGAGGGCAAAGAGAGGAATTGTCCACATTTTCAGCATCTTCTTGAAAAATCTACGACAGATTTTCACCAAAATTGGCAGATTGCCTCTTTACGGTGATATGCACTTAATTTGTTAAAATGAGCCCCCCCCCCCCCCCCCCACACACACACACACTGCTTAAGGGGGGGGGGGGGGATTGAAGCCTCGGCGTCCCTAAACTCAATTTTTATCTTCTTCTGTCAAACCGGAAAAGAGAGCTTAGTTAGTGCTATGAAGACATTGAAATTTTATTTCACGTTTGATTGTGGCGGATCGAGGGGTGTCTTTATCGGGGAGGGGGGGTTGAGGGGGAGGAGGGGGATTTTCACATATTTTGCATCCTCTTGAGAAATCTTTGACGGATTTCCACGGAACGTGAGAGGTAGCATCTCTAGGGTAATAGAATCCCACTTTGTTCGAAGGGGCAACAAGTCCAAGTTGTTCCCCTTCCCCAAAGCTAGGGATTAGACCAGGGGTAGCCCCCACGTCATTTAGTAAGCAGAAGTGAAATTTCATCAAAGTATAGATCTACCTTCTAAAAATGTGAGAAGATTGTGTTCTATTACTCTTGGTTGTATAGAAAATTTCTTTAAAAAGTATGTATTCCGGTTTTTTTCATATGTATAGGGTTTTCAATTAAATTCTGAATTCCACCCGAACGACCCCATCCCCCTCGTGTTGGTCCCTTTCAAGTTCAAGGGGCGGAGATGAGGGGGGGGGGGGGTTCCATCTCCTCCCACTTTAGAGTTGGGGCAACAAATTGAGGTCATATCACCAGATAAATACGCTACGCTACGTTTCAAGCTTGGCAAATATCTAGTATATAAGGGTTTCAAGAAGAAGCTGAATATGTGACAAATCCGCCTCCGCCGCACTTAACATTAATATTCATGAATTAACTTACCATAACAGGCACCAGCACTCTATTAGCTCCATTATTTTTGTACAAGATTTTTTTTTTTTTTTTTTTTTTTTTTTTAGCTGATATATGATTTTATTATCCGAGGGATGCGTCTTGAGTTTTCAGGAAAAAGGCAAAAAATGTGAAAATTAAGCCTCCTTCCTACCCACTCACCTTTTTGGGCATTCCTTCATCTGTCATTGTAAACTTGAGCCTACATCATGCATTAACTGTATTTACAGTACTATCACCATAAAGATGCTATGGCCAAGTTTGGTGAAAATTTGTCATAGATTTTTCAAGAAGATGGAGAAAATTGTGAAAATCCCCCTCCTCCCCCTGGTTACAGTTCGTTATTCCGAAGGTTCGTTATTCCGAAGACTCTTTATTCCTAAGATTCGTTATTCCGAAGGTTCATTGTTCCGAATTTCATTTACGGATTAACCAGTCTTCGGAATAACGAACCTTCGGAATAACGCCACAAATTTTCGGATTAACGAACCCTTTTTCATTTTCGGATTAACGAACCTCTGGGTATAGGGACTTTGCATATTTCGGATTAACGACCCTTTGGAATAACGTACGTTCGGAACAGTGAACCTTCGGAATAACGAACAGCACCCCCCCCCCCCTCACCCTCACCTACCCCCGATCAGAGCACACCTAGACCCGCCATAATCAAACACGAGATTTCGGTCATTATAGTCTTTACAGCACTAACTTTTTCGGTTCGACAGAAGTAAAAAAAAAAAAAAAAAAATCAAGAGAATAGGGACTCTGAGGGTTCAACCCCCCCCCCCCTTCATCGTCGGCGGGGGGGGGGGGGAAATTCAATTAAAAAAAAATAAGACCGAATCACCATACTATTTGCCAAGTTTGGCAAATATCCGTCATATATTTTACAAGACTATGCAGAAAATGTGGAAAATCCCCCTCACACCCCTTATCAGCGCACTCCTGGACCCGTCATAATCAAACCTGAAATTTTAGTAACTGTAGTGTCTTCATATAACGTAGTTCCATATTCTTCGGTTCAACAGAAAAGATTACAGATTCCAGAGTTTAGGGACCTAAAACTTCAACTCCTCCCCCCCCCCCCCCCCGGCGGTGGGAGGGGGTGGAGCTCAGTTTACCATATAAGGCCATATCACCGTAAAGATGGTATCTGCCAAGTTTGGTGAAAATCCTTCTTGGGATTTATCAAGAAGATGCAGTAAATGTGTACAATCCCCCTCCTCTCCATCACTTCCCCTCCCCCCACCCCCAATCAGGGCATCCCTGGATCTGCCATAATCAAACATGAAATTTCAGTCATACAAGGCAATAACTTAGCTCTATCTTCTTCTTTTTTTTTGTACGACAGAAAAAGATTATTAAAAATCCAGAGTTTAGAGATCTGAGGCTTCAACTCCCCCCACCCCCGGCCGAAAAAGGGGGAGGATTGGGGGCCAATTTCAATTCATAAAATCATACCACGGTAATGACGCTATCTGACAAGTTTCGTGAAAATCTGTCCTAGACTTTTCAAGAAGATACTGACAATATAGAAAATCCCTCTCCTCCCCTCACCCCTTCCCCCGCGATCCGGACACCCCTGAATTCGTCATAATCAAACATGCAATTTCAGTCATTAATGTCTTCATAGCACTAGTTTACGGACTCTGAGGCTTCAATTTGAAGACTCCTCCCCACTTATGGCCCCGTGACCTGCATCCCTGGATCTGCCATTAAACGTGAACTCCTGTCATCAATATCTTTAACCCTAAAAGGGCGAGGGGGGGGGGGGCGGAATCCACCCCTCCCCTCGACGTTTCGCGCCGCGAGGCTTCTTCATTTTCCTTGTTCAAGTCTCGCGCAACTTTTGAGACCAAATTTGCAACGTCCGCGCATACTTTTGCGAAGCCACGCCCATTTTTGTAACGGAATGTCGCCCCAAAACGGGCACAATTTTGTGATTTTGTGTACGTTTCCTATGGAAAACAATGTTCTGTCATGAAAGTCATAAAAACCTGATTATTTTTACAATTAATCACTTTCATTTATTAATTTTGTGCTAATTATGGTAGAAGAGTGGTCAGTGACAATTTCCAATGAAAAAAACAAAGAAAAAAAAAAAGTTTAAAAACAAGGAAATACATAAGAAATTCTGAAAACAATGAAATAAATAAGAATTGAAATGAGTTTTGGAAGTTTTTGTGAGGTACAATTGTTGAATATGCAAAAACAGATTTACAGATCAAAAATTAGACTCTCAATGCTTTTAATTAGGCTAAAACATCATCTTGAGCTTAATTTGCATAATTAATTAATTAAAATTAGAAATTGATTGTTTCACAAAATCTTATGACACATTCCCTTAGATTATGACGTGGGTCTCACGCATGCGAAATTTCATCGCTATCGCACCACCAATGGCCGAGATCTCATGGGGGGGGGGGGGGGCGGAATCCATCCCCTCCCCCCCCCCCCCCCCCCGGTATGAGCATAGCCAAAAAAGTCAGGCCCCGTTAGGGTTAAAGAACCATCCTAGCTCATTCTTATTTGGTTATATAATACAAGAAGAATTTCGATAATACCGTAGTACCTTGAGCCCCCCTCCCCTTTTTCGGGGGGGGGGGGGGTGGCTGCTATATAAACAAATTGAGATCCCATTGCCATAATCGTGCTACCTGCCAACTTTGTTGAAAATCTGTCAAGGATTTCATTAAGAAAATCTAAATAGTGGAAGTTCATGGGCAGTTTTGATATGGAGTTTATCTACTATCTTTATACACAATATCGCAAAAGTAAATGATTTGCACATTTCCCGGCGACGTTTTGCACATTTCCCGGCAAAATTGAACTTTTGCACATTTCCCGGCGTCATGTTTGCACATTTCCCGTTGATGAAATTTGCACATTTCCCGGCGAGACGTTTGCACATTTCCCGGCGTTTGCACATTTCCTGGCAAGACGTTTGCACATTTCCCGGCGTTTGCACATTTCCCGGCGAGACGTTTGCACAATTCCCGGCGTTTGCACATTTCCCGGCGTTTGCACATTTCCCGGCTCCACACGGGCCTGTTGCGACACGGATTGTCGCCCCCGTCACGGATTGTCGCCTGGCGACAATCCGTGACGCTTGTGCAGTTCCCAGTTTTTGACCTCGAAGGCGACAATCCGTGTATAGCAAAAAAAAATTGTTGCGACACGGATTGTCGCCCCGGGCTTGGGGTGGTTCCTCCGTTAAGCTTTGGTGGGATGGGTATGACTGGTAAGTTATGCGTATGTGTGTGTGTGAGTGTGTGTGTGCGTGTGTGTGTGTGTGTGTGTGTGTGTATTGTGAGCTGCATGATATGTGATGTGTATGATTTGTTGTGTGTGTGTGTGTGTGTGTGTATGTGTGTGCGTTTGGAGTATAATAATACAATATGTAGAAACTGTGCATGTGTGGTGGTTGTATAGTGGTAGTGGTTTGTTTGTCTGTGTGTATACGTGTACCTGTATGCTTACGTGTGTATGTGGAATATAGTGGCGCTACTGTGGCAATACAAACGCCGTCAGAGTGTATGAGCACGTGTTTAAAGAATTCACACCAGCGTTGATCTAAAAATAGTATGGGTGTGTCAACCAATATCAGCGGTGAGGCGGGCTAGGCGAGAGAGAGACCGAGAGAAAATACATACGAGGGAGGTACACTCCCCAATTGTTATTTGTCTTTGTTCATTTTTCACTGCAGTCATTTTCTTCCATCAGTCTTATAAACTAGAACGTCCATACCACTATTCTTTGTCCCAGAATAGGTTTGGCATGCTTTATGCATGAGCGAATAATTTCCACACGCCGTAAAAAAATTGTCAATCGTTAGTTGATTTTAGCACAAACGAACTGCCATTGCACACCGCTAATACATACGTAATACAAACAAACACCAACAAACACTCAAACAAATCCCCATAATGCAAATAAACCAGCTCAACACTTTAAGTTTCCTTGATATTTATTGATTTCATTCAAATCATTCATAAATCGACCCATTCTGGGTGTAACATGAACAAAAAAAAAAAGTTACAAATGGCAATTCGGAACACAAACAAATCCATTTGACAATTTATACCACAAATAATCTCACTTCAACATAGATAACTCGATTATAGACCAACCCTACTAATAATTTCTTCACGAGAAAGTTTTGACATGTAGGGCCGTATACCAAACCTATATTCCTTGAATACAAATGTATTGGTTTGGATCATGTAACACCTTCTTACTTACAAGGGCATATACATAAAAAAAAAACACAAATACATTACACAAATCTAGAATGAAATCAGTCATAAAAAGAACCGACCACCCCCTCCCCTCCCCAACCGAAACAAATCTAGGGCCTACATCTATCCTAAATATTAAATCCTACCAACATCTGTCATACCATTTATTAAACTATCCTTCTTCAAATCCAATCCCCAACCCACCAACCCTGATTAAACAAAACCTAAATCATCCCACACCCACATTCATCAACCCAAATACACACACACACACACACACACACACACACGAAGGTTCGTTATTCCGAAGTTTCGTTTTTTCCGAGGCTTCATTTATCCGAAACACACAATTCCCTATACCTAGAGGTTCGTTGATCCAAAAATGAAATTAGGAATAACGAACCTGCGGAATAATGGGCCTTCGGACGAATGAGCCTTCGGACGAATGAGCCTTCAGAATAACAAACTTTTGCAATAACGAAATGTAACCCCCTTCCCACATACCGACGCACACCCGAACCGATACCACATTCCTTCCTGATGAAACGATTTCCCAATGTTGATAAATAAGACATAATGGACCGTATGCAGAAAAGCAGCATCCACTCCGAATTCATAATATACAAATCTGCCAAACAAACTCATCAAATTCAAAGCTGCTGATAAAATCAATATCAACGTTTATGCCAGCAACAGCTTACTAGGTATCCCTCCCCACGCGCAGCTAAAAAACACATACGCAAAAAAACTGACAAAATAAACACATTCTTCCATCACACACACACACACACACACACACACACACACACACACACACAAATGGACACTAAATTATCATGTGCGCGCGCACATACACACTTCCTTGAAACCTCACCATGACTTTTTACATGGCATGTTTGCATGGATGTAGTCATGTAAGTTATGTGTTAGTATTTCAATGATTATGTCCAGAACGATATTACCCAGCAAAATGTGCTTCGAGGGCGGGCGACAATCCGTGCCGCCAGCCCTCGTCACGGATAGTCGCCAGGCGACAATCCGTGACGGGGGCGACAATCCGTGCCGCCAACGCCCGTCACGGATTGTCGCCCCGAGCAGGAGGCGACAATCCGTGTAGGGGCGACAATCCGTGTCGCAACAGGGCCTTTGTGGTCATTTGATCTATGCACGTTTATTCTTTGTTTGAACATAATACATTCCTGGGATATTTAAAATCAACCTTGCTTTAAACTCAATTAAAGGATGCCAATTAAATACGTTGTAAATGACTGTATTAAGCCCTTTAAAAGTAGTGACAAGCTCATATTTCTTGCTTGTACGTAGAGCTGTACATCAGGGATGAAACAGTCAAAGGGGTGCAAAACATGGGGCCTAAAACAACACGAGAATCCTTTTTTTTTTTAATTCTGCGGGTGGAGCCAAGCAAAATGCACTCAATAAAAGAAAACGTCTTCCCTCAGTTCCATCCGCAGATGATAATCATTTGGGATACCCAAACCAAATTAGATGATTCATCATTATGGAATATCCGCTCCTCATCCGAATCAAAACACAGAGTCAACGATGTAGAGTTTTGTGCGACGGAAGTGAACTCTCACACAGATACATCACCAAACTCTTTCAAATCGAATTTAAGGTACCGCGATTGAGCAATACTGTTAGAAAAACACATGAAATCCTTCGGGAATATCTCTGACAAGATAATGTGTGAATATTGAAACAATGTTTTTCATTGTTAAACCAGAAAGAACGAAAATACCAAGCACCTTCCCTCAATCTCCCGTAAGGCTTCGAAGGCAGAATTTTGCCAATCCTTCATCGGACTCTCTGAGGATATTATAGAGAGGAAGATGTCAATTTGAAAATAGGAATAAGATCAACTAAACTTTGTAGAGAAAATTTTGTTTACTACCAACCTTACATAAATCACAATGTCACCTGACATGGAAACTTCAAAGCACTTAAAATTCTATCATTTCCGGTACACTAAGGACTGATTTTTCTTCTTCCCATTTTATGTGGTGTCTATGTGTCCATTGTTGCACTGGTTAGTTCTTAGCAAAATTCGCTTCTCTGGCGACACTACGTATGTCTCATTTTGCAGTCTTATCTTCTGAACACGAGCTTCATACATTTAGAAGCATGTCACTACGTATAGTGTTCAATGCACCCAATAAGAGACATTACGACTGATTGGTATGCTTCACATCAAACACATTCAAAATAACTTTGTCTTTATTATTTCGATGATTTGTGATAAAGGTACGAAAGGCGACGGAAATGAACTTTGGCCACATGAAAGTGGAAGGAGCTGTAATCTGTCCCCATTTTTACATCGAGCATGCATTTTCTCCCAGAGTGCTCAATAAGCAAAATATAAGTACAAAAACTATTACTGACAATTTGAAATTTTGATATCAGGGATAATTACCGTGAAATCTTCGAATTTTACGAGACATGCGACCAAGGTTTCATCGGGAGTTAAAAGACTGAACAGCTTCCACTGACAACGGTCTACCTAAGGATATACCTAGGATGAAACGAAGGAATTTTTTTCTACGTCATAATCGCCTCCCAATCATCATCGCATATTTAACGTGATATTAATAAACCAGAACGATCATAACAGTCAAGACAAGAAGCTTTTGTAAGCAATGAACTGAACTTGATCACCCTTTAGTGCTGAAAGTTTTTGGTCATGCTCTAACGTTACCGGATGCTGTCCGTAAGTTACATACGAATATCGGGTATGTTTGCGTTAGTGTAGCAGAGCAAATAAGACATTAACTGCTCAGTAAGTACAACAACTCAATGCGAATTAGTAAAAGCGCCCCTTTCAAGAGTGGTTAATATGAAAACTCTTTCTGTGAAGCTAAAAAGAACGAACTATCCTGCATTTTTGTCTCTTACTCCGGTAAATCCTAATGTAGTGCATCAAGGTTAATAATTCAGTAATATTATGCAGGTTCTCCAACTCTCTTCTATAATACCTCGATTGGTTTGTAAAAACAAAAATAAAAAGTACTGTTCTGTGATATACAGTGGCATAAGATGAAATATCGACGTGTTTGAGCTAATAATAAGTCATAATTATCTGTCGTGAAAAGCGTGTCAATCGAGGACAATACACGCCACGTATCCTACATGTAGCAAAAGGAAGATAATGTTCTTTTATCAGCGTACTCTCTAAGGGATTTAGCGACGCCGGTAAATATTTTCATCTTAAACTTTTAGGTTTCGAAAAGATGTGGCAGAAAGATGGCAATATCAATTTTGTAATTATTACCTCTCTAGTCGGATATGAATTGATGTGAGTTATGGAAAAGAATAAATCTATTCAGAATACGGAGGTTTTTTTCTGCCCTGGGACACCATAGGTTTGTGTGTGAGTTATGTCTCAACTCAAAATCCCATCTCTGCCCATTATGTGGCATCGACAACCATGACTGTGCATTATGGGTTTTTTTTTCGGTAAAAGGCAATATTGCTGCTGAGTTTCGATCTTATTGATGCGATTTTGTGAGAGAAATTTGACAGACACCCTAAATCATTTCAGTTAAATAAATGAACTTTTCATCAATCTTAGTGGTAATAATCAAAGAATACTATAGATCACTACGTTTTAGACACATTTTCTCTAAGGCATTGACCTGTGGGAGTATAAAGCATTGTGGAATTTTTTACTCTTGACTTTTTTGTTTATTTTTTTGTTAGTTCGTTTGTTTTTTCTCGATGAACGACGGAAACGAAAATATTTCCTGAAATGTGTTTCTATACAGAATTGTCCTTCATTTGATATAGAACTAAGGTACAAACCGAAAGCAAGGTTATGATATAAGATGTCATTGTCTAGAAGACAAGTCTGTAGCTTGATGAATAATTTCTGGAACATACTGCCATGATATTTTGAGCAAAAAGGAATAAAAGAGCAACGAATCAGAAACACTGACTTTGCAGTTGGCAACAGACACTCAGCGGCAACCTTAGAATTATTGGACGCTGAATTTCCGAGGAAGTCACTGCTCGCGGCCGTGCGACGGTAGAACTGGTGAGTACAGCGAAAAGTATGGATTCATTCCAAAGAACCAGACTAACACAAAAAATATTTCATCTGATAGACGCGTTTCCCTCAGTCCACTGAAGTTCTAATCTTGTAGTTGCGTGTCTATTGATTCATCTATTCCACAAATTCCTGCTACAAAGCATGAGGTAAGTAAGAAAGATTACTACGCATGACCGAGTTTTAGTAATTCTATTCTAAATGATAAATTCAATTTTAAATGAAATTGTACCTCTTGTTCTGAACGCGCATATAACTCAGAGACATTCTTCGTTCAATTGATATCTATCATTGTATTATCAGTTTTTATATATATATATATATATATATATATATATACATATATATATATATATATATACATATATATATATATATATATATACATATATATATATATATATATACGTGAAACCTCAACATTTTATATATGCGATAGTTTCCTTGTTTTTTGATACAATGATAAGCTCTTACGATGAAAATCATGGAGCTGCTCCAGCACATTGACTGTTTCAGTCTCAGGCTGTGCTGCATTGGTTCTGTAAAACTACCTCTTAATCTACTCCGATATTGGTACTACATTCATTTTTGGAGGTTAACTTCTCATAACATTCTTTGCATTTAAAGACTGATTATTTTCAAACCATGAAATGTTAATAGTGTGTAACTCCCCAAAAAAAAATTATCCCATTCTCAGTACGACGTGTTTACCTTGAATTTATCGTCCTTTGACATCATGTCTAAGAAAAAAAAAACACGAAAATGTTACCCTTTTATTGCAATCTTGTTAATAAACCATCCGCTTCATCGCATGTCATTCAGTGTTTGTTAGTCACACTTTGCATCATAGCGATGTAAAATATCGCTTGTTGCGTTGTAGTACCAATGTAAATGTAGTCTTATCATACTAGTGTGAGCCAAAGGTCTTCAATTTTTCTTTTCCGCATATTGAATGATTCAGATTTGAGATATATAGCTTCCGCATTCATATGAAATTGTGCTCTTTGTATGAAGTATTTTTTTTTAACAGGAAACACGTAGCAATATTTGTTTTTGCAAACCCTACATTTCAGGTCTGACTGCGTTACGAATATTTTTTTTTTGTCCCAGCCGCGAAATGTTGGTGTTACATCAGTTTAATTGATATGATTGATTTAATTTCATTTGGAATTATCAGTTGTATTAGAATCTGAATTTTCGATTTGGCATTCATTCATGCTCTCTAATATTGCAAACACATTTCCAATGGTTTTCATTATTTTTCAGTGAGACTTGTGGGAGGGTCTGGCGACCATGAAGGCCGAGTGGAGATACTGTGTGACGGGGTCTGGGGCACGGCGTGTGACTGGGGTTGGGGTACTGAGGAAGGGAACGCGGTGTGCCGACAGCTTGGGTACTCATCGGTCGCATCGGTCCATCACGATGCCCATTTCGGACAAGGATCAGGACCTATTTGGTTAGACCATGGAATTTACTGCCCCACATCGGATAAAAATTCGCTATTAGAGTGCTACAGAGGGCCGTGGGGATGCTACGCATCGGCCCGTACCTCCAGCTGTGGGCACGACGATGATGTGGGCGTAAGATGTGCTGGAGAACGTGAGTTTATCTAAGTTTCGATTTAACATGGTCTTTTGCTTCGAGAGCAATCAATAGTGCCACTTTCTTCGTTGGTGACTGGCCAGTTGGATCTTTCTGTACGTGACAACATCATGAACCTGTCATCATCCCAAACATTACTCTGATAACAATTTCAAATAGAGAGGGTTAGCGCTCGACATTAGCGGTGGCCCAGTGGCCTCTAAAAATTGATTTTGGGCCACCAAATTCCCCAAAAGCTTATTTTTTTTTGTGGCCTGATCGGGCAACTTAGTTTCAAAGTGGATTGTTTTGTTTCTTTTGGGCTACAAAATTCCAAATTAAGAAGATTTCAGTTGCCAGAACGGGCCACCAGAGAAAACAATGGTTAGTGTCCTGCCTTATTGTACATCAGTGCATTTTCCTATATCGATATTCTGGTTACCACAAAAATTATCGAAAATGTTATTGATTAATGGTATATTGATTTTTCATTTGGTGAAAACTATATTCCACCTGATTTGGGCTGCTGACATCATCATTAATTAGCACTAAGCTTATCAAGTTATTGAAATCACATTTTCGTAATGCGAGTAGTAATTACAATTTCTGGTATGCCTACCATTAATATCCCCAGCATTATTTGCTTTGGACCGTCCATATCAGAGACATCAATCGTGGAAAGCTAACACAAAGGGAGTATTTCCAATTCCAATCCATATCGGGGGAGATGTACTCTCACTTGAATTGTCTTGGTTGATATCAACGTATTGTTTACTGATACTGACTGGAATATCAGATACTAAGATCAACATGAACAGTACAGACATTGACATGACTGCATTGTAAGATGCTATGCACTAATTCCATTGTGCACACACCTATGCTTCATTTTTTTCTATTCTTCCTGAAAGAGTGAAAAAGCGTGATTTACACTATAAGCATCAAGAAACTGAGTTCTGATTGCGGTATTCATACTATTTTTGTCCATGATGACAAATTTGATATCTGATAAACTAGGGCTTATATTAAAGTGATGAGGCTCACAGAGATGCAAGGCGTAAGAACCACCACACACCGTCTTTTTAATAATTTCACTGCTGTCTCTGCTTTAAGAGAATATGTCACGTGATAGTGGCCAATGTCTTCGCATGATGTTGGATGTAGACGCTGTACTGATGTACAAATGTATTGGCTACGTTGTTATTATTTTTTTTAATCTACAGGAAATATGAGTGCTGCAGCCGCAATATTTGCCAACGCAGACTTGAACGAAGGCCGAACTTACGGCGTCGATCGCTTCACTTATTACGACATGACGAGTAGATTGACATTCAGCCCAACGACAGCAAACCATGGGGATACACTTCAGTGTCATGTGTACGGTGTTGTGCGCTCTGCTACTCTGGAGGTTACAGGTGAATTTCTCATATTTAATATCAATACAAACATTATCAATTACAACACAACATCATTGCTTAATACACTTTATACAGTGCACTGGAAGCAGTTTTGGATGATTTGTCCTTTTTAGGGAAATTGGAATGAACGAATCGTGGTCGATATCTGTCACATCTTGTTCCGCGTGTGCGTCTTCACTGTGTACTAAAGCCTGTTATATGAATGTAGATAGCGCTCACCAGCAATGACAAAATAAAAGGGCAGTGACTGGAGTCGTGACAGATAACACGATATAACGACATTCGTATTTTCACACAGGGGAAAACGAGAAATGTACTGAGGCAACACAATGAAAAAAAAAAATATTTGATTGTTACCTGCGAAGCGCGCAACGAAAACTGAAAATGGACGCACAACTTTCCTTCTATTTTTCGAAGAAGCCAAAGCATTCTGGACGTGACAAAATGTGCATTCCATACCATTCTATTTAACAGGTTATGTATCTAATGTATGTAATTTAGTGTCAAATTCTCCGTTTTCATGTGATGTTCTCAACTAAAGTTTACCTACACGTGTATGTCTTTCATGTTATTGCTAAATAGAGTTTGAACCAAATATTTCCACATGGGTAAGAGTCTAAAGACTCAGTAAGAGTTTTACAACAAATTAATTTGATTGGTAGTGTGGTTAAACTGTTTTTCTATTGGTATACTTATCGTCATAGACTGTCCTATTAATGTTTGTTTTTCTTCTCAAAATGTGCCGTGTGCCGTTTAAATCAATATTAACTAATAAACGAATAACATGTCGATTGCATTTGAACTGACTTAACAGGTGGTGTCGATGTACCCCGGTCCATCATCCCATGCAACACCCCAAGTCCCGGTACACCTCCACGAGAAAACATCTTATCCATCGATGCTGTAGAGATCAAAGGCGAGAATAATCTGGTTACTCTAGTCATCTCATGTCACGTGAACTTCACTGATCAGCCGTCCCCGTACCTCCATACCTACACCATCGGGACTGAGACTACGACTCTATTGTCATCAAGCTCCGGCTCAGCCATCCTCTCACCACGCCCCAACGCCTGCATCGAACTCACGTGCTCCGCGACGAACGGGATTGGAACGACCTCAACCACGCGCCAACACTGTCCTCGAGGTAAGTAGTCTTCTTACAATGTGCTCTTTAACAGTGTGACAATATTCTGTCTTTGTTTTTGTTTTTGTTTTTTTGTTTTTTGTTCTATGTTTTGTTTTTACGGCGCCTAAGGCCGCTACAGGTCACGTTAAACTATGCGATGTAGTAACAACTTAAGGAACTCCTCTGGTCTGGTCTTACAATATTTTCAGTGTTACAAAAACTAAATAAAATGATATCAAATATTGGTTATGCTCGCTCAGACATCCATGCCTATACGTTAATGCCTATACCTTCCTTTTTATTTTTATTTTTTTTTTGTCTTTAAAAACCGAGTCAGCGTAGTCTTGATAAAACCATCTCGTTGTTAAAATTATGACATTGTACACTTTACTGCTAGGTATAATGATAACCATAATAATCGGCTGGTGTTTGCTCCATGTAACACATACTTTCTGGATGTAACTGTCAATCTCGAAGAAACTGAGCGCAAAGTATGTAAAAATCTTCCCCTACCCTTTCTCTTCATCTGCGACAACTTTCTGACTAATGGTACATCCATTTTGATTTTCGATTGGTGACGGGTTTCTGGTTTTGACAGTGATCAATACATCAACTATGATCATATCCAACAGATAAGCCTCCAGAAAGAATCATCAATGTGGGGTTTGAGACTCAAGAAGCTGCTGAACAAAGTCTCACAATTACTTGTCACGTGGATCCAGAAGACCAACCCTTTCCACCAATCAACACGTACCTCATTGCCGTCGATGATAGCGTCATTTCCGATTCAGCTTCTCCTACGGTGACGATTGACCCTCAACCCAACACATGCATCGATGTTGTGTGTACTGGTATAAATGAATATGGAGAGACTGAAATGACCAAGACCTACTGTCCCACAAAGCCAGGTAAACACAAAACACATTTCTTTCTTCTTATTATAATATTATTTGAATGAACAGTAAAATAAGAAAACGCAGAGTTACATTATTTTCGTTCTTCGATTTAATGCGGCTATCCAAAATGAAAGAAATTGCAGTTTTTAATAACCTTTAATCGTTCATGTAAATCCGCAGTAAAGTTTCACTGTGTTGAATACGTTATACAAAATTAAAAACACACCACTTTCTCGTGGGGTTACAGTTAAGTCAAACAGCCGTTGTGACACCTTTAACTAAAGAATTATTGAAACCAACATGATCACATACTGTGTAAATTTAAAACCAAAACACAGTTCTCAAATACCATGCAGAAGTGTATTAGCTAACGCTTTCATAATACGATTTCAATTAAACAATGACAAAATGCGCAATACTAGCCAGAAAGCTTCGCCATAAGTACTATACAATGTGCATTATCAGAGCTTACCTGATGGTAGTGGCTACGTGATTTGTTACATTCGATTACATACAATACATCGGGCCAAAGCTACAAGTGTATCTACGTACCACTTTCGTTCTGCATACCCACTAGAGCAGGGAGGGCGCTTCAGGAATCAAAGTCGGTATACCGACTTTTATTATTTCACACTTTCGAAATTCTCAAACAAACAAACAAACTAACTAACACACCTTTTATCCCATCAAGATGCGTCAGCCAGGCGATTTTCTTGACAGAGCTTTTCGATGTATAGCAAGCGAATTGAGATAATTTTGAGCCCTTACAAGTAGGCCTACCATGTTGTAAGGTGCCAACAGTAAACATCGAAACTGCTGATATAATCATTTTCCATATATATTCCATATATTATATTCCTCGTTCTAGAAGCCGGTCCCGAACAACCTGGTAGCAACATCCTTAGGATCCAGACGACGGAAATCAGAGGTGAAGGAAACCTGGTAACTCTAATCATCACCTGTCATGTTGACCTCTCTGACCAGCCTTACCCACATCTCCACACTTACAACATTACAGCTGATAACAACACCTTGTCCTCCTCCAGCTGTGCCTCAGCGATCCTGTCTCCACTCCCCGATGCCTGCATCAATGTCACATGTTCTGCGACCAACGGAATCGGAGACACGTTGTCATGGATGGAACATTGCAGGACAGAAACTCCTTCTGGTAAGTTAAAGTATCATGTGTCATCCTTCTCGAAGCAAAATACACAGTGGGTATATGGACCTAAAAGTGCCCCTATAAGTACCTGTTTAATCATCATTAATTCTATCGCGCTTTTGTCAAATTTGTGTGTATGATGGCGAGCAGAAATCTCCTAGTCACTTCACGGGGTACAGAAGAAGGTAATAATCTGTAATCACTGAAACAAGAGAGGGCGCTAGAGAGTTTTATTGAAGGTTACAAACATGTCACGTGATCCAGATCGTCACAGATCACATTCTGTATCTGTATTATCGTCTGATGTTACTATACTTAAAGCCATTTAAGTCCAGTATGTGTTCAAGTTTTATACCATTAGGTTAGAACAGCATATTTAATTTAAACAGCATGACAATAGATAATTGTTTTTCCTATGGTATTTCTCTCCATAGTTAATCTGCGACCTTTTGACAAAATATACAATGCTTTAGATGAGGTAGAAAAAGACTTAGATCGACAATTTAAAACAGATGTGTGTCAGCAAGGAATGCATCATTGCGCTCTTTGTAACAAATTATACTTAGACAGCATTTAAGTTGATGGCTAGTTCAGGAAAGAAAAAAAAATCCGAGCTAAAAACCGCGCAGTACTGAGGGAATTCAGGAAACTAACTCAGGAAGAAGCAAACGCTACCGTTGTCCATTGGTGCTTTATCGATAGGGGGTCCCATAGCTAGCCCTCATCGACGGGTCCTTCAACAATCGTCGACCACGTACGCTCTTCTCGTCGTCGTTTTCATCCTCTCCATCATCACCTGCTTCACTGTCCTCGTGAAGAGAAAAAATGTCTTCTGATTGAGGTGAGTATATTCATAGCGTGTTTTATTTACTGAATCCGTGCGCTTTGAAAAATTTATCAAGTAGAATGTTATAACATTTACACTTACTTACCATTTGCTAGGTTTAGTACTTGGCAAGAATCCCTGATACTCCTGGGTAAGCTTACTTGGAATCATTACTCAGATAGAATTACGAGAGAGGCAGACGAGACGAAAGCGGTAATCGAAAGAAATGAGGATATTGACTTCCATCGGGGAAAAAAATACACTCGTTGGTTTGACATGCTGTGTTCCTCCATAGACATTTTAGAACACGCTTAGCTTCATCTATGTTGCTACTCTTACATTTCATCAATGACTTAAGATTTTATTGCATTAAAAGATAGATTTACCATGTCCCCCTTTTCATGATTCTTGTTGCGTTTTAGATGTATATTCACTGTCTTTATTGCGTTTCACTTTCCTACCGCAGAAGTGCCTCAAATGATATTCATTAATTGACTGGTACGCACTGCCTTTTGTAGAGAAATTTGATTTTGTTAAGAACACACAGTACTGCTTACCATATTTGTTTGTCTTCAGTTGACACCATATCCTGCACGTTTACATGTCTGTGGCAACAATTTTAAGATCCCTTTATGACATTTGCCTGCAGGTATGGAAAGCTGCGAGAGTCAAAATGAGGGAAAGCCTTGTATGCACACCAACAATATTTTCTCCGAATGAAGAATCATAATTTGTACACTTTGTATCTTAACTCACTCTGAAATCATTCACATGTTATTATGTCTTATCTGTAGTTTCCAAAATACATTTTATTGCCTATCAATAATCTTTATGTCATTGGAAGTGACCTGAAACGAAATGAAAAGCATGTCTTCAAAGCACAAGTAGTCCTTGGGATAATGTGATTCAACTGTCGTTGATTTTATGCTCATTGTAGTATTGTCGATAAATCTTACCGTGTATCGATTTGATGAACACAATTCCTGATAAGTCTGATACTGTATACTGTAAGATGTATGATCTCTCGCCCATTTACATTTATAAAAACTGTTGATTGCACTTTACCTATAGTGAGTGGCAATGTCTATAGCGTACTTTTGTTATAATTTATTTCATATTGCAGCATTATCTATTCAGGCCATTTCCCTAGTCAAGCTTTGCTTATGAAGATGGTCCCCTGCTTGTCAAAATCATTAATTTCTCAAAACCTTGTTCAAGGTATTTTCTCTGCTAGTGTACCTTTAATATGACATCTCATTGTATATTTAGTTTATACGTTTTGACTACAATTGAACACATGATAATGAATATTGATGCGTATAATTCATTTAATTATGCCGACACTATGTTAATTTTTGTATTATGTATTGACGGTCGAATACAGACATAGAACAGAACAATAACCTGCTCTGCTTCACATGATTAAATTCTACGTCACATGACTTAAAAGTGTACAATACAAGGCTCGATATGAACTTGTTCGTTTGGGGCCATTTGGGGCATCAGAATCATTAAATTGCTTTTTTTTTTTTTGATGGCCCGAAAAATAAAGAAAAGCGTAACAAATGAACTATTTCTTAAATAAAACATTAAGATAATACAATAAATCATGATAATTATGTGAAAATTAAGAGGTTCGACAATGTGTGTCAAATGCCACGTACTGTGACTAAGAAGTAAGAAAGTAAAACATCAGAAAATTAAAATGACTAAGCACCTTGATAATTATGCGAAAATTGGCAGGTATATCAAAGGGGCTCACAAACATGTAATTTGTTATTAAGTGGTGGCCCGACATCTATTTCTGGTAGTCCCGGGCCACAGGGCCACAGCTAATGTTGAAACTTGTATAAAGTCTTGTCATTATGGAAACGAGGTTGGAGAGCAATTATTTTCTAATGACATCATTGGTGGTAGTTTCGATTTCCTTGAAGTATCTTATGTAAAGCAATCAGTTGCGCTTCTGTTCTTTTTAATGTGTCCTATGTTTTCATCATCATCTCTCTCTCTCTTCCATAAATAAAATGTAATGTTCTTTTGAATGTTTGCACGACCCGCCGGCTTTATATGATCTCATTGAATTAAAGTCACATCAAGAAATAAACTGTTGTTTAAAAAGAAAAAACCGAATGCATCTGTAGTTCTGATTCGGTGTTCGTGTTATATACCTACCCTTTACTGAAAAATATCAACATGAGTGTTGGAAATTATAAAGAACAAAGATAATTTGGACACTGCGTATAGCGAAAAATTTATGATGAAAGGTAAAAGTGAATCGTGGCTCATAAATGATGACATTAGTACATACACTCACACACACACGCGCGCGCACGCACACACACACACACACACACACACACATATATATATATATATATATATATATGCATAATAGGTGTTACAAAAACATTTCCCACTTTTGATCCTTAATATTTCAAAAACTACATATCAGATAACGCTGACATTGATGCTAGTGATAGCTGAATAGTGTACAATTTTGTTGGAGGTGATTTAAAAATGAAAGCATAGATCAGTTTTATTTTCAATAACAGCTAGTCTTTGTTCATCCTGAAATGTAGTGTACTGTAAGCACATGATAGCATAATCATGCATACTTTTTCACGTGCATGCATTTTACCCTTTACCATGCATGAATTCAGTCTAGCAGTGCCCGGGCAATCCATCATGAATTACTAATAAAGGCATTCATGTGCCTTGGAGCAAGAGACCAGAAGCCTAGTCAACAGAGCTGTATTCATGTCTATTGTCAGGGTGATTGTAAACACACACTCACATGCACATCATTGGTTCCTATGTAAATTTCAATTTTATACTGAGGGTTAAAATTTGACAAAAATCTGGAACTAAACTTGAGATTTAATTATACATTTAATGAATCTGATTCATGTTCTCATATTCGAATCGCCTCTAACTAAATTGTACACTATTCAGCTATTAGTCATATCAATGACAGTATTATCTGAAGTACAGTTTTCGAACTATAATGGATCAAAAGTGGGAAATGCTTCTTGTAACATCATATATTATACATATATATATATATATATATATATATATATATATATATATATATATATATAAATAGATAGATAGATAGATAGATATGTACAGTGTATGTCTGTATGTCACACTAGAGGAACGCATTAAATGCCAGTTGCCTTGGTTTTTACTCGGGGGCCTCCCCTTCGTCAGGGATGAAAGTGCTTTCTTAGTAGGTCATAATAGAGCTAATGGCTTTATCGTCATGAAGTGAGAAACAAAACAAAACGTCATTTACAATACGTGGAAACCTACCGTTACACCCATGATACATGGATATAATAATAATGATGATAATAATAGTAATAGTTATAGTAATAATAATAATGATGATAATAATAATAATGATAATAATAATAATAATAATAATAATAATAAAAATAATAGTGATAATACCAATCGACCAATGTGGGTACATTGTATGTTATTATGATTGTATGATGTACCTATGTGTGTAGAGCTGTTACTTCTGTGTGGGTGTCCTTTTTTTCTGTCTATACATCTTGTGTGTGTGTGTGTGTGTGTGTGTATGTGTGTGTGTGTGTGTGTGTGTGTGTGTGTGTGGTATGTTGGTCCACGAGTTCTGTATGATATACATTCGTCTGTCTGAGTGATCTTTGTGAAATAGATCATTGATCAATTTGACCAAACGTTCGTAAGCCAATAACTGTGTACTCTAAGATGATATGAAGAAAAAAAAAACACCTGTATAAAAAGTGACGAGAAAGACATTACTTCACTATTGATGAGAGCATACCTAATAATAACGGTAACAATATCAACAACGCAGGGACCTTCTGATCAGTATCTACACAGCCAACCAATATAAACCAATGTTTCCCATATCCCGTATACTTGAAGATAATACTCGTGTGAAATATCAACAGTTTGACTATGAAAAGACCCAGAGAAGCAACATGTTCGTGTATTATTTCTTTTCCATAAGCATATATTGGGAAGAACAAAAAGCAGGGATGTCCAAGAAATTCAATAGGCAATGTACCAAATATTATAAATATATGTAGCAGTTATATAATTTGAAATTCACGAACATGCTAGCTTCCTGCGATTCAGATATTGAAGCTTAATGATGAATATAATCTGAGGTGCCAAATTTATCACACCAATCCTTTCTTACCATTACACATTTTAAGTGAATATCTGTAAATCGTCGATCTTGAAATTAGTGTTTGCATCGTGACAGACGCAATGTATGTACGACTGAAGCCTGAAGGAGACAATCATGATATCAGTGATCACGTGTTTTCGTCTTCGTCAGTTTTCGTGAGATTTCTGTGAGGAGAAGAAACAGTTAATGTGAATGATATGAATCTTCATTTCAATTTCACACTTAGGTCCTCCATTAAACGGCACACTGTCCATCAGGTTTCATGAGCGAGTAGACATTCAGAACCAAACATCCCTCGACATCGAATGTCACGTGATTTCCAAGGACAAACCCTTTCCGCCTATCGAGTCTTACGTCATCTCGGCTGATGACGTCATTTTGTCGCGTTCTTCATCTCCTCGCACTACCATATCACCTCGTCCTAGATGGTGTATCCAAGTGTCTTGTGTTGGAAGCAACGGGATTGGCGAAACAACAGCATCCACGATATACTGTCCAAAAGGTAATATCAGGTGTTAAGTCACCTGTAACAAGTGTGCATTATACTCTTTTAGATAAAACTAAACTAAGTTTGAAGCATACACACTGGAAATAATCACTTTGAGTACTACTTTAATTTGACTGTTTTCAAAGATCCACCTGTCGCCGATATACTGTCTTTGGAATTCCATGAGGAAAGACTACCCAGCACTGCAGTCATCCTTTCCATCACTTGTCACGTGGATTCGCGAGACCAGCCGTTTCCTCGTCTGCACACTTTCATCATCCAAACGGAGACTGGGACGGAGTCTAACTCCAGCTCTCTGATCCTATCACCCCGCCCCGAATGGTGCATGAATGTCACTTGCATTGGTCAAAATGACTATGGGTCGACTTCTTCTATGGAGACCTACTGCCCGACAGGTGAGGAGATGAAAGTAGTAGGATTCTTGTATTGGTCAGAATGACTATGGGTCGACTTCTTCTATCGAGACCTATACTGCCTATTACAGGTGAGGGGATGATAGTAGTAGGATACTTGCATTGGTCAGAATGGCTATGGGGTGACTTCTTCTGTCGAGACCTACTGCCCAAGACATGAAGGGATGCAAATAGGATGCTTTTATTGGTCAGCATGGCTATGGGCCGACTTCTTGAATCGAGATCTAGTGGCCTAAGAGGTGAGGAAATTAAAGTACATGTAGTAGGATACTTCTATTCGTTTGAATGGCTATGTGTCGACTTCATCTATTGAGACATATTGCCCGACAGGTGAGAGGATGATAGTAGTACGATACTTGGTCAGAATGACTATGTGTCGACTTCTTCTATCGAGACCTATTGCCCAACAGTTGAGAGGATGATAGTAGTACGATACCTGGTCAGAATGACTATGTGTCGACTTCTTCTATCGAGACCTATTGCCCAACAGGTGAGAGGATGATAGTAGTACGATACTTGGTCAGAATGACTATGTGTCGGCTTCTTCTATCGAGACCTATTGCCCAACAGGTGAGAGGATGATAGTAGTACGATACTTGGTCAGAATGACTATGTGTCGACTTCTTGGAATCTATCAAGACCTATTGCTCGACAGGTGAGGGGATGATAGTAGTAGGATACGTATTGTCGTGGTCATAATGACTATGGGTCGACTTCTTCTCTCGAGACCTACTGCCCAAACCATTCACCGCTGAAGTTTAAATGCAATCTAGCGCGCAGGAGATCGCGCATTCAAGCACATACTGTAGTAACATTAAAAAACAGTCGGAAATTGCTTCATGAAAATTGACAAACTTGTCATTTCATTCTTAGTCCGAGTATCATAGTTACATTTTCATATTCTTTGCAGCTGAGTCATTTTAATGTGTATATTTCTCATCTTTAATGACTGCGACATTTTCAATGTTACGTGCTGACTGATCATATCTAGAGGCGCTTTTTTTCCTTTTGTTTTTAGCTCTCTCTCTCTCTCTCTCTCTCTTTCTCTCCCCATTTCTTTGGAACAAATGTTAACAGATCCACCTCGCCCTGGAATAATCGACATTCGGCTGGAAGAAAAACTGGGCGAAAATAACCAACCAATATTGGTCATAAACTGTCACGTCGATAAAACGATTATGCTTCATCCCCCACTGCATACTTTCGAGGTCAAGGTTGGAGAGGAGACTGTATCATTGTCAACCCGGCCACTGACCACTATATCGACAAGGCCTGAAAACTGTACCGTAGTAACTTGCACTGGAACCAACGATCTCGGTTCGACAAACACTACGGAAACATATTGCCCTACAGGTGAAGTAGATTTAAATCAAATCATACGCGTGCTTGTGTCATAGATGTGTGTGTAGTTTGCTTACCCTGTACATGTACGTATATAATTATGTATAATACTTACATGTTATTTTCAGTCTCTTCGGCTCATCGCTATAAACACGTGTTGTCATTGCGAACACCTATGATAAAAGATCTCAATTCAGTCTGTACGGTTTACAAATATACATGTACGTCTACCGGAAACTTGGTTACCTGTAGACACGTCGCAAATCTCCTTAGTCGGTTAGTAAACAAGTGACAGTTTCGGGGGAAAGAGATAATTGATTAAAAAAACCGTAAATAACAAAGTACACATTAGTTAAGAGATAAGCTTCTTTCCTCCTTCTCTTCACAGTATTTGCCTATCAAACATTAAAGAAGACAAAGTGATCAGAGTACGCAGAAAAAGGCTCCATAGCAAAGGGAAACAAGAGAGAGAGAGAGACAGACAGACAGACAGACAGAGAGGAAAAAAAAACTTTTAATTGGATCACTTGTCCAGGATTATGCCAGATACAGTAGTAGTTACCTAATAAATCAACAGAGGAGAATGTAAACTTACATTTGACCCTAGAGGTCTACATGATCTAAAGTGAAACATGAGATTTTTCGAAAGTTAAAAGTGCAAATGTCATAACTAAATCTCTTGGTCTACTAGAGAAGTAAGAAAAAGAATGAAAAAGAAACTGAGATACAATATAGAGGCTTGGAGATCAACACCATTTACATATTTTACTGTAATGTTGAAGTATACATCTTAACTTAAAAAAATGTAATTCAATGATAATTATCTGCGTGAAAGACTCATAAAAGTGGAATTGTCCAGTTTTACGTTGGGAAGAAAAAGTGTAAAGATTTCTGATTGCCAATGTTAAGTTCTATAGTGGTAAACGTTTTCCATCACAACTGAAGCTCTGTTTCAATGCCAATGTTCATGAAATCTTTTTTTCGTATATACTGGCACTCGAGTTATTATGAGCCTTTGTAGCAGAAAGTCGTATCTTCCTTATTTCCCCTGCCATTCACCCATTACACTTGATCTTGATAGATCCACCAGAAGAAGGTCTGATCTCAATCCTAGTGGAAAACGACACGGATACCACCAATGTTAACATCACCTGTTTCACTGATTCGTCGGTTCAACCCAAACATCCTATCAACATTTTTGGTATCGAGGTAAACGGTGAAAGCATGATCTCCTCATCGAAAAATGCGTCTGCCATTGTGACGTCACATCAGAACAGGTGTCTTAACATCAGATGCACCGGAAGCAATGTCCATGGGTCAACGACCTCTCTTAGTTTGCATTGTCCCAGAGGTACGTGATATCTGACTTTCTAAACACAGACAATGAGTGTGAGCCCTTATGATTCATTCAAAAGATGGCCGTGCAAAGCTTAGCTGTTGCTAATCTAGCTCATGCCCGATTTCCCTAAAATCCCGTCAGCCATTTTTATTGTTACGAGAAAGAATTTACAAATGAGCACTATAAAATAGAGACACACAGTTTAATGTTACAATCTCCTAATTGAATTAATCGTATTGAAAGCTGCTCTTTCATTCTTTTGACGATAGTCTTCTTCAATACTTTCAAAGATGTAAGGCAGGCCATAGCGTCTATACAGTCATTAAAAACTATGATGGATGACGGTCATCTTCCGGTATAAAACAACCAAGAAAATGATTGTTATTGGTAACTCCCATTACTCTTACTGCACAGTGACTATTTCACGCACTATGAAGATTACATATTTCATTCTTTCCATCTTCAATCAACATTATAATCTTTGATGTTCTTTGCATGACCAACCAGCGTGAGTAGTTGCTTTGTTTTCATCAATACAAGCGTATTACTCTCTCAGATTTCACGGCACTCGTACTCGCTTGTTTCTCCGATGTCTTTTGAATACCCTTACAGATGATGTGATTAAAATCGAGATGTCTGACTTTCCGTCCGATGACAATATGACGGTTGTCGTAATTCTGTGTCACGTGACCGAAGATTACCAGCCCCACCCTGATTTCCGCCAGTACGTGATTACAGCAGACAACCTGACACTCTCAAGGGGCAGATCTACGTGGGTCTATCTCAGCCCTAAACCTGAGAAATGTGTCTCTGTCACTTGTAGCGCCCTCAACGACTTCGGTTTCATCACTGCATCGGAAATTTATTGTCCAACTGGTAGGCGTTTGGAGAACAACATTATCATACACAAATTTCGTAGATATAACTTACGTTTAGTCTTTAATAAGACGAAGAATGATATAGAGCCATTTCCCGCTTCCTTTTCACGGCTTACATATGGTCAGCTCTATGTCATTAAAAATGGAATAGTGCTGTATATTATGTCTCTTTCTCAGAAGCTCTAAAATCTCTGTCTATGCAAACATATTTGTATACTACGCAAAATGTAGTGGTGCCAATGTCCAAGTAAACCAAAGTTTCCATGGGATTTACTTTCTTAGATCGGATGAAGAAAGAGGCTGTGAGAACTGAAAAATGCATATCACTTTCAAATCACTTAATAAAAGAGTGAAAAAAAGGAAATGGTTTCGTAATCTATTTCAGTAGAATTTTGACGTCCATTTACGTACGGTATTCGATTACAAAACACGGCGCAGATAACATGTGTATACGTAATATCTGTTACATAACTTCTAAAATAAATATTACAGATAATGGTGATACACGATGCTTCGTGGTGAAATGAACTGCCATGTTTGTGCAATATGAGATAGGACTAGGAATTTAAACGGGGTTTTACACTGACATTCACAGCAATATCAAATCATGGTAGCGACCACTTATTAGAGAGACGGTGAGAATTATGTAACACGTTTCATGGCGGGACGTTTTAATTTCGGTGTTGTGCGATCGTACAAATCAAGTTTATTTCTTCTTGGCATAAATTTACAAAGAAGAGACACAATCTGATGAGATTACAAATTGATGGGAAAAGACCACCATTTTCATAACATGAAAGTGACCGGGAGAGTATTATTTCAGTTTTTATTAAAGCATACCTAATGATAATAACGATGATAATAATATTAACAACTCGGGAACTCCTGATTAATATCCACACAGTCAACCACTATATCCCATTAGTGCCTCCCAATGTCTTGCTTGAAGAACTATCTTGTGAAATATCAACAGCTTGATCACAAAAAGCAAAATGGAAACAACATAATTATGCATTGTTTCTTTTCCATAAATATATCTTTTTAAGAACAAGGAAGCAGGAATGACGTATCGTAAGTAAATATCTATAAATCGTCGATCTTTAAATCAGTGTACGCGTCGTAACACATACCGGGTATGTACGGCTGCAACCTGAAGGAGACAATCATGATATCATTGATCACGTGTTTTCGTCTTCGTCAGTTTTCGTGAGATTTCTGTGAGGAGAAGAAACAGTTAATGTGAATGATATGAATCTTCATTTCAATTTCACACTTAGGTCCTCCATTAAACGGCACACTGTCCATCAGGTTTCATGAGCGAGTAGACATTCACAACCAAACATCCCTCGACATCGAATGTCACGTGATTTCCAGGGACAAACCCTTTCCGGCTATCGAGTATTACGTCATCTCGACTGATGACGTCATTTTGTCGCGTTCTTCATCTCCTCGCACTACCATATCACCTCGTCCTAGATGGTGTATCCAAGTGTCTTGTGTTGGAAGCAACGGGATTGGCGAAACAACAGCATCCACGATATACTGTCCAAGAGGTAATATCAGGTGTAAAATCACTTTTATCAAGTGTGCCCTATACTCTTTTAGATAGATAAAACTAAACTAAGTTTGAAGCATGCACACTCGAAATAATCACTTTAACTGAGTAATTCTTGAACTTCACTGTTTTCAAAGATCCGCCTGTAGCCGATATAATATCTGTGGAATTCCATGAGAAAAGACTACCCAGCACTGCAGTCAACCTCTCCATCACTTGTCACGTGGACTCGCGAGACCAGCCGTTTCCTCGTCTCCACACTTTCATCATCCAAACTGAGACTGGGACGGAGTCTAACTCCAGCTCTCTGATCCTATCACCCCGACCTGAATGGTGCATGAACGTCACTTGTATTGGTCAGAATGACTATGGGTCGACTTCTTCTATCGAGACCTACTGCCCAAGAGGTGAGGGGATGCAAATTGTAGGATACTTGAACCAACGTCAGCATTTTTCGTTTGGCTTCTTAAGACTAGAATCAGAAGGAACATTCAGGTTTAATATGTCAACCTTGAAACGTATAGACTTTTTTGTTCCCCCTGATAAACCATTCACAGTTGAAGTTTAGATGCAATTAAGTGCTCAAGAGATAGATTACACATTCAAGCACATAACATCAACAACGACAACAAAAAAGGCGGAAAGTGCTTCATGAAAACCGACAAACATCATTTTATTCCTACTCTGAGAAATTCTTGCTGTAAAGGTAAGATACCATAGTTACCTTTTCTTGATTCTTTTCTGCCAAATCACTTTAATGTGTATATCTCTCGTCTTTAATGACTACTATATTTTCAATGGCACGTGCTGACAGATCATATTTAGAGGCGCTGCTTTTTTCCTTTTGTTTTTTTTTTCTCTCTCTCTCTTTCTCTCTCCCTCTCCCTCTCTTTGATTCACATGTTAACAGATCCACCTCGCCCTGGAATAATCGACATTCAACTGGAAGAAAAACTGGGCGAAAATAACCAACCAATATTGGTCATAAATTGTCACGTCGATAAAACGATTATGCTTCATCCCCCACTACATACTTTCGAGGTCAAGGTTGGAGAGGAGACTGTATCATTGTCAACCCGGCCATCGACCACTATATCGACAAGGTCTGAAAACTGTACCGTAGTAACTTGCACTGGAACCAACGATCTCGGTTCGACAAACACTACGGAAACATATTGCCCTACAGGTGAAGTAGATTCAAATCAAATCATTCGCGTGCTTGTGTCATAGATTTGCGTGTGTGTTTTGCTTAATTGTAATTTACATGTACGTATCTGTATAATACTTACATGCTATTTTCAGTCTCTTCGGTTCATCGCTATGAACACACGTTGTCATTACGAACACCTATGATGAAGGATCTCAATTCAGTCTGTACGGTTTACAACTTTACGTCTACAGGAATCTTGGTTACCTGTAGAAACGACAAGAATCTCCTTGTAAACAATAGTGACAGTTTAATGGAAAAGAGTAATAATTTATGAAAACGAAATAACAAAATGAATAATAGTTGAGAGAAAAGATTCTTTTGGCTTGTCCTTTATAGTTCAATATTTGGGTATCGAACTTCAAAGAAACCAAATGATTTAGGTTGCAATTAGGACACAGAGAAAAAGGCTCCATAGCAAAGAGAACAAGAGAGAGAGAGAGGAAACAAAAATATTAAAAGCATCACTTGTCCAGCATTATATCAGATACAGAAGTAGTTGCCCAATCAATCAACGGAGGAGAATGAGAACTTAGATTTGACCCTGGAGGTCTACACATTTCAAAGTGAAACTTTACAAGATATTTTGAAAGTTAAAACTTGGTGGTGTCATAACTAAATCTCTCAGTATACTAGAGTAAGAGAAAGAAGGCAAAACAAGACGGATATACAATATCGAGGATTACAGATAAACACAAGTTACATATTCAATTGTAATGTTCAAGTATACATTTGAAGAAAAAACTGTAATTTAATTCAATGACATCTTCGTGACAGACTCATAAATGTATATCCTTATTCAATTCTACTATAGGGAGAGCTCTATGCTGTCAAAAGTAGCGTTCGGATTGTCGACGTTAAGTTCTATAGTGATTAACGTAATCCATCACAACTGAAGGTGTCAATGTTCATGAATCTTTTATCGTGTATACTGGCACTCAAGTTGTTATGAACATTTGTGACAGAAAGTCGTATCTTCCTTATTTCTCCTGCCATTCACCCATTACACTTGATCTTGATAGATCCACCAGAAGAAGGTCTGATCTCAATCCTAGTGGAAAACGACACGGATACCACCAATGTTAACATCACCTGTTTCATTGATTCGTCGAACCAACCCATACATCCTATCAACATTTTTGGTATTGAGGTAAACGGTGACAGCATGATCTCCTCATCGAAAAATGCGTCTGCCATTGTGACGTCACATCAGAACAGGTGTCTTAACATCAGATGCACCGGAAGCAATGTCCGTGGGTCAACGACCTCTCTTAGCTTGCATTGTCCCAGAGGTACGTGATATCTGACTTTCTAAACACAGATGATGAGTGTGAGGTCTGATGATTCATTCTAAAGATGGCCGTGGAAAGCTTACATGTTACTAAAATAGCTCATTCCCGATTTCCGCAAAAACCCTGTCACCCATTATTATTGTTACGCAAGAATTTATAGATGAATATCATAAAATAGAGACACACAATTTAATGTTATAATCTCCTGATCGAATTAGTCGTATAAAGAGCTGCTCTTTCATTCTTTTGACGATGCTGTACTTCAATACTTTCAAAGATTTACGGCAGCTCATCGTGTCTATACATACAAACTATGGTGGATGACCGTCATCCTCCGGTGTAAAAGAACCGGAAAAATAACTGCAATTTGTCACTTTCATTACTATTACTGCACATTGATTACTTCGAACACAATGAAGATTGCATATTTAATTCTTTTCATATTCACAACTTTACAATCTTTGTTGTTGTTTACATCACCATCCAGCGTGAGTAGCTATACTGTTTTCATGAAGACAGGCATAAACTCTCTAAGATTTCACTGCACTCATACTCGCTTGTTTCTCTAATGTCTCCTGAATACCTTAACAGATGATGTGATTGAGATCAAGTTGTCCGAGTATACGTCCGATGACAATGTGACGGTTGTCGTAATTTTGTGTCACTTGACCGAAGGTTACCAGCCCCACCCTGATTTCCACCAGTATGTGATTACAGCAGACAACCTGACGCTCTCGAGGGGCAGATCTCCGTGGGTCTATCTCAGCCCCAAACCTGAGAAATGTGTCTCTGTCACTTGTAGCGCCCTCAACGACTTCGGTTTCATCACTGCATCGGAAATTTATTGTCCAACAGGTAAACATTTGGTAAACAACAATATCATCCACAAATTTCGTGGATTTAACATAAGTTTACTCTTGAATAAGACGAAGAACGATGTAGAGTTGGTCTATTGTTTTCGATCATTTCCCACTTTCGTTTCAACACTTACACATAGTTAGCTCTATGATATTATTTTATTTTTTATTTTTCTTTCTCAGAAGCTAAAAAATCTCTATCACATTCGTGTTCTCCCAATAAATATAGTGGTGCCAATGCCCAAATAAACCTAAAGTTTCCATGGGATTTGCTTTGTTAGATCGGATGAAGACAGAGGCTGAGAGAACTGAAAATGCGTCACTTTCCAATCACTTAACAAAAGAGTGAAAAGACAATTGTTTCGTATCCGATTTTAGAATTCGAGTAGAATTCGAGTGTCTATTTACACACGAAATTCAAATACATATATATATAAGAGGGAGATAACACGTGTGAAAATAAAATGTACTACATAGCTTCTAAAATAATGTATTAAAGATAAGGCTGATACTTGATGGTGGAATAGACTGCCTGGTTTTGCAATAAGACATGGGACTGGGAATGGTTTTTACACTAATATCCACAGCAATATATCATGTTAGCGACCACTTATTAGAGAGGCGGAGAAAAATGTAACACGTTTCATGTCACCACATTTTGATTTCGTTGTTGAGCGATGGTACACATCAAGTTCATTTCATCTTGGCATTAATTTACAAACAAGAACCATAATCTGATGAGATTCCAAATTGATGAAAAAAGACCGCCTTTTTCATAACATCCATTTCCGTCTGTCTGTTTCTCCAGACTACGTACATGTAACTGGAATCCTGCAAACAATGTCGACAACGTACGCCCTCCTCATCGTCCTTTTCGTTCTCGCTGTTGTGGTGTGCGTCGTCACCGTCATGCAGAGGAAGATAGACACGCCCAAAGTACCAGGTGTGTCTGCAATCCGTGACCAAAAAATAAAAAAAATAAAAGAATACATATTTTTATACCAATATCCAGTTTTATCCCGGCTTTCCCTGGATCATTCTTTTTGAAAACAGTTCAGAAACAGGCTACAATTTATGTGATCTCAGTCTTAGCTACATTTGAGAAATCTAAAGAATGTACGCAAACTACCGGCAAATGGTTATTCTCTGAAAAAAGATACAGCCTTAAAGGCTGGGCAGAATACATTGAATTTTCAAAGGGGAAAGCTTTCAAACTTCAGGACACACCTTGCTATTGTGAATGGAATATAGCCTTACATTGACGTAAACCATCTAAGAATCTTTTTCCAGTTTTGCTTAGAAATACATATCATCCTCTCTTTGTCATAGAGACAGGCATCTATGTATCCCTAGACTTAAGTAATTCATGTACAGACTGATGTAAATTCTTTTCATTCATCCAGTCGAAGTACAAGATCAATAAGTAGTTGAATAAAAAACTGGAAAACAAACTCACTGTTGCGACGTTTCGCCAGTTATCAATTGGCTTCTTTGGGCGAATGATGCTATTTAATGGCCATTCCATCATCGGGAGCATCATTCGCCCGAAGGAGCCAATTGATAATTGGCGAAACGTTGCAACAGTGAGTTTGTTTTCCAGTTTCTTGATTCAACTAATTATTGATCTAATTGATGTTTAGTAGAAGAACATTATCAGTAACACTTTGCTGTTTGTAGGTATAAGTAATTATACATTGCATCACATGGTTTTCTTGTCTTTCAGAACGACTTTATGAGGACAAAATCTTGAACTGAGGACGCAGGACAAATGAAAAAGATGACAAAAGTGTAGCGCACTTTGTAATCTCAGACATTATAGGAAAAAGTACGACCTAGTCCATATTCTAACTAGGTGCTTCAATACACTTTGTAGTCCATACATCATAATCCAGAGCAAGCTCCTCTCTCACCCGTCCCAACACCTACCTCGTCTCCCGTAGATATAAAGTGACTTGAAAGGAAACACAAGTCCAAATCTTAAAGGAGACCTCCGGATAATTTTCAAATCTTTACATTTGAACAACTATGAATTACTTATACTGAGGACAGAGTTTCAGAATTTATGATAACTGGGATGAAGAATAAGAATGTTCTCAAAATTTAGAACAAATTGCAATGAACAAAGATGATGACATAGCAGAGTCACCATAAAAATGCATGAGTTAGGGCTCAAGGAAGTAGAACAAAAGAAGAAAGCATGCATAGATTACACACAGCTGAATCGCAAGCAAGTGGTATTGTAATGGAATTACACTGCTACATTTCTGAAATATGTGAGCCTCCTATGTCATCATGCTTGTTCAGTGTAATTTGTTTAATGTTTTTCAAAGTATTGTTTCTCTGCTCAAGAACCACAATAAATTCCAAAAACCTATACATGGAGTTGTCGATTATGTACTACATGATGTGAAACTATGAAATTTGTCTAGAATGCCCCTTTAAGAGAAACTTAAAAGTGAAGCGTTATCCATCTGCTTTAGGTGTAATCCCATCAGTGTTTTCATTTTATGAGGGACCGACCGAACATAGCGAAGTCCAAAATCAAAGTGTGATATAGCTTGCACAAATTCAAAGACGTATAGTTCATAACCTCTTTTCGCAACTTTTGAAAAGGTATATTTTATACCCAAATAATCATCCCGTTTTTAATGGCATTAAATGCTGCCATCTTCCAGTTGCGTTCAGAATATATATTTGTTTATACGGTTGTAATCTTACCAGTATTTTCATCCGAATAATGAGGGACCAACCTACCATAGCAAAGACTGAAATCAAAGTGTTATAAAGTATATAGTTTGTACAATTTTAAAGAGGTAGTTAATAATCTATTTACGCCACTTTTGAATAAGGTACTTTATATACCCCAATAATCGTCCCATTCTTATTGGCATCTAAAGTCACCTTCCATTTCCGTTCAGAATACGTCTCCGGCAAGAAGTGCTTTTCTGGTTTGACCGTGATGTGAATAATTATTTTGGCATGGCCTTCTAGTCGGCTGTCATTTCTTGCTTCAATAAAACCACTCATGTTCCAGAGCCCCACCATCAATAAGTCCCCTTCCTTTAGCACAACAGAATTTATTTCAATTGTACTTTTTCACTGCAAGTATCAAATAATATTTATTGTCTTATGTTTTTGGAACCTAGGCGTCTATATAAGTTTGATTTAAGCATCTGTACCATTTCCGTAGAAAGAAGTTATTTCTATAATATTTTGTTTTACTTTCGTTATTGTCCTCGACTATGCAAATGCTTATCATTTGAATATATCTAATGGCGTGGATTGGAACAAAAAAAAAGTGAAATTAATAAACTTATCCCTCTGACAGTGTAATTTAGAATGTGAAATTAAACTATCAAACGTGTTTGCAATTTTTGTTATAATTTGCAATATACCAATAATAGTGGTAATCGTATAGTAGTAGTAGTAGTAGTAGTAGTAGTAGCAGAAGACGAAGAAATAGAAGAAGAAACAGTAGTTTTAAGAATACAATATTTCAGCATGTTCAGTCATAATGTTATTATAAAATCTATTTCTTTGTCCGAAATACACTACTATACGCACATGCATGCCATAATTATGGAGTTTTCGTATATTTGGTTTCCGCCTGGTTTCATCCATTTCGTTTTGTTGTAGTTGCTCAGAAGATGTCTCTAGCTATGTACACTGGTAATGTATAGCTGTAATTTTTCCACCGCTGGGCGGCGCAAGGCACGGGAGTCATCTAGGTCTTTACCAGGCCAAGGAGGAATGTGACATGATTACAGGGATGGTGCAGAATTGGTGGAGATGAGAATTTGGCTTTTAACTGTTTGCGAGATACCAAGAAAACACCTATGAAATAGTACAGAGCATACCATATTAAGAGGAATTCAAAGTTCATTTGATGAAACACGGTTTGGAATGACTGAAACATCTAAAAACAAAGTAAAACATAGCGATCGTAATAAAATGTTGGTCCCACACTTTATTAGAATCGCTCTGTTTTGGATATCTCAGCCATTTAAAACCAACAAATAAATGTTGAAGTCCTCGTGGAATTAGATGCTCTTTCATATATCATAAGAGGTTTCTCATTAGCTCACCAAAAAAAGTTAGCAACCTGAAATTAGATCTCAACCAAAACTATACCACCCCTTTAAGTCGATCTGCAGAGTGCTGTATGCAAATGATAAATTGAATCGTGCAGGACTTGTTGTGTGAGCATTAAAAATCCATTCTACGCAATCGCACACTGCTGTGAAGTTATATTCATCCTCATTTTGTTTTTGATGGTCCTGATTTTACTAGCACAATGAATGCCACAATATCAACTAAAACGAATTTGCCACTCTAATATAATGATACATTACTAAAATGAATACTGGTAATGCTTTAGAATTTGCTTGTTTGTTTGTTTGTGTGCATATTATATGTGTGTTTAGAATTTGTGTGCTGACTGTAGCATGAGGGTTTTAATGCTACATAAATCTATGACGTGTTTCATAAAGAGTTACAATTGATCTTACGCATGATATAATTTAGCGTGACTGTTTCACTCCGTACGGAAAAAGAAGAAAACAAACAAATGAAAACAAAACCCCCTCGATTTCAGGGTTCAACCTGTGATCTCAAAATGAAAAAAGAAAAAAAAATCAACTCACAAACTTTTTGTCAGTAGTGACCCCGTCATGGTGAAGTATAGTTCAGCAGAGTGTAATAATGTAAATTATTCAAAGTTACATTATCCCTTCCTCCCCCAAAACTGTTTTACATACTACTTGTTTGTGCGTGTGCGTTAGGTTAACACTTGTTATGGAATGGTTGTCTGTGTGTGTGTGTGTGTGTGTGTGTGCGCGTGTGTGTGTGTATGTGTGTGTTTTTGAATATGTGGATTCGCAGTTAAAATTGCGGATTGTCGTCACTATGGTAGTACAACATGTATGTGTGACTTTGCTCTGAATTTCCCTTAGTATAGTATGGTATAACGGTGTTGGTTAAGATAGGGGATTCAGATTTCAACTTTTTTTGCGAGATAATTAGAAACCACTTATAAGATATTAAAGAACATACGATTCTTAGAAGAATTCAAAGTTTATTTCAAGAAAATTGGTTTTGAAATGACAGAAATATTCAAAAAGAAAGGAAAACAAAGTGGAGGGACTCACCTTTTATTAGGTCCTCTTTGTTTTTTGGTATCTCAGCCATTTCAAAACCATTTTTTCTCAAATAAACATTGGATTCTTCTCAGAATTGCGGGCTCTATAATATTTCCGAGGAGTTTTCTCATTATCTTACAAAAAAGTTGGAAACTTGAAGCCCCGTCTTTACCAAAACTATTCCATCCCTTTAATATAAGTATGATTGGGCAGAACGTGGCAATGATAATTCATGAGTGTTAAACAGTATACCTCCATGCTTGAATGTCGGTGCTTGCATAAATCTGGAAGAGTTCTTCCGGGTACCTGATTATCAAAATGCATGAACTAACCTTGTGGAATTCATGTTGTAGAAGTTGTACAAGTGCGTGTGCGCGCGCGAGCGAGTGTGTGTGTGTGTGTGTGTGCGTGTGTGTGTGTGTGTGTGTGTGCGTATGTGTGTGTCTGCTACCCAAAGAGATTATAGGTATAATCTCTTTGCTGCTACCCCACCCTTTCCGATTTCTTTTATTGTGTGTCTGCTTTCATTATGCTACTGAGATTAAAAAAGAAAGAGGGACCGATACAATATTGCCATCTTCAAGAGAGTGACGTCCTCATTGTTAGAAGAAACGAATATACCCCATCAATTACATTGAAAAGAATGTGTCTTTTTATCAACCGACATGGTACGACAGGCTTTCACGACGACGAAACGTCATGCGCACAAATCTATAGATTACATGCATTCTGTCAGATGAGGAAGTAAACCACGGCTGGTTTATTGAACGGGATGAGTGAAATGTATTTTGAAACTAACGGAGAGGAAGGGGAGTCATTCACGTGGTGTGAAATTATGGTTCTTTGGTTCTCTTACAACGTGTCTGCTGGCAAAGTCAATACGAACCGTTTCCTGTGTTTTGTTAAGTAATACGAAAGAACAACAATCCACTGCGTGATATTACGATATTACGGAAATCTATGGCTGCATGTGCTATGTGATATCCGATCATGACTTGATGTCCCAATCCAAAGAGGAAGTTAGATTGATTTATTCATTTTATACGGACGTGATGAATGTACAAACACTAAGCGGTGAAAAATTAAGCAAATTGCACGATTTTTCTTGTCAATATGAGACAATATAATTATTATTGCATTGATTTTTCTCTGGCTGCTGTTCTTGTCTTAGACAGAAACAAAACACAGTAGCCTCAGTCATACCATGGTAAAATGTGACAAAAAGCACACATACTTCTTTTTAATTTGTCTGTTTTTAAGCTAAATGAAAAAGACACATTCACAGTCCCAAACTAACTAAATTCAGAACTTCTTTTAAATTGAATTTGAATGACCGACGAGATTCCTTCGCCAGCTTGAGATGAATTTGAATACTCATTGCTGAAATGTGTGCTCCTCTCTCAAATTTGAATGCTCCTATAGTGAATTTGAATGCTCCGACGGTGAATTTGAATGCTCCGATGGTGAATTTGAATGCTCCGATGGTGAATTTGAATGCTCCGATATTGAATCAAAATGACCGGATTTTGAAATTGATTCCTAATTCAGTTTCGCGAGGGTGGAATGCGTGAAATTGAATGCTCGGAATAAGAACTTGAATTACAAAAGTATGAAACTGACTGGGAAAACCTATAGTAGCAGAGTCATAAAAACATTTTGCTCAAGAATTAAACAAATGAGAGAAAATCCATAGACAGCATTGTAATGAAGTAAGTTTCCCGTTTTGTTTTGGATTTACATACAAATGATGAACTTCGGATGACCAATAAAAAAAAAGAATTAACAAAACATCACAGGCATTTCTGTGGTGGGCTGATATAGGAGTTGCTTTATACCATTAAACCGGTATATTTTGCGTTCTTATAGATATATAATTGAACTTAGAAGAAACAGAAATACGTGTCCTTTTGATATTAAGTTTTATTATATAGTTGATATTCAAATTTTACGTTTTCCTTGCAAAACAAAATAGATTTATCATTGACACAACTCTGCAGTAGTCGATGAAATTGATGTTATGGTGATGCATGTGAATTTGTCCATCTAGAACTTTACGAAGGACTGGAGGTATAAAGAAGAAATAGATCATAATGTCGATAATGTGTTTCTCCCGTAACTTTTTGAGGCAGTGTTGCGAAGTATCACAGAGTACTTCGTCAGGTGTACTGATACTTTATGAACTTTCTCACATGGTGACACTAAATTAGGGTCTAAAATTTGTCAGCTCTCACCATAAGTATCCACACGTCAATACACTTAAACGCAACACATCAGTATATTTTGCTTTGTGTGTTTATTTGTTTGTTTATATTGTCATTTCCTGTAGTACGTATAAAATGCTGTATTTTGTAATTGTATGGTTTTTAGACTACACGAACTCACAGAAGAACAGCCATTGGCTGAAGCGACTGACCCGTGGTGAAATAAAATAAACTCAAACTCAAACTAAACTCAACAACCTGAATCTCTAATGGTCATCTATCATCATGTTGACAGTGTAACAAGAAATCATACACGTCGTGTTGAATTTTGAAACCAGGATGTATTGATGACACATATTGACATCAGGTTAGCCGTTGTTACGAGCACACAGGAAACGGGGTTCATGTATCAAACTGATATACTTTATAATACCGATTTACATGATTATCAATGTGTCATGGCGCAACTAAATAAAGTAGTTCCACATATAATTATTCACATAGAAAGCCAGAATTCATACTGAAAAGGATGATAACAGCTTACACATATTTAAATTTGATATGTTACCTCGTATGTAATGTTCATTAGGCAAATGTTTTGAGCTGTCATATAAGTACTAAACAATAACTGCAAACGCGGATCAATCTTATGTAGGAATTGTGTGCGATGGTCGAATGGTCTACGAGCACGCAAGAATAAAAGACCGCCAGTGAAAGCAGACATCAGGCGGTCGAGCTTGCCAACATTTTAACGCCACATTGCAGCGTAAATTGTTCGTTCTCATTAAATTTGTATCCATTGATTCGACATTTTCAGGTTACGGTAAGCTTGCCATCACCATCCCCTATATTGGTAAGATATGAATATCAAAAAGCATTCAACTTAATATATAATCTTATTATATTCAACGAAAGCTAAATTCTGCAGGCATTCCGTTAAGTTTTATACACTGTCAGTGTTTCCTGGTTTACATAAGTTATTTGCAATGTCTCTTTTTAAGCACTAACAACAAACTGTATTCTTTCTTAATGTCTCGCTGCAAAATATCAATAGCAATGTAAATTATTTTCACTCTTTCAGTTCGAGCTGTTATCAAAGTTGCTGAATACTTCTGTTTTTCTTTCCTTTTCTATACCTTCTATCTTTATCAGCAGGATTCATCCGTGTTTGAGAATGATGGCTGATAGACGAAGATTATTCCTACTTGGAATATTTTCCATCGTCATCCCCTTTATTGGTAAGATATGAGCATCAAAACGGTTTCACAACTTATGTATAATTATGAAACTTAGTGTTGGACTTAGGGTTCAATTGCCAATTCAGTATGTTGCTGTATTATTTTCCTTTTCTCAGGGATTCTTCTTCTTCTTTAAGTGATATTTATCTTGAGTCCATCAAGCTGCATTATTTTATTTTACTTTCTTTTAATTTTATCTTATTTAGGCGGAACCAGCGTGACTCTTGAAGTACCAAGCCCTCTGCCACCAAACCAAGAAGTTACAGCTATCTGTACAGCCGATAAAGTGTTTGGATCAGAACGCGTGATCTGGTACTTAAATGGCATACAGATTACCGATGGCGTGCAAACGACGAGTACAGTGGATAGTCTGATGCACAGATATTATTATATAGAGAGTCTGAAAGAAAATTTGGACATAAATTCTAGATATTAAAAAGTGCCCATTTACGTTGCTTTTTAGAAGAATATGTTAATTTCATTGAATTTTTACCATTGTTTTTTGGTATTTCATTTATATTTTTTAAAAAACTGGTTGGATTTCAGCATCATTTTCTGCCATTCTTTGCGCCTTCCTCTCCCTGGAACGTTGCCCAGAATTTCGCATCGTCCTTCAAACTCGTGACGTCAGATGACGAGTGGGATTCCCTTTTAGATGTCTTTTAAGCTAACTGAAATAAGACAGAATGGGCTCATTTGGGAGATGTTGAACGCAATACCTATGTACATGAGAAAGCATTATATAAAATACGTCTACTTTGCAATCATGAAGATAAAGTGGAAATTGATACTTATTTTTCATCTCACCGCCTATAATGAATGTACTAATAATTGATTTTTTAATAAGACAATATTAAATCCATATTTAACATGTTCTTTTAAGATTTTACAATTTCATTGTAGTTCAGAGTATTGTAGTTCAGCGTTAATTATTGCGGGCGGCTTTTACCTGTGCAGTTCCTCCAAACTTTGTCAAGGACTTTCGATGAAAATAAAGAATACGTTTCCCCTCTACACATCAACAAGCACACACATACACACTCAAACACTTAGACAAATACAATCAACCATAAAAAAAATATTCAGAATTATGGTCCTCCTAATCTATACTGATTTTTAAAAAAGTTATAGTCGTGACATGCTGATTCATGAAAACAAGAGTGCTATACGGTGACTTATGTATTTAAAAAAAAAGAGAGAAACAAAATTATAGTTGGGTTAGTCAATAGAAACAAGAAATCAAAACTTTTAATACTTGCAATACAAGCGACATTTTACCCAGAAATGTAGAAATTTAGCTGCCTCTACATTGTCTTCTGGAAAACACAAAGGAAAGTGTAAAAGTGTTCAGCATCTCATTTTCAATATACTCTGAAAAAGCTGAACTTTATACGACCACAATCTCACACTATGAAACATGGCGAGCAGTTCAGACCGAGATAAAATTGCTGGTATTGCATAGAAATGAAAGCAACAACACTCAGCCACTTCGCAGAGCGCAAAAAAGGGTAATTTGCCATAACAGGCATTTTTTTTTTAATTCACTGAGATAAGCATCCGCGATGTTACTAGTATGACAATTCATGTAATCCTAATGAAAAGTGCATGCTTGCCGACCAATCCGCCTGACACAAACGAAATGTTCTTTAAGGCCTATAGATAATTGACAATAATTACACAAAAAGTTTTGTCAATGCATTCAAAGCAAATCAATAGAATGGTTGCACCAAATTTTAAAAGGGGCCTCTCTGGTCACTTGGTCTCGGCAAGTTTATTCTTTGTTTGAATATGAATTCCTTAAATTGTTACGTCGGCCAATTTTGTGCACTGTGTCGCTTTGAAAAGTGCCTATAGATAACCAACTAGGAACAACAGCAACAGCAACAACAATGAAAGGTCAATTTCCAAAGTACACGTGATCTAATCCCAGAATGGCGTATTGATATACTGTTCTAATGGCGATACAGCCAAATATCGAGGGAATGAGAAATGTAACGTACATAGGCATGACTACGAACCGAAACAATTCACATTCCTAGGAAATTTAGAATTTACATTGCTTTAAAATCAGGATTACCAGTTCTCTATATTATAACCATGTGCACGAGCTAAGGTAATAAGCCCTATAAAAGTAGTGACAAGTTAATGTTTCTTGCTTGGTATGAAAGTTTTGCATCAGGGATAAAACAGTAAAAATTGTTGCAAAACATTGGACATGATAGACACGAGAATCCGTTTTTATGATTCTGCAGGTGAAGCCAAACAAAATGCAGTCCTAAAATAAAAATAAAAATCTCCCTCAGTTCTATCCACATAGCAGATAACATGATCTGGGATACCCGAACCAAATTAGATGATTCATCATTATGGAATATCCGCTCCTCATTCGAATCAAAACACAGAGTCAACGATACAGAGTTTTGCGCGACGGAAGTGAACTCTCACACAGATACATACCACACTCTTTCAAATCGAATTTAAGGTACCGCGATTGAGCAATACTGTTAGAAAAACACATGAAATCCGTCGGGGATATCTCTGACAAGATAATGTGTGAATACTGAAACAATGTATTTCATCGTTAAACCAGAAAGAACGAAAATACCAAGCACCTCCCCTTAATCTCCCGTAAGGTTTCGAAGGCAGAATTTTGCCAATCCTTCATCGGACTCTCTGAGGATATTATAGAGAGGAAGATGTCAATTTGAAAATAGGAATAAGATCAACTAAACTTTGTAGAGAAAATTTTGTTTACTACCAACCTTACATAAATCACAGTGTCACCTGACATGGAAACTTCAAAGTACTTAAAATTCAATCATTTCTGGTACACTAAGGACTGATTTTTCTTCCTCCCGTTTTATGTGGTGTCTATGTGTCAATTGTTGCACTGGTTAGTTCTTAGGAAAATACGCTTCTCTGGCGACACTATAGATATGTCTCATTTTGCAGTCTTATCTTCTCAACACGAGCTTCATCCATTTAGAAGCATAGTGTTCAATGCACCCAATAAGAGACATTACGACTGATTGGTATACTTCATATCAAACAGTCTCAAAACAACGTTCTCTTCATTAATTCGATGATTTGTGATAAAGGTACGAAAGGCGACGGAAATGAACTTTGGCCACATGCGAGTGGAAGGAGCTGTAATCTGTCCCCTATTTTTACATCAAGCATGGATTTTCTCACAGAGTGCTCAATAAGCAAGATATAAGTACAAAGACTATTACTGACAATTTTAAATTTTGATATCAGTGATGATTACCGTCAAATCTTCAGATATTACGAGACAGGCGACCAAGGTTTCATCAGGAGTTAAAAGACTGAACAGCTTCCACTGACAACGGTCTACCTACGGATATACCTAGGATGAAACGAAGGAATTTTTGTCTATGCCATAATCACTTCCCAATCATCATCGCATATTTAACGTGACATTAATAAACCATAACGATCATAACAGTCAAGACAGGAAGCTTTTGTAAGCAATGAACTGGACTTGATCACCCTCTAGAGCTGAAAGTTTTTCGTCATGCTCTAACGTTGCCTGATGCTGTCCGTAAGTTACATACGAATGTCGGGTGTGTTTTCGTTAGTGTAGAAATTCGTTAGTGTAGAAATAAGACATTTACTCCTAAGTAAGTACAACAACTCGATGCGAATTAGTAAAAGCGTCCCTTTTAAGAGTGGTTAATATGAAAACCCTTTGTGTGAAGCTAAAAAGGACGAAATATCCTGCATTTTTGTCTCTTACTTCGCTAAAGCCTCATGCAGTATACCCGGGTTAATAATTCAGTAATATTAGACATGTTCTCTATTTTTCCTCTGTGAAACCTCGTTTAGTTTGTGAAAACAAAGGCCAAAGTTGGTGTTCTGTGATATATCATGTCATTAGATGAAATACCGACGTGTTTGAGGTAACAATAAGACATGATACTCTGTCGTGAAAAGGGTGTCGATCGAGGACAATAATCACCACGTATCCTTCACGTAGCAAAAGGAAGATAATGTTCTTTTATCAGCGTACTCTCTAAGGGATACCTAGCGATGCCGGTAAATCTTTCTGTCTTCGACTTTTAGGTTTTGAAAAGATGTGGTAGAAAGATGACAATACCTATTTTGTGATTATTACCTATTTAGTCGGATATGAATTGATGTGAGTTATGTGAAAGAATAAATCTATTCAAAATAAGGATGTTTTTTCTGCCCTAGGACCCCATAGGTTTGTGTGTGAGTTATGTTTCAACTCAAAATCCCACCCCTGCTCATTATGTGGCATCGACAACCATGACTGGGTATTATGGGTCATTTTTATAGTAAAAGGCAATATTGCTGCAGAGTTTCGATCGTATCGCTCCGATTTTGTGAGAGAAATTTGACAAACACCCTAAATTATTTCAGTCAAAGATATGATTTTTTTTTATCAATAAAAGTGGTAGTAATTAAAGAATGCCATAGATCATTAAGTTTTAGACATGTTTTCTCTACGGCATTAACCTGTGGGAGTATAACGCATTGTGAAATTGTTTACTCTTGAATTCCTTGTTTATTACTTTTGTTATTTCGTTTGTTTTTCTCTATGAACGACGGAAGCGAAAATATTCCCTGAAATGTGTTTTATAAACAATTGTCCCTCTTATGATATACAGATAAGGTGCATAACGAAAGCAAGGTTATAATATGATATGTTATTGTCCAGAAGATAAAGTTGAAGGTTTATTGACAATTTCTTAAACACACTGCTTCAATATTTTGAGCAAAAAGGGAGTGAAAGAAGAACGATTGATTAACACTAACTTTGCAGATGGCTACAGTCGCTCAGCGGCAACATTAGTATTATTGGGATCTCAATTTCCGAGGAAGTCACTGCTCGCGGCCGTGCGACGGTAGAACTGGTGAGTACAGAGAAAAATATAATATGGATTCATTCCAAAGAACTAGAGTAGCACATTAGCGAACTAGTGGTGGATCGTTGGCTTTGCTTGTCCCTTAGTCCATGGAATTGATTGTGTATTTGCATGTCTGTTGATACATCTGCTCGACCTATTCACGTTACAAAACATAAGGTAAGTAACTTGGATTACAAAGCAGAATTGATTTTTTATTGAATTCAGCGTTTTCAAACGAATTTGTTCGTGTTATTCTGAAAACACAAGTCATGCACTCACGAAGTATTCTGCTGTCGATATCTAACACTGTATGAAGTTACGTTTACTTTATAAAATAGGTTCAGATTATCACAATAATTTGCAAGGCAAGTGTTTCTTACAAGAAATGCATATGTGCTGGGAAAACAAGTCTTATACCTACGAATACTGAACCCAAGATATTGACATGTGATACTTTCCCTATTCGTTCAGGCAATGATGAGCTCTTAGATGAAAATCATAATGTTCAGTTTAATGTCGGTATACTCGACCATGACAGCCGTTTCAGCCTCAGTCTGTGTTTCATCGGGTCTATAAACTACTTGTTGATCATAATTGCGTAAACCTGGAACTGTGTTTTAACGGCAAATTTGCTTCTCATAACTCCTCTTTGTAATAAAAGACTGATTCTTCTCAATCTTTTCAAATGTTTAATACAAAATTAGCCTCGTCTCGTTAATTGTAGCGTACATACTTTGAATATATTGGCCATAATGACATCATGTCGAAGAAAAAAATCTGGTTATCTTGTTGATAATTAATCTACTTTATAGCGTGTTATTCAGTGTTTATAATAATGATAATGATGATGATGATGATAATAATAATAATAATAATAACAATAATGATGATGATGATGATAACAATATAAAGCCTTTTCTATACAGACTCAAAGCGCTTCAACAACTTCAACGAAATAGAAGAAATCAACAATATCTATAAAAAACAAAGAGAAAGAACAAAGCAAAACAAATACTGACTCTAAACTCGTCAGATCATTAGAACTGAAATTATTGGTTATAGTTTACATCATATCGATATAAGATATTGCTGGTCAAAGCGGCGTTAATGCCATTGTGAGTCAAAGGTTTTCAGGGTTTTTTCCCCGTATTTTAGATTAGCTTCTGTATTCATATTCTTGCTACAAAGAATTACAAAGCAATATCTGATTTCACAAACTGTGCTGTTCCGACTGCGTCTTGAATATATCACAGCCGCGGAATTTCGTTGCAACCTCATTTAATAGATTTGATTCGACTCGACTCGATTCGATTCGATTCGATTTTATTTGATTCGATTTGATTTGATTTGATTCGATGTGATTTGATTTGATTTGGAATTATCCGTTGCAATGGAATCTGAAATTTCGACTTGTCATTCGTGCTCTTTAATATTGCAAACACTGTCTACTCCAATATTTGTCATTTTTTTTTTTTTCAGTGAGACTTGTAGGAGGGTCTGACGAACATGAAGGCCGAGTAGAGATACTGTGTGACGGAGTCTGGGGCACGGCGTGTGACTATGGTTGGGATATGAACGAAGCTCACGCAGTGTGTAGACAGCTTGGGTACTCAAGGGCTGCCTCGGTTCATCTCAATGCCCATTTCGGACAAGGATCTGGACCTATTTGGTTAGACCGTGGAATTTACTGCCCCACATCGGATAAGAATTCGATGTTAGAATGCTTTCGAGGGCCATGGGGATGTTACTCCACCTATGCCGGGTATACCAGCTGTGGGCACGGCGAGGATGTGGGTGTAAGATGTGCCGGAGAACGTGAGTTTATTTCAGTCTGTAACATACCGTATAATGTCCCCCCCCCCCCATAAAAAAAAATAACGCAATCGGACTTTCTGCGATGATAACTTTGAAAATAGAAATTCAGTCAAAATGCAATTCAGGGTATGAAACTACAATATAACATTTACATATGTTATAGGAAACTCCATTCGTTGTGCTTTAGTGGTCACAGAGAAATGAAAATCTTTTCAAAGTTTATTAGAAGTCCCTACCCTCTACGTTTTGTAAGGAGACTCGTTGTCTATGTTGTGTTCACGCTTTACGAATGAATGAGAGATTGCTAGATTCTTTTCATTTTTAATCAACAAAATGAATAATCAATTTCATCAAAAAGGAAGCAGATTTCTGAAAATTTCAAACGTTGATAAGGTTTGAAAATAAACGATAAAAGAAAAATATCAAATCATTTACTCATGGAATAGTGGATTAAATTCTTTCTGATTTTTGGTTTTCTTAGATTTTTTCTCTGTTTTCTATCAAGATGATCATGAATAAAAGTATTGACATATTTCCATATTTATATATTGATATATTGATAATATGTTATGCACAGAATTCGAATTCATTTGTTAGTTGCCCTGTTAATTGTGAGCAAAATATTTTAATTCATATTTCTATGGATGCCAAGAGCACCCAAGTGCTAAGCTTGGAAGAAACCGACCAATGACAAGCTTTACAAAGATTCACATTTCTCCGTGACCACTGAACCAAATTAAATGGGGATTTCTTCAAGTGTAGGTAACATTCAGACATTCAGACATTCAGATTCAGATTCAGAAATTCAGAGATTCATTTATTGTCCATATAGAAAATTCTTCTTGTTGGCATATGGGTGTACACATAGGAATATATGCATACATACATGCATACATACATACATACATAGGTATACATACGTACATTCATGTACATGTACACATATAAATAGATACAATTTTCAATATATACACATAACATTGGAATTGTTAATTTGTTTTAAAAGTTATCAATGGGAACAGTCAGATTGTATTTGAGGGGGGGGGGGCATACTGCAGTCTTTTGTTTCGAAAGCAATGGTGCTGTTTCCTTCGTTAGTGTTTTTGCTCTGATGGATCTTTCTATACGTGACAGTATCACAAATCTGCAGCCATCATACCCACCATCACTCTGTTGACTATAATTAGCTCACCAGAAAACATTACATATCCTTATTGATATTCTGCTTGCGAAAAAATCATGAAAATGTTGATTAATCAATGGCATATCTATTCTTCATTGTTGAAACTTATAGTTTACCTGACTCTTTTGACTACAGACATCGCCATTTTAACACTAAGCATTTATCAAATTGAACTTACATTTTCGTAATGCGAGTAGTCATTGCAATTTCTAGCAGACCCGTAATTCTCATCACTAGTCCAACAATAGCATATATTATTATCATTACTACTTCATTGCTATTATTACTATTATTATTATTATTATCATCATTATTATTTATTATCGCAATCTGTTTTCGACCTTCCCACATCAGTGACATTCAGATTAGTAGGCGTATACTGGTAACCCATACAAAGGGAATATCTCCAATTCCAATCCACGGGGGCGTGTATTAACATATGAATTGTTTCGATTGAAAGCAACGTGTTGTTTACCATGAATTAATGACTGGATCGTCCGATAATTATCAGCATGAAGCGTGCTGACATTGACATGTAGGATGCTATGCACTTATTCCATTTAATAGTATTTCTCTTCTTCCTGTAAAGAGTGAAAAGTGTGATGTACACTGTGTACAGTACACCAAGCATTAAAAGTGCTTATGTCAAAATGATGAGGATGAAGTTAAGTAGGTAAGGTAGGTAGGTAGGTAGGTAAGTATCACTATATCCCGTCCTGTTAATACTTTCACTGCGGTCTCTCCTTAAGGAAAATATGTCAGGTGATAATATCTAATGTTCCCGCATGATAAAGATGTAAACGTTTTACCGATCGATGTACCAATGCATTGAGTTTGTTAGCATCGTTTTTGTAATCTATAGGAAATCTGAGTGCTGCGGCCGCAATATTTGCCAACGCAGACTTGAATGAAGGCCTAACTTACGGCATTGATCGCTTCACTTATTACGACATGACGAGTAGATTGACATTCACTCCAACGATAGCAAACCACGGCGATACACTTCAGTGTCATGTGTATGGTGTTGTGCGCTCTGCCACTCTGGAAGTTACAGGTGATTTTTTTTTTTTAATTTGGTATCAGTACAAACATTACCAATTGAAACACAATATCAATATTTTATATACTTTATACAGTACGCTGGAAGCAGTTTTGAATGATTTTTCCTCTTTTTTCAGGGAAATTTGACTGAACAAATCGTGGTCGATCTCTGTCACATCCTGTTCCGCGTGTGCTTCTTCACTGCGGATGTACTAAAAGCCTGTTATACGAATGTGAATAGCGCTCACCAGCACTGACAAAATAAACGGCATTGCATGGAGCCGTGACATATAACACGATATAATGACATTCGTATTTTCACACAGGACATTCTGATCAAAATATTTGAGAATCGGGGGGGGGGGGGGAGGGCAACAGATCCATGGCCCCCACCCCACTCCCTGCATGATGTGCACGACCATACAGACATGTATATACAGCTGTGTTAGTATAACGCAATTATGCAATGAAAATTAAAAGGCTGGTGGAAGCAGTTATTGTAGTCAAAGATTTACCACTCCTTTGACACCTGTCGATTGAAATTGCGATTGCAAAATAGAATGTTTATAACTAAATCTGCATCTATCTCTTTACGTATCTCACTATTTGATACTGACATATTTTTCCTTTAGGCTGAGTCCTAGGAGACGTAAAACTTGAACAACACAAACTTAGATGATCTGTTCACGCGCGAAGCGTGCAGCTAAACAGGGAAATGGCTGTATAACTTTCTTTCTACTTTGCGAAAAACCCAACGCTTTCTGAACGTAACAAAACATGCATTCAATTCCTTTCTTTTCAATACGTTTTGTGTAGTAACAAACGTAATTCAATGTCAAATTCTTGTCTTTTTCATGCGATGTTCTCGACTTAAATTACCTAAATACACGTATGCTATTCATGTCATTGCTAAATAAGATTTGAAGCAGTCATTTGCATGAATGAGCGTCAAAAGACTGGATAAGAGCCTCACAATCATCATTTATTCGTAGTGTGTTTGATTTGGTTTTTTTTTGTTCTATTGTTATCACTATCATAATAGACTGCCATATAATGTCTGTTTTTCTTTTCAAGATGTGCCTTGTGCCGTTTAAATCAAAATTAACTAATAAACGAATAACGTGTCGATTGCATTTGGACTGACTAAACAGGTGGTGTCGATGTACCCCGGTCTATCACTCCATGTATCACTCCAAGTCCCGGTACTCCTCCAGGAGAAAACATATTATCCATAAATGCTGTAGAGATTAAAGGCGAGGATAATCTGGTTACTCTGGTCATCTCCTGTCACGTGAACTTCACTGATCAGCCGTCCCCGTACCTCCACACCTACACCATCGGTACTGACTCTACGACTCTATCGTCATCAAGCTCCGGCTCAGCCATCCTCTCACCACGCCCCAACGCCTGCATCGAACTCACGTGCTCCGCGACGAACGGGATTGGAACGACCTCATCCACGCTCACACACTGTCCTCGAGGTAGGTAGTCTTTATACAACAGTGCGACAATTCCGTCTTTGTTTTTGTTATTTGTTATTTTTTTTTGTTTTGTTCCTACTGCAGCCTAAGGCCGCTATAGGTCACGTTAAACTATGTAGTAACAACTTAAGTAACTTTTAATTGTCTATAAATTTCCATACAATTTCCTCTGGTCTGGTCTTACAGTATTTTCAGTGTTACAAAAACTAAATAAGACGATATCAGATGTTGATCATGCTCGCTCGGACATCCATGTCAACACGTTCCTTTTCATTCTTGTCTTTCATGTCTTTAAATACCAAGTCAGCATAGTCACGTGATAAAACCATATTGTTGTAATTGCGTTGTCCACTCGTGTCTTTGTTGCGAGGTATAATGATAACCATGATAAACGGCGGGTGTTTGCTCCATGTAACACATGCTTTCTGCATGTATCTGTCAATCTCGTAGAACCTGAGCGCAAAGTATGTAAAAATCCCCCTACCCTTTCTGTTCATCTGCGATAACTTTCAGACTTAAGGTACATCCATTTTAATTTCCTATTGGTGATCGGTTCCTGGTTTAGACAGTAATCAATACATCAACTAATCATATTCTATACAACAGATAAGCCACCAGAAAGAATCATCAATGTGGCGTTTGAGACTCAAGAAGCTGCAGAACCAAGCCTCATCATTACTTGTCACGTGGATCCAGAAGACCAACCCTTTCCACCAATCAACACGTACCTCATTGCCGTCGATGATAACGTCATTTCCGATTCAACTTCTCCTACGGTGACGATTGACCCTCAACCCAACACATGCATCAATGTCGTGTGTACTGGTATAAATGAATATGGAGAGACTGAAATGACCAAGACCTACTGTCCCCCACAGCCAGGTAAATACAAAACACATTTCTCTCTTCTTAACATTTTTTGAACGAACAGTAAAGTAAGAAAACGCAGAGTTTACGTTAGTTTCGTTCTTCGATTTAAAGTGGCTATCCAAAATGAAAGAAATTGCAGTTTTCAGTAACCTTTAATCGTTCATGTAAGTCTGCAGTGAAAGTTTCACTGTGTTGAATACTTTTCTACAAAATTAAAAACGCATCACTTTCTCGTGGGGTTACAGTTAGGTCAAACTGTTGATAGCGTAACAACAGTTGTGACACCTTTAACTAGAAAATTACTGAAACCAAAATGATCATGTAATGTGTAAATTTAAAGCCAAAACACAGTTCTCGTATACCATGCAAAACTGTGTTAGATAACGCTAACACAATGCGATTTCAAATAGATAATGACAAAAATGTCCGATACTAGCCAGAAATCTTCGCCGAAAGTACTACACATTCTCAGAGCTTACCTGATGGTGGTGGCTACCGTAATGTTATTTGTTACATTCGATTACAAACAATACATCGGCCTCAGCCATGTCAGCTTCGTTCTGCATACCCTCTACTGAGCGAGGAGGGCGCTCCAGGAATAAAAGTGGGTATACCAACTTTTAGCTTAAAAAAAAAAAAAGAAGAAGCTTTTTTTGGCCATGCCACAAGACATAAGTGCCTTGACAAAAGAATCATTCAAGGGCTGGTCAAAAGGAAGAGAAGAAGGGGTAGGTCAGCAGCAAGTTGGTTCGAAGACATCAGGAAGTGCATGGGAACAGACATCGTTGGCGCTACTAGAATAGCAGCCGACCGCACTCGGTGGAGAACTCTCTTGCGGACCACACCAGCATTATGTGTACGCAAGGTGACCGCCTTTTATTATTTCACACATTCGAAATACAAAAAACAAAAAAAAAAGAAACAAACAAACAAGCAAACTTACTATTCCATCAAGATGCGTCAGCCAGGCGATTTTCTTGACAGAGCTTTTCGATGTATAGCAATCGAATTGGAATTGATGAGAGATGAATTTTGAGCCCGTACAAGTAGGCCTACCATGGTTTAGCCGTAAGGTCCTAACAGTAAACATCAAAACTGCTGATATAATCACAGTATGACTAAGAAAATTCTAAGCATGTTTTCCCATGGTCAGTATAAATATTTAACCATTTCCCCATTTACTACCTTGTCCCGTTCTAGAAGCCGGTCCCGAACAACCTGGTAGCAACATCCTTAGGATCCAGACGACGGAAATCAGAGGTGAAGGAAACCTGGTAACTCTAATCATCACCTGTCATGTTGACCTCTCTGACCAACCTTACCCCCATCTCCACACTTACAACATTACAGCTGATAACGACACCTTGTCCTCCTCCAGCTGTGCCTCAGCGATCCTGTCTCCACTCCCCGATGTCTGCATCAATGTCACGTGTTCTGCGACCAACGGAATCGGAGACACGTTGTCATGGATGGAGCATTGTCGGACAGAAATTCCTTCTGGTAAGTTAAAGTATCATGGCTTTTCCTTCTCGAAGCAAAGCACACAGTGCGTATATGAACCTAAAAGTGCTCCTATAAGTACCTGACAATCATCATTAATTCTATCGCACTTCTTTCAAATTTGTGTGTAAGATGGCGATCAGAAATCTCCTAGTCACTTCACGGGGTAGAGAAAAAGGTAATAATCTGTTGGCACTGAGACAAGAGAGGGCGCTAGAGAGTTTTATTGAAGGTTACAAACAAATGAAGTACTTGTCACGTGATCCATGATCATCACAGATCACCTTCTGTATCTGTCTTATCGTCTGATGTTACCACACTTACAGCAATTTAAGTCCAGTACGTGTTCAAGTTTTATACCGTTAGGTTGGAACAGCACACTTAATTTGAACAGCACGACAGTTTGATTGTTTTTTTTTAATGTCGTATTTTCTTCCATAATTATTCTGCGACCTTTTGACAAAATATACAATGCTTTAGATGAGGTAGAAAAATACTTAAATCGACAATTTAAAACAGATACGTGTCAGCAAGGAATGCATAATTGCGTTCTTTGTGATAGCAATTACACTTAGACAGCGTTTAAGTTGTTGGCTATCAAGTCCAAGCTAAAAACCGCGCAGTACGGAGGGAATACAGTGACACTAACACAGGAAGAAGAAAACACTACCGTTGTCCATTGGTGCTTTATCGATAGGGGGTCCCATAGCTAGCCCTCATCGACGGGTCCTTCAACAATCGTCGACCACGTACGCTCTTCTCGTCGTCGTTTTCATCCTCTCCATCATCACCTGCTTCACTGTCCTCGTAAAGAGAAAAAATGTCTTCTGATTGAGGTGAGTATATTCATAGCGTGTTTTATTTACTGGATTCGTGCTTTGACAAAGTTATTGAGTAGAATGTTATAACCTTTACAATTATTACTTACTACTTGTTAGGTTTAGTACTTGACAAGAAACCCTGATACTCCCGGGTAAGCTTACTTGGAATCATCACCCAGATAGAATTACGAGGGATGCAGACGAGATGAAAGCGTTAATCGAAAGAAATGAGGATATTGACTTTCATCGGGGAAAATTGTTCGTTGGTTTGACATGCTGAGTTCCTCTATAGACAATTTAGAGCACGCCTAGCTACATATGTTGCTATCTATACATTTCATCATTGACTTAAGTGTTTATTGCATTAAAAGATAGATACACCATGTCTTCCTTTTCCTGATTTATTTCCTCATTTGAGATGTATATTCACTGCCTTCTTTGCGTATCACTTTCCTATACTGCAAAAGTGCGTCAAGTAATATTCTTTAACTGACTGCTACGAACTGCCTTTCTGTAGACAAACTTGATTTTGTTGAGAACACACAGTACTGCCTACCATATATTTGTTTGTATTCAGTTGACACCATACCCTGCATGTTTACATGTCTTTAGCAACAGTTTTAAGATCCCTTTATGACATTTGCCTGCAGGTATGGAAAGCTGCGAGGGTCAAAATGAGGGAAAGCCTTGGATGCACACCAACAATAATTTCTCCGAATGAAGAATCATAATTTGTACACTTTGTATCTTAACTCACTCTGAAATCATTCACATGTTATTATGTCTTATCTGTAGTTTCCAAAATAGATTTTATTGCCTATCAATAATCTTTATGTCATTGGAAGTGACCTGAAACGAAATTAAAAGCATGTCTTCAAAGCACAAGTAGTCCTTGAGATAATGTGATTCAACTGTCGTTGATTTTATGCTCATTGTAGTATTGTCGATAAATTTTACCGTGTATCGATTTGATGTACAAAATTCCTGATAAGTTTGATATACTGTGAGATGTATGATCTCTCGCCCACTTACATTTATAATAACTGTTGATTGCACTTTACTTATAGTGAGTGGCAATTTCTATAGCGTACTTTTGTGATAATTTATTTCATATTGCAGCATTATCTAAGGCCATTTTCGCAGTCAAGCTTTGTTTATGAAGATGGTCCCCTGCTTGTCAAAATCATTAATTTCTCAAAACCTTATTCAAGGTATTTTCTCTGCTAGTGTACCTTCAATATGACATCTCATTGTATATATTTAGTTTACACGTTTTGACTACAATTGAACACATGATAATGAATATTGATGCGTATAATTCATTTAATTATGCCGACACCATGTTAATTTTTGTATTATGTATTGACGGTCGAATACAGATATAGAACAGAACAATAACCTGCTCTGCTTCACAATGATGATTAAATTCTACGTCACATTCCTTAAAAGTGTATAATACAAGGCTCGATATGCACTTGTTCGTTTGGGGCCATTCGGGCCATCAGAATCATTAAATTGTTTCCTTCTTTTTTTTTGATGGCCCGAAAAGTAAAGAAAAGCGTAACAAATGAACTATTTTTTATAAAACATTAAGATAATACAATAAATCATGATAATTATGTGAAAATGAAGAGGTTCGACAATGTGTGTCAAATGCCACGTATTGTGACTAAGAAGTAAGAAAGTAAAACATTAGAAAATTAAAATGACTAAGAACCTTGATAACTATGCGAAAATTGGCAGGTATATCAAAGGGGCTTACAAACATGTACTTTGTTATTAGGTGCTGGCCCGACATCTATTTCTGGTAGCCCCGGGCCACAGAGCCTCATCTAGTGTTGAACCTTGTGTATAGTTTTGTCATTATGGAAACGAGGTTGGAGAGCAATTATTTTCTAATGACATCATTGGTGGTAATTTCGGTTTCCTAGATGTATCTTATGTAAAGCAATCAGTAGCGCTTCTGTACTTTTTATAGTGTCATGTGTTTTCATCATCATCATCTCTCTCTCTCTCTCTCTCTCCCTCTTTTCCATAATAAAATGTAATGTTCTTTTGAATTTTTGCACTACCCTCCGGCTTTATATGATCTCAGTGAATTAAAGTCACATCAAGAAATAAACTGTTGTTTAAACAGAAAAAACCGAATGCATCGGTAGTTCTGATTCGGTGTTCGTGTTATTTACCAACCCCTTACTGAAAAATATCAACATGAGTGTTGGAAATTATAAAGAACAAAGATAATTTTGACACTGCGTATAGCGAGAAAATTATGATGAAAGGTAAAAGTGAATCGTGGCTCATAAATGATGACATTAGTACTGTACATACACTCACACACACGCGCGAGCAGACACACACACACACACACACACACGCATATATATATATATGCATATATAGGTGTTACAAAAACATTTCCCACTTTTGATCCTTAATATTTCAAAAACTGTATATCAGATAACCCTGACAGTGATGCTGGTGATAGCTGAATAGTGTACAATTTTGTTGGAGGTGATTTAAAAATGAAAGCATAGATCAGTTTTATTAAGTTCAATAACAGGTAGTCTTTTTTCATCCTGAAATGTAGTGTACTGTAATCACATGATAACATAATCATGCTTACTTTTTCACGTGCATGCATTTTACCCTTTACCATGCATGAATTCAGTCTAGCAGTGCCCGGGCAATCCATCATGAATTATTAATAAAAGCATTCATGTGCCTTTGGAGCAAGAGATCAAAAGCCTTGTCAACAGAGGTGTATTTTTGTCTATTGTTCAGGGTGATTGTAAACACACACTCACATACACATCATTGATTCCAATGTAAATTTCAATTTTATACTGAGGGTTAAAATTTGACCAAAAACTGGAACTAAACTTGAGATTTATTTATACATTTAATGAATCTGATTCATGTTCTCAAATTTGAATCGCCTCCAACTAAATTGTACACTATTCAGCTATTAGTCATATCAATGACAGTATTATCTGAAGTACAGTTTTCGAACTATAACGGATCAAAAGTGGGAAATGTTTCTTGTAACACCTATATAGCACAGCTGTATAAGTATATATATATATATATATATATATATATATATATATATATATATATACATAGATAGATAGATATGTACATTGTATGTCACACTAGAGGAACGCATTAAATGCCAGTTGCCTTGGTTTTTATTCGGGGGCCTCCCCTTCGTCAGGGATGAAAGTGCTTTCTTAGTTGGTCATAATAGAGCTAATTGCTTTATCGTCATGAAGTGAGAAACAAACAAAACGTCATTTACAATACATTGAAACTTACCGTTACACCCATGATACATGGAAATGATAATAATGATGATAATAATAGTAATAGTAATAATAGTAATAATAATGATAATAATGATAATAATGATAATAATAATAATAATAATAATAATAATAATAATAATAATAATAATAGTGATAATACGAATTACGAATCAACGAATGTGGGTACATTGTATGTTATTATGTATGATGTGTGTAGAGCTGTTATTCTGTGTGGGTGTCCTTTTCTTCTGTCTATACATCTTGTGTCTGTGTGTGTGTTTGTGTGTGTGTGTGTGTGTGTGTGTGTGTGTGTGTGTGTATGTGTGGTTTGTTAGTCCACGAGTTCTGTATGATATACATTCGTCTGTTTGAGTGATCTTTGTGAAATAGATCATTGATCAATTTGACCAAACGTTCGTAAGCCAATAACTGTGTACTCTAAGATCGATATGAAGAAAAAAAAAACACCTGTATGAAAAGTGACGAGAAAGACATTATTTCACTGTTGATGAGAGCATACCTAATAATAACGGTAACAATATCAACAACGCAGGGACCTTCTGATCAATATCTACACAGCCAACCAATGTAAACCAATGCTTCCCATATCCCGTATACGTGAAGATAATACTCGTGTGAAATATCAACAGTTTGACTATGAAAAGACCCAGAGAAGCAACATGTTCGTGTATCATTTCTTTTCCATAAGCATATACTGAGAAGAACAAGAAACAGGGATTCCCAAGAAATTCAATAGGCAATGTACCAAATATTATAAATATATGTAGCAGTTATATAATTTGAAATTCACGAACATGCTACCTTCCTGCTATCCAGATATTGAAGCTTAATGATGAATATAATCTGAGGTACCAAATTTATCACACCAATCCTTTCTTACCATTATATATTTTAAGTGAAAATTCTGTAAATCGTTGATCTTGAAATTAGTGTTTGCATCGTGACAGACGCAATGTATGCACGACTGAAGCCTGAAGGAGACAATCATGATATCATCGATCACGTGTTTTCATCTTCGTCAGTTTTCGTGAACTTTCTGTGAGGAGAAGAAAGAGTTAATGTGAATGATATGAATCTTTATTTCAATTTCATACTTAGGTCCTCCATTAAACGGCACACTGTCCATCAGGTTTCATGAGCGAGTAGACATTCTGAACCAAACATCCCTCGACATCGAATGTCACGTCATTTCCAGGAACAAACCCTTTCCGGCTTTCGAGTATTACGTCATCTCGGCTGATGACGTCATTTTGTCGCGTTCTTCATCTCCTCGCACTACCATATCACCTCGTCCTAGATGGTGTATCCAAGTGTCTTGTGTTGGAAGCAACGGGATTGGCGAAACAACAGCATCCACGATATACTGTCCAAGAGGTAATATCAGGTGTTAAGTCACCTGTAACAAGTGTGTCCTATACTCTTTTAGGTAGATAAAACTAAACTAAGTTTGAATCATACACACCCGAAATTATCACTTCAACTGTGTAATTCTTTAATATGACTGTTTTCAAAGATCCGCCTGTCGCCGATATAATATCTGTGGAATTCCTTGAGAAAAGATTATCCAGCACTGCAGTTTTCTTATCCATCACTTGTCACGTGGACTCGCGAGACCAGCCGTTTCCTCGTCTGCACACTTTCATCATCCAAACGGAGACTGGGACGGAATCTAACTCCAGCTCTCTGATCCTATCACCACGTCCCGAATGGTGCATGAACGTCACTTGTATTGGTCAGAATGACTATGGATCGACTTCTTCTATCGAGACCTACTGCCCAAGAGGTGAGTTGGTGGAAATAGTACGGCACTTTTATTGGTCAGAATAGGTACGGGTCGACTTCTTCTATCGAGACCTATAGCCAGTGATAGCCCGACAGATGAGGGGATGAAAGTAGTAGGATTGTAAAATTGCATTGGTCAAGATGACTATGGGTCGACTTCTGCTATCGAGACCTACTGCCCGACAGGTGAGGGGATGAAAGTAGTATAGACACTTGTATTGTTCTGAATAGCTGTGGGTCGACTTCTTCTATCGAGACCTACTGCCGTAGAGGTGAGGGGTTGATAATAGTTATAATACTTATATTGGTCATAATTGCTATTGGTTGACTTCTTGAATCAAGACCAAGTGGTCTAACAGGTGAGGGAATCAAAGTAGTAGGATACTTCTCTTCATTAGAATGAGTATGTGTCGACCTCTTCAGCGAGACCTATTGCCCGACAGGTGAGGGGATGATAGTAGTGGGATACGTATTATAGTGGTCATAATGTCTATGGGTCAATTTCTGCTCTCTCGAGACCTGGTGCCCAAACCATTCAATGTTGAAGTTTAAATGCAATCTAGTGCGCAGGAGATCGCACATTCAAGCACATACTGGTAACATAAAAAATAGTCGAAAATTGCTTCATGAACGCTGACAAATTCTTGTCGTAGTTAGATAAAATACCCCAGTTACATTTTTCATATTCTTTTCAGCTAAATCGCTTTAATGTGTATATTATTTTCTCGTCTTTAATGGCTACGACTTTCATAATTTTACTTGCTGACGGATCATATCTAGAGGCGTTTATTGCTTCTTTTGTTTTTGGCTCCTCTCTCTCTCTCTCTCTCTCTCTCTCTCTGGAACACATGTTAACAGATCCACCTCGCCCTGGAATAATCAACATTCAACTGGAAGAGAAACTGGGCAAAAATAACCACCCAATATTGGTCATAAACTGTCACGTAAATGAAACGATTGTGCTTCATCCTCCACTGCATACTTTCGAAGTCAAGGTTGGAAAGAAGACTGTATCATTGTCAACCAGGCCATCGACCACTATATCGACAAGGCCTGAAAACTGTGCTGAAGTAACTTGCACTGGAACCAACGATCTCGGTTCGACAAACACTACGGAAACATATTGCCCTACAGGTGAAGTATATTTAAATCAAATCATACGCGTGGTTGTGTCATAGATGTGTGTGTGTTTTACTTAATTGTAATTTACATGTACACATATAATTATGTATAATACCTGGATGTTATTTTCAGTCTCTTCGGCTCATCGCTATAAACACGTGTTGTCATTACGAACACCTCTGATAAAAGATATCAATTCAGTCTGTACGGTTTACAACTACGTCTACCTGAAACTTGGTTACCTGTAGAAACGTCACAAATCTCCTTAGTAAACAAATGACAGTTTCAGGGTAAAGAGAGATGCTTTATGAAAACGTAAATAACAAAATGAACAATAGTTAAGAGAAAATATTCTTTTTGGCTTGTCTTTTATAGCTCAATATTTGCGTATCAAACTTTAAAGAAACCAAATGATTTAGATTGCAATCAGGGCACACAGAAAAAGTCTACATAGCAAAATGGAACGAGAGAGAGAGAGAGAGAGAGAGAGCAAACAAAACAACTTTTAAAAGCATCACTTCTCCAGAATTATGCCAGATACAGAAGTAGTTGCCCAATAAATCAACGGAGGAGAATGTGAACTTAGACTTGACCCTGGAGGTCTACACATTTCAAAGTAAAACTTTAAAAGATTTTTCGAAGTTAAAACTTGAAGGTGTCACGACTAAATCTGTCAGTTTACTAGAGAAGCGAGAGAAAAAAAGGAAAAAGAAACAAGACGGAGATGCAATATCGAGGCTTACAGATAAACACCAGTTGCATATTCAATCATAATATTCAAGTATAACATTTGAAAAACAAAACAGCTGTTATTCAATGACATCTGCGTGAAAGACTCATCAAAGGAGCCTTGTTCAATTCTATTTTGGGAAGAGAAAGTGTTAGAATTTCTGATGTTGAGTTCTTTAGTGGTTGACGTGTTCAATCACAACTGGAGATTAGTGTCAATGTTCATGAACTCTTTTATCATGTATACATGGGGGGCTCTTTTTGCACTCAAGTTCTTATTTGCATTTGTGGCAGAAAGTCGTATCTTCCTTATTTCTGATGCCATTCACCCATTACGCTTGATCTTGATAGATCCACCAGAAGAAGGTCTGATCTCAATCCTAGTGGAAAACGACACGGATACCACCAATGTTAACATTACCTGTTTCATTGATTCATCGGTTCAACCCATCCTATATCCTATCAACATTTTTGGTATCGAGGTAAACGGTGAAAACATGATCTCCTTTTCAAGAAATACGTCCGCCATTGTGACGTCACATCAGAACAGGTGTCTTAACATCAGATGCACCGGAAGCAATGTCCATGGGTCAACGACCTCTCTTAGTTTGCATTGTCCAAGAGGTACGTGATATCTGACTTTCTAAACACAGACGATGAGTGTGAGTCCTTCTTAAGATTCATTCAAAAGATGGCCGTGGAAAGCTTACCTGTTACTAAACTAGCTCATGACCGATTTCCATTAAACCCTGTCAGCCATTATCATCGTTACGCAAGAAATTATAGATGAATATTATAGAATAGAGACACACAATTTAATGTTATAATCTCCTAGTCGGATTAGTCGTATAAAGAGCTGCTCTTTCATTCTTTTGACAATGCTGTACTTCGATACTTTCAAAGATGTACGGCCGCTCATCGCGTCTATACATATTAAACTATGGTGGATGACGGTCATCCTCCGGTGTAAAAGAACTTGGAAAATAACTGCTATTTGTCACTTTCATTACTATTACTGCACAGTAATTACTTCGAACACAATGAAGATTGCATATTTCATTTTTTCATATTCAATCAACTTTATAATCTTTGTTGTTTACATCACCATCTTGAGTGAGTAGCTACTGTTTTCATGAAGACAGGCATAAACTCTCTAGGACTTCACTGCACTCATACTCGCTTGTTTTTCCAATGTCTCCTGAATACCTTAACAGATGATGTGATTGAGATCAAGTTGTCTGAGTATACGTCCGATGACAATGTGACGGTTGTCGTAATTCTGTGTCACGTGACCGAAGATTACCAGCCCCACCCCGATTTCCACCAGTACGTGATTACAGCAGACAACCTGACGCTCTCAAGAGGCAGATCTCCGTGGGTCTATCTCAGCCCTAAACCTGAGAAATGTGTCTCTGTCACTTGTAGCGCCCTCAACGACTTCGGTTTCATCACTGCATCGGAAATTTATTGTCCAAATGGTAGGCGTTTGGTAAACAACAATATTATCCACAAATTTCGTGGATTTAACATCTCTTTACTCTTGAATAAGAAAATGAATGATATTGAGTTTGTCTATTACTTTCGACCATTTCCCACTTTCGTTTTACAACTTACACAGGGTAAACTCTATATCATAAAAAAAAAGAGAATAGGCCTGCATATGTTTCTTTCTCAGAAGCTAAAAATCCTTATCTATGTCAGCAGCATATTTAATGTATTTGTGTACGACGCAAAATATAGTAGTGCCAAAGTTCGAGTACACCTAAACTTTGCATGGGATTTGTTTTGTTAGATCGGATGAAGACAGAGGCTGAGAGAACTGAAAAATGCATCATATCAAATCACATAACAAAAGAGTGAAAAAGACTACGTTTCGTATTCTATTTGAGTAGTAGTATGTCCAGTTACGTATGATAGTCGATTATAGATAAGCACAACGAAGATAACATGTGTAGACATGGTATCTGTTACATAACTTCTAAAATAAATGTTTAAGATAGAGCTAATACATGACGATTCTTGGTGAAATGAACTGCCATGTTTGTGCAATTTGAGATAGGACTAGGAATTTAAACGTAGTTATACGCTGACATTTACTGCAATGTCAGATCATATGGTAGCGACCACTTATTAGAGAGACGGTGACAATGTAATACGTTTCAAGACGGGACGTTTTAATTTCGGTGTTGTGCGATCGTACACACTGTCACAGCCGGTGAAAGCGTGTGATTGCTTGTTGGTCCAGTGTGACTCCTTGAATACAGAACTCAGACAAAGTAAGCACAAAACACCATAATTCCGGAAATTATAAGATTTATTTCCGGTCTTTCAATCCAGATACAAATAAGATGGTGGTACAAGAAACAAAACAACACACAGACACGTCACATACGCCCATGCACACAGTTCAGTCAATGCTTATCATGACACCTCAAATCTCACTCTAACGACGTAATGCTTGAACGCCGGCTTCATGTCAATCTCCCAACTATTCATAGCATAGAGAAAACTTTACAAATGCTTCGCAATATGGCCATGAATATTGCCTAAACTTTACTCCGGTTACTGATATGGTTTTGCATAAGCTTCTTTGATTAAACTCAACACTTGCGATAACTCGTCAGTTTATACTACCTGTGCGCACAGTTTACAATTAGGGGTTTGAATATTAACAGTCCAAAGTGTTTCTTTCGGGATAAACAAAACCTGGTATTGTCATGCTGAAGTTGTCTCCGTGATCGTCGAAGTCGAACGCGAAACAGTTCGCTGCGAAGACGGAGTGCAAGACCTCGTCGAAGGGACGGTTTCCAACTGGATGTGTAGTACACGGCGGGTTCCTTCCTTGTCCGAAGTGGCCCGAACACATTGTCACGAGCTGGGGTTATCTTTGTACGGCGTGCACGGGTTGTCTACGTACACCCGAATGACCCAAGTTAACGCCATCTACAGAGTACAGTAACGAAATTACCACAACATAAAAACTACTTACTCTCTTACCATTTTATATCAGTAAACACCTATCCACACGGATTTAACACCGCAGCTATCACTTCGGTGCCTACAGAAAAGAGTTAATTTTCTCATGTCTGTATTCTGCATTGTATGAACACAACCGTTTTGAGGTTGGGCATTTATCTTGCTTCAATAATGCTCCATTCCGTATATCAAATATCAACATAAAAGCACTTCAGCACTCTGCTTGAAAGTAATCATTACGCCAGTAACCACCATGTATAATCTATTATCCTCTTACACATGCAACGGTGTTATTAAACAGGGGGGGGGGGATATTAACTTCTCTGCATTACACATTATCACAAACAATAACTTTCATCAACATATTATCACAGACGGTATATAATTCAACCTACTTTCAACTAGCTTGCTCTATACCAGAGACTACAAAAAGCTGTGCGCATAATATAACACGTGGTCGGTTTACCAAAACCACTTTTCCTTTGTAGAATACAACTTTAAATAATAACTGATATTTGGAAAAAGGGGATATCGTAATAAAACCATTAACTTACAGTTTGGTGACTAAAAACTGCCGGTATCCGACCTCGTATCGTATGTTCAAGCCTTTTCCAGCAGACCCTGCAGTCTAACTGCTGCCCCTGCAACTGCTGCATAGCCACTGAGGTTGCTTCTATGAAGCCAGTATGACATGTGGTTGTATTGCCCCTATGTATTAAATCAACTTGCATTGTTCTGTGCAAACACCTGTAGCTTCCCCAGCACAGTGCTGCTCCACACTGGCAGCCAGACACTGTATGATTTCAGCAATGTATTGTTGTTAGGCCAGATTTCTATACACAGGAATGTTCTGTCCAGGTGTTCATAACTCCCTTTTGTCTGTCGGTAGCAGCCCAGATTCTTGGGTAGGGCGTAACAATAGCAATAGGAAAATCAGGGGAGAAATGACTTGTAACACACACCAAGTTTCATCTTGGTAGGTTACCAGTGGTTACAAACGAGAACTGCAATCTGATGAAATTAGGAAATCATTCATAAAACGCCATAACGTGCCTTTCCGTCTGTCTGTCTATCTGTCTGTCTGTTTTTCCAGACTTCGTACATGTAACTGGAATCCTGCAAACAATGTCGACAACGTACGCCCTCCTCATCGTCCTATTCGTTCTCGCTGTTGTGGTGTGCGTCATCACCGTCATGCAGAGGAAGAAAGACACGCCCGAAGTAACAGGTTGTTTTGCAATTACTATGACAGAAAAGGAGTTTCATGCGAATATACAGTTTTATCCCGGATTTGTCTTTATAGGACATTTCATTTGAAACAATTCAGAAACAGGCAACAATGTTTGTGAACTTAGTCTGAGCTGCATTTGAGAAATCATAGGGCATGTAAGCAAACGATCGCCGAATGGCAATTCTTTGACGAAAGGTACAACGTAAAAGGCTGGGCAGAATACATCGAAAATGTTTAAGAGGGAAAGCCTTAAAACTTCAGGACACTTTTTGCAATTGCGAATGGAATAGGTAGCATTCGTTGGAAGAGAGAAAAGCGTTGAGCTCCTACTATTGGGATACGCAGATAGTACCCAACTCAAAGATATCTACTCATTGCCTATTCATTTAATCCCCAAACATATTTAATTTCAATAGAAAACAATAAAATTAAGAAAGAAGAAAAGACGGTATGAACACTTCAGTATTGGTAACTCATTCCATATGAGATAAAGACATCCAAAATTAGCTGTCTAGATCAATAGGCCAATTCCTTGTTTAATTACAACCCGGAGACTTCAATTTTATACTGATCATGTTTTTACTTTAACTTTCATTCCCAGTCATTTTTCCAGTTTTGCTAAGAAATATATGTCATTCTTTCTTTGTCATAGAGACAAGCATCTCTATATCCCTAGACTTATGTAATGCATGTATAGTAGTAGAAGAACATTATCAGCAACATGTTTGTTTTGTTTTTTTTTTTAATCAGCAACATGTTACTGTTTGTAGATATAAGTCATTAAACATTGCATCACATGGCTTCCTTGTCTTTCAGAACGACTTTATGAGGACAAAATCTTGAACTGAGGACGCTGGACACATGGAAAAGATGACAAGAGTGTAATGCACTTTGTAATCTTAGACATTGTAGGAAAAAGTACGACCTAGTCCATATTCTAACTAAGTGCTTCAATACATTTTATAGTATATACATCATAATCCAGAGCAAGCTCCTCTCTCACCCGTCCCAATACCTACCTCGTCTCCCGTAGATATAAAGTGACTTGAAAAAAAGAACAAGTCGAAATCTCCTTAAAAGGAACTTACCACTGAGACGCTATCCATCTGTTTTAGGTGTAATCTCACCAATGATTTCACATAGTATTATGAGGGACCTACCTAACATAACGAGGTAAAAAATCAAAGCGTGTTATAGCTTGTACAAGTTTAGATATGTAGTTAATAACTCCTTTTCGACACTTTTGAAAAAGGTATACTTTGTACCCCAATAATCATCCCGTTCTTAATGGCATCAAAGGCAGGCATCTTCTTATAGTTGCGTTCAGAATATATCTGTTTACAGAGTTATCTCACCAGTATTTTCATGTGAATTACGAGGGACCAACCAACCATGGCAAAATCTGAAATCAAAATGTTATGTATATCGTAGTTGGTACAAGTTTAAAGACGTTGTTAATAACATCTTTTCACCACTTTTGAATAAGGTACTTTATACCCCAATAATCGTCCCGTTCTTATTTGCATCTAAAGTCATCTCACACTTCCGTCAAGAATAAGTCTCCTGCAAAACGTACATTTCCAGTTTGACCGTGATGTGAATACAGTACATTGTATAATGGTATGACCTTCTAGTCGGGTGTCATTTCTTGTTACAATAAAACCACTAGTGTTCCAGGGCCCCATCATAATTCACAGCCCCTTTCTTTAACTTAACCGTATTTATTTCAGCTGCACTTTTTTCTCTGTAAAGTATCAAATGTCTGGTTTATTATGTTCTTGTAAACTAGGCGTCTACATAAGTGTGATTCAAGCGTCTGTACAATTTCCATACAAAGAAGTTCTTTCCATAATATTTTGCTTCACTTTGGACATAATCCTCGACTATGCAAAAGTTAATCATTGTCTAATGTATTTCATCGCATGTATTGGAGCAAACAAAGGTGAAATTAATAAACTAATTCCTAAATTTGTGATGTAAAATTTATAATAAAACTATCAAACATATTTGTTGTTTTTTATTCGTATAAGTCATAGTAGTAGTAGTAGTAGTAGTAGTAGTAGTAGTAGAAGAAGAAGAAGAAGAAGAAGACGAAGAAGAAGAAGGAGAACAAACGGTACTTAGAGTGGTAGTTTTAAGAAGACAACATTTTAGTCATAATGTTATGAAAGCGATTTCTTCGTCCGAACTACACTCACGTATCATACATGTCACATGGAGTTTTCGTATATTTGGTTTCCGCCTGGTTTCATCCGTTTCGTTTTGTTGTAATAATGTTTAGGGTCCTGTTTTGTGGAGAGTTATAGTTAATGATATAGTTGATTTCTATGGTAAGTTTATGGTATTTGGTCTATGGTAAATTCATAATCGATTATATCTTTTGATAAAACGGGGTCCAGAAGATGTTTGTAGCTATTGTACACTGGTATTATACAGCTGTGATTTTCCACCGCTGGCGGCGCAGGGCACGAGAGTCATCTAGGTCTTACCAGGCCAAGGAGGAATGTGAAATGATTAAGTCGATCTGCAGTGTACTGTATGCAACTGATAAATTGAATTGTGCAGGACGTGTTGTGTGAGCATTAAAAATCCATTACGCAATCGCACACTGCTGTGAAGTTATAATCGTCCTCATTTTGTTTGTGAGGGTCTTGATTTTACTTGCACAAGGAATATTATACCATCAACTAAAATGATTTTGTTATGTAATGATACATTACTTAAATGATTATTGGTAATACTTTTGAGTTCGGCTTGTGTGTTCACTGTAGCATGATGGATTTAATGTTTAATCTAATTATCAATCTCATGATTAGCTTTGTTACCGCTTTTTTTTTTCATTATTCGATTAATATCATCAAATAATCCTGACGTATAGTCTTAAATTGTAACATCATGACATTGTAAATGGGTGATTATCAATAAGAACACCGGTCTAATGATTATGTAATCATTTAAATTCATGGCTGCACCTGTCAGTTCTGTGAAATCATTCATGACTAAATGAAAGCATGATTCAATTAAAGAGAAGTATTAAGTATGGCGTCCACTCTACATATCATGGCAGTTTATCTCCACATAAAAAAGAAAGAAACAGAAAAAAGCAAAAACCTTCACCATTTCAGAGTTCAACCTGTGAGCTGAAAATGAGAAAAGATTCAAATCATGAAATCTTTGGGAGTAGTGACCTCGTTGTTGTGAAAATATAGTCAGCAGAGAATACTAGTGTGCAAAGTTACATTATCACTTCCTATCAAATTACTCTTACAACAGATGTGATGGAACGGTTAAGTGTGTGCGTGTGTGTGTGTGTGTGTGTGTGTGTGTGCGTGTTTATGAATGTGTAAATTTGTAGTTGAAATGACGGATTTTCGTCACTATGATAATGCTCTGTATTTCCCATTAATCTATAAATTATGACTGGGCAGAATGTGGAAAAGATTATGAGTTTTAAATCGTAGCTCCATGGTTAAATCTTAATACTCGATGAATGCTGGTTGTTGCATGAAATTTGAAGTGTTTTTCTGGGTTTCTGGTTATCAAAATACATAAAGAAACGTTGTGGAATTTATGTTGTAGAAGATGTATAAAGTGTGTGTGTAATGGTGCGAGCATGTGCGTGTATTTGTGTGTGTGTGTGTGTGTGTGTGTGTGCGTGTAGCAGCTATCCCACCCTTTCCGATTTCTTTCATAGTATGCCTCCTTTTATATGCTACTAACCTCTAGAAGTGTACTAAAGAGATTAACCTATAAAAGAAGGAGGGACCGACAGAATATTGCAATTTTCAAGAGAGAGACGTCCTCATTGTTAGAAGAAACAATGATACCATTTCAATTACCTCTAACAGAATGTGTCTGTTGATCATAAATAAGGTGACATTGTACGACAGGCTTTCACGACGAAGACGTCAAGCGCACAAAGTAGATTGCAAGCATTCTGTCAAATGCGGAAGTAAACCACGGCTGGTTTAATATTTGAACGGGATGAGTAAAATGTATTTTGAAACTCAAGGAGAGGAAAGGGAGTCATTCACTCTGTACTTGTATCAAATTATGATTCTTTGGTTATCTTACAACGTGTCTGCTGACAAAGTCAATACGAACCGTTTCCTTTGTTTTGTTAGGCAAAGGAAAGAAAAACAATCTTTTCCATGATATTATGATATCACGGAAATCTTGCATTTATGTGCTCTGTGATATCCAATAATGACTTGATGTCCCAATCCAAAGAGAAAGTTCGATTAATTTATTCATTTTATGTAGACGCGATGAATGTACAACCACAGAAGCGGTGAAAAATGAAGGAGATTACACGATTGTTCTTGTCAATTTGAAACAACATTATGATTATTTCATTGATTTGTGCTAAACCTTTTTGAAGCATGCAGTGTTGCACACTATCATGGAATTTTACTCAGGTGTACTGATACTTTGTCGACTTTCTCAGATGGTGACACTAAATTTGGTTATCAAATTGGTCAGCTCTCATCAGAAATACCCACACGTCAATATACATGTACTTTTACACAACCTGAATCTTTAATGGTCATCTACATTATATTATCATGTTGACAATATAACAAGAATTCACACAAGTTGTGTTGAATTTTGAAACTAGGATGTATTGATGACACACATTGCCATGAGGTCAGTCGTTGTTACGAGCACACAGGAAACGGGGTTCATGTATCAAAGTGATATACTTTACAATACCGATTACATCATTATTAATTTGTCATGTCGCAACTAAATAAAGTAGTTCTACATATAATTTTTCACATTTTTTCACAAGTTAGTTAACTTTTGCTCTGTCTTTGACAGAGTGTGTCGGTGATTCAGAGAAATTCAGAGAAAGCAACATTCTGCAGCAACTCCACTAAGTCTTTTACACTGTGTTTACTGGCTTATATAATTCGTAAAGTATCTTTGGCACTATACAGCAAACTGTTGTTTTGTTATCTTTACGAGGCACTATACGAAATAGCAATAAAAATGGCATCTGTTTGATAAATCATATTAGTTTGAGCTGTTATCAAACCTGCTGAAAACTTATATTCTCACTTTTTACCTACTTTTTGCCTACAGGAATCACTGACGACTGAGAATGATGGCTGGTAGACGAAGATTATTCCTTCTTGGGATATTTTCCATCGTCATCCCCTATATCGGTAAGATATAAACATAGAAACGGCTTCAAATTGTAAAAGTTATATATATATATATATATATATATATATATATATATAATCAACAGCAAAGTTCGTTGTAGTGAAATTAATTTCAAGTAAGGTGATTTGTATTCCAAATTTCAACAAGCCGTATTATTGTCTTTCATTCTCTTTTGCAATTATCTTATTTAGGCTGAACCAGCGTGACTCTGGAAATACCAAGCCCTCTGACACCAAGCCAGGAAGTTACAGCTATCTGTACAGCCGATAAAGTGTTTGGATCAGAACGCGTGTTTTGGTACTTAAATGGCGTACAGATTACCGATGGCGTGCGTACAGTGGATTGTCTGATCAATAGAATTGAGGATACAATAGAGAAGACGATATCACTTCGAAAATATGAATAAGATCAATTAAACTTTGTAGAACAAATTCTGTTTACAGCCAACCTTACATAAATCAGAATATCACCCGACATGAAAACCTCAAAGTACTTAAAATTCAATAATTTTCGGTAACTAAGGACTGATTTTTCTTCCTCCCGCTTTATGTGGTGCCTATGTGTCCATTATTGCACTGGTTAGTTCCTAGCAGAAGACTCTTGTTTCACACAGTCAAGAGATGTTTTATGTCCACACGAAATATACCTCATTTTTACAATCTTCCCTTCTGAACACGAGCTTTAATAATACATTTAAAAGCATGCTGCTACGTATGGTGTTCAATGCGTCCAATCAGAGGCATTACCACTAACAGGTATATTTCATATCAAACACACTGAAAATAACTTTCTCTTCATTAATTCGATGATTTTGTGATAAAGGTACGAATGCGACGGAAATGAACTTTGGCCCCATACGAGTGGAAGGAAATATAATCTGTCCATTTTATGCAGCAAACATATGCATTTCTTTCCAGAGTGCTCAATAAGTACGGTGTAAGTAAAAGGACCACTATTGGCAATTTGAAATTTTGATATCACGAATAAGTACCGTGAAATCTTCGAATTTTACGAGATATGCTACTACGGTTTCATCAGGAGTTGAAAGACTGAACAGTTTCAAGTAACATCGGCCTCCCTAGTGGACGGAGGAATATACCTAGCGAGGCCGCTATTTTTTTTTTGTCTTAAATTTTTAGGTTTTCAAAAGGTGTGACAGAAAGATGATAACACCTATTTTGTAATTTTTGCTTTTCTGTCGGGTATGAATTGATGTGACTTATGTGAAAGAATAAATCTATTCAAAATCAAGAGGTTTTTTTTTCTGCCCTATGATCCCATAGGTTTGCGTGTAAGTTATGTCTCAACTCAAAATACTCATTCCTATTCATTATGCGGCATTGGCAACCATGACTGGGTATTGTGGGTCATTTTTGTAGTAAAAGGCAATATTGCTGCTGAGTTTCGATGGTATAACTGCGATTCTGCGAGAGAAATTCGACAGACACCATGAAATCTTTTCAGTCAAAGAGATGAACTTTTCATTGATCTAAGTGCTAATAACCAGAGAATGATAGAGAACACTAATGTTTCAGACACAGTTTTTCAAAGGCATTAGCCTGTGGGAGCATAATGTATTGTAAAATTGTTTACTTTTTACTTCATTGTTCATCATTTTTGTTTGTTTGTTAGTTTTTCTTTATGAACGACAGAAACGAAAATATTTTCTTGAATTTGTTTCTATGAAGAATTGTCTTTCATTTGGTATACAGTGCAAAACGAAAGCAATGTTATAATATGAAAATGCTATTGTCTAGAAGATAAATTTGAAGCTTGGTGAATAATTCCTGGAACGTATTGCCATAATATTTGAGCAAAAAGGAACAAAATAAGAACGAATGACAAACACTTACTTTGCAGATGACAATAGTCGCCCAGCGGCAACCTTAGTATTATTACAATTTTGGAGGAAGTTACTGCTCGCGGCCGTGTGACGGTAGAACTGGTGAGTACAGCGAAAAATAAGGATTCATTCCAAAGAACCAGACTAACACACAGGCGAACTAGAAATTTTTTTGGCTCACAAGAAACCCAGATGTGTTCATTTAAAAATAATTCCTTCAACCAACGATTACTAAGCCCGAGGTATTGACATGATATTTTCCTAGTTTGTAAATGAGCTCTTAAATCTGAAATCATGAAGTTTAACGTGATTACTCTAGCACAGCGCTTACTTCAGCCTCAGTCTGTTCCATCGGGTCTGCAAAACTACTTGTTTATCTACTCCTATAATTTGTACATCTTACCTAAAGTTTTCTTCAAACTTATAACACCACTTTGCATTAAGGGCTGGTTCTTTTCAAACCGTGAATGTGAAATTCCGAGGAATGTACTAAATTATATTGGTATCATTGCAACGTGATTATCTTGAATGCATCGGCCATGACATGATGTGACATGATTTTTTTTTTTTGTTCATCTGCTACTCATTTTCATAATTGATGTACTTTGTTAAATCACATTCTGCAATTATTACAAATATCCTGAACATATGCAATGTATATTATTTCTTTGTTTATTTGATGGAAGTGAAAATGAATTTAAATCTTGAATCTTGATTCTTGATGTCGAAGAAAAAAGAAAGAAATCGTTTTGTGGTAATCTTGTTTCTACCATCTGTTTCATCGCCTGTTACTCAGTGTTACATCATAGCAATATAAGATACTTGTTGCATTTGAACCAAATGTTCTTTTTCGTATTTTGGATCATTCAGAATTGAGATAGCTTCTGCATTTGTGTGTATTCTTTTCACAATTTAGTGTTTTTTAGTTGGAAGTACAACGCAATATTATTTGTTTCTACAAACACAGCAGGTTTGAATGCGCCTCGAATATTTTAATTTAATTTAATTTTCCATTTCTAACATTTTTTTTTTCTCTAAGCCCGCGGAATGTCGGTGTTAATTATCTCACTCGATTTGATTTGATTTTATTTGATTTTATTTGATTTGATTTGATTTAGAACTACAAATCAGTTGCGCTGGAATGTGAAGTTTAGACTTGGCATTATTCTCTTGATATTGTAAACGCTTCTCCAATGGTTATCATTATTTTTCAGTGAGACTTGTGGGAGGGTCCGGCGACCACGAAGGCCGAGTGGAGATACTGTGTGACGGGGTCTGGGGCACGGTGTGTGATGGGGGTTGGGGTATAGAGGAGGCGAATGCCGTCTGTCGACAGCTTGGGTACTCATCAGCCGCCTCAGTCTATCCCGATGCCCACTTCGGACAAGGATCAGGCCCCATTTGGTTAGACCAATGGACCTATCGTCCAACACCGGATATAAATTCGCTATTAGAGTGCTACAGATGGCCGTGGGGATGCTACCCCTCTAACTATCGCCCCAGTTGTGGACACGACGATGATGTGGGCGTAACATGTGCCGGAGAACGTGAGTTCATAAATCCTCATTAAGACCAGACGTCCACTAGGGCGCGGACAAGACGCGGACAAGACCCGGAATGCAAATTTGGTATTCCGCACTCCTTCGGGAACCTGTCCGCACGTTCCTGAACGTGTCCGCTCATTGTCCTAAACATGTCCGGGCGTTTCCGCACCTTCGGGAGAGAGAAAATTTCCGCGTCCAAATTTTGATCGAGACCAAAATTTGGACGCGGAAATGAACTTCCTGACATCTTCGGCGACTTGTCCTGACGATGTCCTGAGGATGTCCCGCTTGTCCGGAACCCTTCCGCTTCTTCCGCACACGCTCCGGAAAGAATCCCGCGGTGTGGGGAAGCTTCCCGAATGAAAGCGGAAGACACCAGGAATGTTTTAGGACAGCGCGGAGCCGATGCGGATCTATATATGCAAGTGTCCGGAACCGATGCGGAAATTTTATCCAGACACGAAAATGTCGACACTTTCCGCGAGCGTCATGCCAATAAAACGCAAAATGAGCAAGAATGGAGGCGAGGCCCCCATGCAAATATTCCCATCACAAACACACCTTTCGTCTAGTGATGAAGAACAGGTAAATCTAAGGAATTTCCGGTCCCAGAAGGCAAAGAAGAAGGTTAGAGACTGTGCCAAAGGCAACCAGAAAGAAGTGAAATCAGCCCCCTAACTTCCTAGTAAGTTTGTTTTGATTTGATCTTTTCAGAAATTATTTTTCATCAGAGTGACTTTCCTGGTTCCTATTACTTACTATAGTACATTTTCCTTCATGTTGTTTTCGTATTTTATTTGCAAACAAACTAGGTTGTCCCATGTGACAACCCAGCTGAAAAACCACAAAAGTAAGTGGAAGTACACTCAGAAAAAAAAAACATATAATTTTTGGCTAAATGTTAATGTATTATAATAAACATGAACAAGTTGTTATTCATACGTAAATGCTTCCTAATGATACAACATATTAGAACAAAAGACAAATTCATCACACTAAAAAGCATGAATTCAATTGCAAAGATATACCTGTGGTCTCATTACAATGTAATATCTTTGAAGCCCAAAATAACAATGAAAGCTAAAGATGATGGAGGAAAATGAAGAATTTTCTGTCACTTCAAAATTCAAGTGAAATGAGAGAAAAAGCAATAAATCGCGAACTCGAACAAGTGTTAAATTTCTGTCTTTCTTTTGTTTTGTTTTTTGTTTTTTGCTGAGTGTATATATTTAAGTAGACATTAAGCATCACAGATCATTTCAGAAATATTCTTTACCTGAAAGATTTTCGTAGTTGTTATTACCTTATGATTTTTTCTTCTCTTTTTGTTTTAGTTGCAAATAGACTCGATTGTCCAATTTGACAGCCCAGCTGAACCCCCCCCCCCAAAAAAAAAAAAGTAAATTAAAGTAGGTTAAAAATATTTCCCCATTTTTACACTTCATTGACAATAGGCTAGTAAGCTCAAAGCATGAAAAAAAAAATCGGACTTGAAAATGTTCAAAAGTGATCAAAGTAAGAGAGGGTTAGAGATGCACAAGGGTAAAAATGAGAGAAAGAAGAACAAATTTAATGATTAGGATCATTCTGGCATGCTCTACAGAAGTATCAGACAAAACATGTATATACTTCACGATGGATAAAGCACATGTCTAAAAAAAAGGGGGAATAAAGAATATATATGTATATATATATATATATATACATATATATATATATATATATATATATATATATATATATATATAAGTAACAAAACTGCAACAAAGTTCATGCTGTATTCACCAACGGTTTATTTCTTGTGAAGAAATAAATCGTTGGTGAATACAGCATGAACTTTGTTGCCGTTTTGTTACTTATCTTTTTATCTTGCCCACAGGTGGACTACCTTATCAACATGATTTTAAATATATAAATGTATATACATTTACATTTTTATGTATATTGTGTATATTATGGTTCAAAAAGTTTGCGAATATCATCCATGTGACTATAGGCAGAGAAAAAAATTGTTCTCCCAGATGAGACAAATTAAAAAAAAAAATGAGTCGTCAGCCGACATGCAGACAATCCTATTCTTCGACTTTTGGTGGTCACATTTATCAAATAATATTGACCAATCATATTAATATAATATCAGCCGCTACTGCGGAAGCACAACAAGGAGCATCAATGACGGTTAGCAGTCAAATGAGGAAAAGTCAAAGTCGGCGCCAAATTTATACCTTTCCATTTTCCTGGTATTGTCCGCAGTTTGTCCGCATGCTTAACTTGTGTTGTCCGGAAGGCATCCTGATTGTCCGCGTTCATTCCGGATGTAATCCTAGATGTTTCCGCGCTGCCCGGCTACGATTAACATATTCCGAGGTATTTCGCGCTCTTCCGGAGTGATTCCTAGGGATGTCCGCAGTCAGTCCGCGGACAGTCCGCGGACAGTCCTAGGAATGTCCCAGGACAAGCCGATTCACAGAGTTATTCCTCGTCTGTCGCGGACAGGATGCCGAAATAACAAAATTTGCTTCCGCAACCCTTCCGGGGCTTGTCCGCGCCTAAGTGGACGTCCGCCCTAAGCCCGCCGCACACTACACGATTTTGCCACCATTCACCGGTCATAAGACCTTAAGACTAGATGTGTGACGTCACAGTCTTGCCCTTTTCTGTTCGTATGACTGGGTCTTAGCGCCAGTCGTAGAGTTTTGACATGTTGAATTTCTACGATTGGTCGTAGGCTTTCAGCCATTCACAATGCAGTAAAATGCATGCGCACGCAGTGCGCTCTGCGCGCGCTTTACAGTCGGGTCGTATAGTGTGCGGTTTCCGGTCGTATGACTGGTCTTAAAGGTATTAGCCCACATTTGTAAACCTGCAGCAATTGGTCTCATAGTTAGCATGGAGTTTGGGTATGATTGCAGTAACACCTGTGCAAAATTTCGTTCCAATTAGTCCATTACTTTCATAAAAATAAATGAAAATGCACCGTAATCCGTATGCATGCGTATAACGCTCGCTAGCTCCGGTCCACGTACGTGTTACATGTACAATGTACGTAGCTATAGCCCGCGCTCGTAATTAGATTTTGGGTCGGGTTGACCCGGTTTGAAAATTGATTTTAAAACGATGATTTTCTCTCTTTTATCGAATGGTATAGACAAAGAGCGACAGGTGAGGTATGTTACTGTTATAACTGGTACTTGAAGCCATATTGGACCTGTTTTATGCAGTTTTGATTTTCGTGGGTTTGCAAATGTGGGCTAGTACCTTTAAGACTCAGCTTGGCCTAAGACTTTAAGACCAGTCTGATCGTGTAGTGTGCGGTGGCCTCTAGTCTCTTTCTTCAAAAGCCATAGAGCTGTTTCCTTCGTTGGTGATTTGCCAGTTGGATCTTTCTGTACGTGACGGTATTACGAATCTGACATCATCCCTGACATCACTCTGTTAACTATCATTACCTTATCGTAAAATGATGCATTTCCTATTGATATTCTGGTTACCACAAAATCACAGAAATACTGATTGATTGATGGCATATTCATTTTTCATTTGTTGAAACTTACTTTTACCTGATCTGAGTTATTGACAACGTCATTTTAGCCTTAAGTTTTTGTCAAAATTGAAGTCACACTTTTGTAATGTCAGTATAGTAATTGCAATTTCTAGCAGACCTATAAATATAATCAGTGATTATCATATCATAATTTATTTTCGACCTTCCCACACAAGTGTCATCCACAATAGTACTGCATGTAGTTCATACAAAGGTAGGTGTATTTCCAATTCCAGTCCATTATAGGAGATATGTGCTCACAGTATAGTAATTGCAATTTCTAGCAGACCTATAAATATCATCAGTATATCATATCATAATTTGTTTTCGACCTTCCCACACAAGCGTCATCCACAATAGTACTGCATGTAGTTCATACAAAGGTAGGTGTATTTCCAATTCCAGTCCATTATAGGGAATAATGTGCTCACATTTGAATTATGTTATTTGAAAACAATGCATTGTTTACCATGAAACTAATCAATGCATGACTAAAAAATCCGATAATTATCAGCAAGAGGGAACAATACTGACGCTGACATTAGATGCTATGCACTGAGTCCGATGTGGCCACGCCTATGCTTGATTATTTAGAGTGAAAGAATGAGAAAGAGGAATAAACTGCCATTTAATCTAAGCATCAAAAATAGATTTTCTGATTGAGGTATTTTTACAGTTTTGTCCATGATGAAAAACCAGTGTTTATAGTACAGTGATGAGGCTAACAGAGATGCAAGAAGTAAGAATCACCATATCCCGTCCTGTTATTACTTTCACTATAATACGGGCTCTACTGTAGGAGAATATGTCATATGATAATGGTCATTGTCTTCGCATGATGTTTGATGTAGACGTTTTACCGATGTACCAATGTACCATTGTATTGAATTTGTTGTCATCATTTTTTTTTAATCTATAGGAAACCTGAGTGCTGCGGCTGCAACATTTGCCAACGCAGACTTGAACGAAGGCCTAACTTACGGCATTGATCGCTTCACTTACTACGACATGACAATTAGATTGACATTCATCCCAACAACAGCAAACCACGGCGATGTGCTTCAGTGTCATGTGTACTGTGTTGTGCGCTCGGCCACTCTGGAGGTTACAGGTGAATACTTCACATTTGATACCTCAACACACATTTTCAATTACAGCACAGTATTGATACTTCAATAAGTTCAAATACTTGACACAGTCCCACCGGAGGAAGCAGTTTTGGATGGGGGATGGGAGTGGGCAAATACTTGAGGGGTTGATACCGAGGACTTTGTTTTGTCTGTAAAGGCTTCTGCCCAAATAAACTCACTCCTTGACCATTATACAAATTTCGCAACATACAAAAGCGAGGAAGAGCAGCGACGAAAGGTGGTTTAGGACGTCCCCCCTACACACGCACACACACACACACACACACACACACACGCAAGAGGGGGATATCACATTTTTGTAATTGAAACTAATTCTAACAATCTGGTATGTGAAATATTAGGAAATCATTAATTCCCAAATGTAAGTTAAATACATATAAAGAACAACCTAGGTCATTTAATTGTTAATACCTTATTTTTCCATGCCCTGATCAAATCAATTTTGATACTGACACATTTTACCTTTAACCTTAGTCCTAGAAAAGGTACATGTGTTCAACGCATACTGAGATGATCTGTTCACGCGCGAAGCGAGAACGGAAAATGTACACATACTTTAAGTCATAGCTTTTATCGAAAATTCCAAATTGCATGGACGTGACAAAGTGTGTATTCCATTCCACTCTTCTTCTTTTTTTACAGTTTTGAATAGACGTATTTCAGTGTAAAGACGTATTTCACTGACAAATTTTTCGATTAGATGCTGTGTTCACGACAAAAGTTTACCTACACTATGTTGAAACTTCGAGCAAACATATGCACTGGTGGTGGTCTTAAGATTCAGTAAGATCCTTACGATAAATCATTGTTGATTAATATTGTGATTTAATTGTTCTATTGTCATTCTTATCAAAAGACTGCCATATAGTTTCTGCTTTCCTTCTCAAGACGTGCCTTGTGCCGTTAAATCACAATGAACTCATAAACAATACAACGTGTCCATAACATTTGAATTGACTGAACAGGTGGTGTCGATGTACCCCGGTCCATCACTCCATGTATCACTCCAAGTCCTGGTACCCCTCCAGGAGAGAACATCTTATCCATCGATGCTGTAGAGATCAAAGGCGAGAATAGCCTGGTTAATCTGGTCATCTCCTGTCACGTGAACTTCACTGATCAGCCGTCCCCGTACCTCCACACCTACACCATCGGTACTGACTCTACGACTCTATCATCATCAAGCTCCGGCTCAGCCATCCTCTCACCACGCCCCAACGCCTGCATCAAACTCACGTCCTCCGCGACGAACGGGATTGGAACGACATCAGCCACGGTTACACACTGTCCTCGAGGTAAGTAGTCATTACACAGAGTGAAATAAAGTAGTGAGCTATGCCAGCAGCGTGACAATTCGTTTTGTTTTGTTTTGTTTTGTTTTACTACAGTCTGAGGCGGCTATAGGCAACTGCGTAAATCCATACTGAGGAGTGGGGGGGGGGGGATGGTCACCATCACCACGATAACAAGCCCATTACCGCAGCCTTTTTTTTTTGGGGGGGGGGGGTGGGGGGGAGAAGCTTTGTGCCCCCCTCCCCCCCCCCCCCCCCACACACACACACATACCAGGGAGGTGGAAGAAAGATTCCTATCCACCTCCCTGCACATACTTTACAGGGATCGGATGCCCCACTCTTTTGCATGAAATATAAAGTGGGAGAAAAGTGGCAGCAACAACATAAAGACTTTTTGTTCTTGTTGCTTTTTTTTTTTTTTTTTTTGTTGCTTGTCAGACGACTTTCGGCGGAAAATCAGACCTAAAAAGTATGAAAACATTTTTTTTTTTTTTTTGGAAATATCTGTGAGAGGGAGCGGAACGACCGAACGGGGGAAGGGTGTGTATGGGGGGGGGGGGGGGGGTATCCCTCTCCCACACGAGGAAGATTTTGCATTTTCAGACCTGAAATTCAGCGATCTGGTGCTTACTTGTGGTGAAAATTTTGTTTTCTTATCTTAAAAAAAAAACAATAAGAAAATGAAATATTCACAATATATTATTGAATGACAAAATCGTGGTATTTCAGCTCTTGCTGTGCGACATCACTGTGAAGGCCTACTAAATAATGGGGCCTATCATCGGCGTAGACAGGATTTGATCTTAGGAGGAGCGGTTATGTGAGGGAACGAATCAAGCGAGGGGGGGGGGTATGGTAGGGGGGTTTCCCCCTCCTACGGTGAAATCTCTTTGCGTCGAAAACTTTGACATTTTTCAGTCCAAAAACTGCCGTTTGTAGATATTCTTCGCTTTGGAAATTAAGGGGGCACACCAGGCGCAACTGCTGTCAATCACTGGCAGCAACATCAGGAGAATGGCATAGCGATTAAATGCGAGCGAGCGAGCATGAAAATTTTAACATCTTACAGTATAAAGACTGCCGTTTGTAGCTATACTTTTTCGCTTTGGAAATTAAGGGGGGCCGCATCAGGCGCAACTGCTGGCAATTACTTGCAGCAATATCAGGAGAATGGCATAGCAGTTAAATGCGAGCGAGCGGGGCGAGCGAGCTTGAAAATTTTGACACTTTACAGTCCAAAGACTGCCGTTTGTGGCTGTATTTCTTCGCTTTGGAAATTATGGGAGCACACCGGGCGCAACTGCCGGCAATCGGGCAGCAACATCAGAATGGCATAACGATTAAATGCGAGCGAGCGAAGCGAGTGAGCTTGAAAATTTTGATATTTTACAGTCCCACATGTCCTTTGTGGCTGTACTAGTATTTTTTCGCTTTGGAAATTAAGGGGGCGCACCGGGCGAAAACTGCTGGCAATTACTGGCAGCAACATCAGGAGAATGGAATAATAATTAAATGCGAGCGAGCGAAGCGAGCGAGCTTCAAAAATTTGGTATTTTACAGTCCCCAAACTGCCGTTTGTAGCTATATTTTTCGCTTTGGAAATTAAGGGGGGCGCACCTGCTCACAATCACTGGCAGCAACATCAGGAGAATGGCATAGTTATTAAATGCGAGCGAGCTTGAAAATTTTGACATTTTACAGTCTAAAAACTGCAGTTTGTAGCTATACTTTTTCGCTTTGGAAATTTAGGGGGCACACCGAGTGCAACTGCCGGCAATTACTGGCAGCAACATCAGGAGAATGGCATAGCGGTTAAATGCGAGCGAGCGGAGCGAGCGAGCTTGAAAATTTTGACATTTTACAGTCAAAAGACTGTCGTTTGTGGCTGTATTTTTTCGCTTTGGAAATTAAGGGGGGCGCACCTGCTCACAATCACTGGCAGCAACATCAGGAGAATGGCACAGCGATTAAATGCGAGCGAGCGGAGCGAGCGAGCTTGAAAATTTTGACATTTTACATTCTAAAAACTGCAGTTTGTAGCTATACTTTTTCGCTTTGGAAATTTACCCATAGGGGGCACACCGAGTGCAACTGCCGGCAATTACTGGCAGCAACATCAGGAGAATGGCATACTGATTAAATACTCGCGAGCGAAACGACTGAGCTTGAAAATTTTGACATTTTACAGTCCAAAGACTGCCGTTTGTGGCTGTATTTTTCGCTTTGGAAATTAAGGGGGCACACCGGGCGCAACTGCCGGCAATTACTGGCAGCAACATCAGGAGAATGGCATACTGATTAAATACTCGCGAGCGAAACGACTGAGCTTGAAAATTTTGACATTTTACAGTCGAAAAACTGCAGTTTGTAGCTATACTTTTTCGCTTTGGAAATTTACCCATAGGGGGCACACCGAGTGCAACTGCCGGCAATTACTGGCAGCAACATCAGGAGAATGGCATACTGATTAAATACTCGCGAGCGAAACGACTGAGCTTGAAAATTTTGACATTTTACAGTCCAAAGACTGCCGTTTGTGGCTGTATTTTTCGCTTTGGAAATTTACCCATAGGGGGCACACCGAGTGCAACTGCCGGCAATTACTGGCAGCAACATCAGGAGAATGGCATACTGATTAAATACTCGCGAGCGAAACGACTGAGCTTGAAAATTTTGACATTTTACAGTCCAAAGACTGCCGTTTGTGGCTGTATTTTTTCGCTTTGGAAATTAAGGGGGGCGCACCTGCTCACAATCACTGGCAGCAACATCAGGAGAATGGCATAGCGATTAAATGCAAGCGAGAGGAGCGAGCGAGCTTGAAAATTTTGACATTTTACAGTCTAAAAACTGCAGTTTGTAGCTATACTTTTTCGCTTTGGAAATTTACCCATAGGGGGCACACCGAGTGCACACCGAATGGCATAGCGATTAAATGCGAGCGAGCGGAGCGAGCGAGCTTTAAAATTTTATCATTTTACACTCCAAAAACTGCCGTTTATAGCTATATTTTTCGCTTTTGTTTGTCCCACTGTTATTTGAGAACCACCCCCCCCCCCCATCGACGCCTCTATACATATTAGGCTGCTTTTGTTAAGTGAAAGATCTGCTGCACACTCTGTGATAAATTAGGGAATATACGTCTAAGTCAAAAGTGTGCAAAGTTTATCCCTTATCTTATAGCGGACCTTTTGCATGTTCATGATAGCAATATCACGATATGGTGCATAGTTCTGGCGATATTTGGACAATTTTCCATTAAGAAAGTTCGAGATTTGTCCTCATCTCGGGAATTGCTTGGGGGATAAATGATTTGTCTGTCTAAACACTTCCTTCCATCAGTGCTATTATACTTCTAGCTGCTTCTCAATAGATGTTTGCATTTTTTTTTTTTGGGTGCACTTTAATCTCACTCACCTAATGAAAATATACATTAAAAATGATCCGCTGATGATGTTGACAAACCCTTTCTTGTTATACGTATTATGCATCCAAACTTCTCAACAAGATACTAGTAATACATAGGTTTACTTTCTTCTGAAGATACAAATGCCCAGAATTCAGCTCAATCGACGCAAGTGTATTTCCATAGACCTGGTAGAAAATGAGCCTAGTTTGTCATAACCGTCATAAAATTTGTGGGACAAATTACCGTTTGTTGTATTCATCAATTGCCGGCAAGATGGGACGGAAGAGTTCCAGGTCGGGTAATAGGTAGACCAACCGGGTTGACTTGCACACTGCAGTGTCGCGCTTCCGTCGATTACGAAGCCTTCGCCACAGGTAAGAGTTATTGTGGACCCAAAGCCCGTTGTATTAGAGTTCCAGAAACCATTAGACACATTACCGGGATGATCACAAAACCCTACCGAAACTATAAAGAAAACAAAAAGAAACAACTAGTTAATAGATTAGGGAAACACGCCAAGAGAGCAGAACTCCGTCAAGGAGCTATGACTAAAAGTGGAAAATTGTGGTAAGTGCAAAGTTTCCTAAAAAAAAATCTTTAGCTCATTGAAGAAGGCAGATGTTCCACCTGAGGAACTAACAAGGTACGGTGTGAGATTTCCACATATACGTACACGTAGTACCTCCTTGCTAAGATCAGGCGTGAGTACCTACCGTGCACACTATATGCACACACGCAACATACACACATACACAAATGCATATTAAACGAAGTACCTGATTGGTCGATCAATCGCATATATATGCGCAGTAAATTAACATACGTATGGAATGGGGCATACGTATAACAAATAACATGAAAACGTTTGCTAAGCACCGTACAAATGTTTGCCAAACAACACTCGTTGATTGGTCAATTAGCAAACATTTGCTAAAGGCAGTCGCATACGTATGCCCGTTTCATTTCATTTCACACATGCATGTTCAAATGCATGTTTTGTTTTGTTTTTTATTTTCATTTCCAATCAAACACAGGTAATACACTTTGACATGATTACATATATTGGAACATAATAATACATATTGGTTCTTAAAAGAACTTCATGGAAATGAAAATTGAGGGGCTGCTAAAAAGCGAACTTGTAGATTGCAGTCCCCTCACTTACGTTACATTACTACAATACATTAATTATATATGACTTTATAACACAATACAACGATACATGTACCGTACAAACTAATCATTGAAAGTATACAGTATTCCATACGTATGTCCCAATGAATTGTGTCCGCAACGGCCTTCCATAAAAGTGACATCATGAAGTTTACGTTAGACTGAAGTTTTCAAGCAATTTCCACCAAACTTTTCAAACACACACACACACACACACACACACACACAGGGGAAATGTGCGTATTCAATTGTGTCTTTTCATATAAAATGTTACACGTTAATAATCACCTGCCGTGATTCCTACATGATATACCAGTGATTATACGAGTATGGATGAGTTGATCCGTGTTGATGACCTAAAATGTTATCAGAAATACAGTACTAGCATGGTGGTAATGTGAGAAATACCGTTATTATCATAAGCAGTGGTATAGAGTATGGGACTACTTGATGGTTACTCTCTGCCTAATTGTTTTGGGGGCCTTCCCGAGTTGCCGGTCATAGGAAACAAGTGGTGTAATAAGGACAAGGTGTTGCATATAAAGCGAATGATTGATATTTCTGTTCATGAATTGGGGCACGTTAAAGTCGCACTTGAATAGACCATTGGCTTGTCTCTCTCCTCGTGAGATATTCGTGCCCAATGCATTTAAAACGCGTCTACCCTGGTCGATCGTATAGGGTAAGACTTTTTCACTAAGCTCTCCGGAGGCTCTCCACCGTGTTGCATCTTAACAGACACAATCTCATCCGGAGGACAATATTCATCAGATGCTATGCACCCGAAGGCTACCCTGCGTTTTGTTGCCTGAATACATGAACAGATGCCGGCACGACAGGCAAAGAGAATGGAACAGTATTGCAAAGAAAGACTGATTAGAACATACATATTCATACACACAATTGAGGGGGTCGGTAACCCACACAATAGTCATTTTGAGATAATCGCTGTTTAATGTTTGGAAAGTCTATACATTGTACATTAATAATACGTAAATGCATGCATTTTTTACCATCTTATTGGTTGAATTCAAATATGATATTTTCACGGAGGTTAGAGTGAAAAGGATTATGAAAATGCATGTAACTCAATTTTGACAAAAGTGTGGGTTAGCACTATATTGCACCGACCCCCTCAATTAGAACGAACAATTTATGAAATACTTGCAGTATTTTATCTATTTTTCGCAGTCATTGTGTTTATATCATAAATTTTGAGTACGCGCGAAACAGAAGTGCGTTACACTGTGGACAATCCTTTGACCTACGTCAAGTGGTAGTCCGAGCGTCAGTAAGACGGTGTCGCTGTGCAAGGTAATTACAAATTTGGTTTAATTGTCAGCTATACGTCGACGTGTATATGTGGTCTAGTTGCCTTGTTGGAGTTTTTCCTTGCTCCTGTTTAAAAAACATATACTTACATAGCTAGGATAGGTCGAGACTCTCCGTCTCTAGGTAGACCTAATATAAGATCTGATGTCTTAATTTTTTTTTACTTTGCTTACTGTAGACACACAGAGTTCCATTATGATGTTATACAATACATGTCACTTTCTCAAAATACCCAAAAAACTATCGAAAACCAACAAAGAACGCCGGCGAATTTTATTGAATGCAATTCTATAGAAAATTGCCCCTAGAGTTCAACTCCTTTCCATCCCGATTATTATTGTATGTAATACAGCATGTTACGAAATAGCGGACCCGAACAGCAACAGCAGCAGCAACAACAAAAACAACAACAACAACAAATGTGACCGACTGAAAATGTTTTCCTCGACATTAGACTGAGATGATTACAGCATATGAATCGTTCTGTCTTCTAGTATGAACAATGCTTAACCCGGGCATGGAGGACGAGTCCCGAGTATACTAGGGCAGGTGTCTATGGGAAATGCGTGTTGTAGCAAAATCAGCCTGTCCTCAAAAGGTTAAGTCTCCTTACTGACAAAAATAGCCCAGTAGTAATTTCTTTTACGAAGATGGAGAGATTAAAACCTAATGAAATTGGAAAAGCGATTTGAAGTCTTTGTCACACGGAATAAAATGTGGTGCATTTCTCTCCGAAAAAAAAAAATAAGTAAGTAAGTACGCTTAAAGACAATTCAGTACCCTCGTATATATTTTCCTGTTTAGGCCCCCTTTCGCGACACGGATTGTCGCCCCTACGCGGATTGTCGCCCCCGGCTAGGGGGTGACAATGCTTGACGGAGTTAGCAGCAGGGATTGTCGCCCGCCGTCGAAGCACATTTTGCTGGGTAATATCGTTCTGGACATAGTCATTGAAATACTAACACATAACTTACATGGCTACATCCATGCAAACATGCCATGTAAAAAGTCATGGTGAGGTTTCAAGGAAGTGTGTATGTGCGCGCGCACATGATAATTTAGTGTGTGTGTGCGTGATGGAAGAATGTGTTTATTATGTCAGCTTTTTGCGTATGTGTTTTTTTTTTTAGCTGCGCGTGGGTAAGGGATACCTAGTAAGCTGTTGCTGGCATAAACGTTGATATTGATTTTATCAGCAGCTTTGACTTTGATGAGTTTGTTTGGCGGATTTGTTTATGAATTCGGAGTGGTGCTTGCGTGCGGGCGGATGCTGCTTTTCTGCATACGGCCCATTATGTCTTATTTATCAACATTGGGAAGTCGTTTCATCAGGAAGGAATGTGGTATCGGTTCAGGTGTGTGTGTGTGTATGTGGGGAGGGGGTTACATTTCGTTATTGCAAAAGTTCGTTATTCTGAAGGCTCTTTAGTACGAGGTTCTTTATTCGAAGGTTCGTTATTCCAAATTTCATTTTTGGATCAACGAACCTCTAGGTACAGGGAATTGAAAACAATGCATTGTTTACCATGAAACTAATCAATGCATGACTAAAAAATCCGATAATTATCAGCAAGAGGGAACAATACTGACGCTGACATTAGATGCTATGCACTGAGTCCGATGTGGCCACGCCTATGCTTGATTATTTAGAGTGAAAGAATGAGAAAGAGGAATAAACTGCCATTTAATCTAAGCATCAAAAATAGATTTTCTGATTGAGGTATTTTTACAGTTTTGTCCATGATGAAAAACCAGTGTTTATAGTGCAGTGATGAGGCTAACAGAGATGCAAGAAGTAAGAATCACCATATCCCGTCCTGTTATTACTTTCACTATAATACGGGCTCTACTGTAGGAGAATATGTCATATGATAATGGTCATTGTCTTCGCATGATGTTTGATGTAGACGTTTTACCGATGTACCAATGTACCATTGTATTGAATTTGTTGTCATCATTTTTTTTTGATCTATAGGAAACCTGAGTGCTGCGGCTGCAACATTTGCCAACGCAGACTTGAACGAAGGCCTAACTTACGGCATTGATCGCTTCACTTACTACGACATGACAATTAGATTGACATTCATCCCAACAACAGCAAACCACGGCGATGTGCTTCAGTGTCATGTGTACTGTGTTGTGCGCTCGGCCACTCTGGAGGTTACAGGTGAATACTTCACATTTGATACCTCAACACACATTTTCAATTACAGCACAGTATTGATACTTCAATAAGTTCAAATACTTGACACAGTCCCACCGGAGGAAGCAGTTTTGGATGGGGGATGGGAGTGGGCAAATACTTGAGGGGTTGATACCGAGGACTTTGTTTTGTCTGTAAAGGCTTCTGCCCAAATAAACTCACTCCTTGACCATTATACAAATTTCGCAACATACAAAAGCGAGGAAGAGCAGCGACGAAAGGTGGTTTAGGACGTCCCCCCTACACACGCACACACACACACACACACACACACACACGCAAGAGGGGGATATCACATTTTTGTAATTGAAACTAATTCTAACAATCTGGTATGTGAAATATTAGGAAATCATTAATTCCCAAATGTAAGTTAAATACATATAAAGAACAACCTAGGTCATTTAATTGTTAATACCTTATTTTTCCATGCCCTGATCAAATCAATTTTGATACTGACACATTTTACCTTTAACCTTAGTCCTAGAAAAGGTACATGTGTTCAACGCATACTGAGATGATCTGTTCACGCGCGAAGCGAGAACGGAAAATGTACACATACTTTAAGTCATAGCTTTTATCGAAAATTCCAAATTGCATGGACGTGACAAAGTGTGTATTCCATTCCACTCTTCTTCTTTTTTTACAGTTTTGAATAGACGTATTTCAGTGTAAAGACGTATTTCACTGACAAATTTTTCGATTAGATGCTGTGTTCACGACAAAAGTTTACCTACACTATGTTGAAACTTCGAGCAAACATATGCACTGGTGGTGGTCTTAAGATTCAGTAAGATCCTTACGATAAATCATTGTTGATTAATATTGTGATTTAATTGTTCTATTGTCATTCTTATCAAAAGACTGCCATATAGTTTCTGCTTTCCTTCTCAAGACGTGCCTTGTGCCGTTAAATCACAATGAACTCATAAACAATACAACGTGTCCATAACATTTGAATTGACTGAACAGGTGGTGTCGATGTACCCCGGTCCATCACTCCATGTATCACTCCAAGTCCTGGTACCCCTCCAGGAGAGAACATCTTATCCATCGATGCTGTAGAGATCAAAGGCGAGAATAGCCTGGTTAATCTGGTCATCTCCTGTCACGTGAACTTCACTGATCAGCCGTCCCCGTACCTCCACACCTACACCATCGGTACTGACTCTACGACTCTATCATCATCAAGCTCCGGCTCAGCCATCCTCTCACCACGCCCCAACGCCTGCATCAAACTCACGTGCTCCGCGACGAACGGGATTGGAACGACATCAGCCACGGTTACACACTGTCCTCGAGGTAAGTAGTCATTACACAGAGTGAAATAAAGTAGTGAGCTATGCCAGCAGCGTGACAATTCGTTTTGTTTTGTTTTGTTTTGTTTTACTACAGTCTGAGGCGGCTATAGGCAACTGCGTAAATCCATACTGAGGAGTGGGGGGGGGGGGGGGGGGATGGTCACCATCACCACGATAACAAGCCCATTACCGCAGCCTTTTTTTTGGGGGGGGGTGGGGGGGAGAAGCTTTGTGCCCCCCTCCCCCCCCCCCCCCCCCACACACACACACATACCAGGGAGGTGGAAGAAAGATTCCTATCCACCTCCCTGCACATACTTTACAGGGATCGGATGCCCCACTCTTTTGCATGAAATATAAAGTGGGAGAAAAGTGGCAGCAACAACATAAAGACTTTTTGTTCTTGTTGCTTTTTTTTTTTTTTTTTGTTGCTTGTCAGACGACTTTCGGCGGAAAATCAGACCTAAAAAGTATGAAAACATTTTTTTTTTTTTTTTTGGAAATATCTGTGAGAGGGAGCGGGGGAAGGGTGTGTATGGGGGGGGGGGGGTATCCCTCTCCCACACGAGGAAGATTTTGCATTTTCAGACCTGAAATTCAGCGATCTGGTGCTTACTTGTGGTGAAAATTTTGTTTTCTTATCTTTAAAAAAAACAATAAGAAAATGAAATATTCACAATATATCATTGAATGACAAAATCGTGGTATTTCAGCTCTTGCTGTGCGACATCACTGTGAAGGCCTACTAAATAATGGGGCCTATCATCGGCGTAGACAGGATTTGATCTTAGGAGGAGCGGTTATGTGAGGGAACGAATCAAGCGAGGGGGGGGGGGTATGGTAGGGGGGTTTCCCCCTCCTACGGTGAAATCTCTTTGCGTTGAAAACTTTGACATTTTTCAGTCCAAAAACTGCCGTTTGTAGATATTCTTCGCTTTGGAAATTAAGGGGGCACACCAGGCGCAACTGCTGTCAATCACTGGCAGCAACATCAGGAGAATGGCATAGCGATTAAATGCGAGCGAGCGAGCATGAAAATTTTAACATCTTACAGTAAAGGTCATGTTAAACTAAGTAATAACAATTTAAGGAACTCTTTATCATGTTTATTGCCTTTAAAGTTCCATACAATTTCCTCTGGTTGGTAACACAAGCAGTGTTTCCAAGACTAAATGAAATGATATCAGATATTAATCATGCTTACTCAGACATCCATGCCTATACGTTACTTTTCATTTTTGCCTTTTAAAACTGAGTCGGCGTTGTTGACGATTAACCTCCTACAAGCTGAGAACAAAATATTATGTCAAACCTTTCGCTTCCCTTTCCGTTCATATGCGATCACTACTAAACACCCACTATAATTTCCGCTTGGTGACCGGTACCTGGTTTGGACACTAATCAGTTTGCTTATGACTTAGGCTTAAGTCGGTTAGTATTCCCGAGATCCATGGATGATGTCCCTCCAGCGCACTCTGTTCTCCAATACTCTCGATGTCCTTCGTGTCATGGAGACCAGTGTCATTCTTGAGAGTGTCACGTGTGTGTGTTGAGACCGTCGTCCCGCGTCCCGTTCTCCCATGTAGTGGTTCCCATAGTCATTGGACTGAGTGTAGTGTTAGCTCAGGGTGTCGTTGAGCATGTCCAGCGAGCCTTAGCCTCCTCTGAGCCACTTTGGAACTGACTTTTGGTAAAGTCCCATACAGTTCTAAGGTGGTGATCATAATCGTATACCGATTGATGTTAGGTGCCATCCTTAGCATCCCTGTGTAACAGCCATCTAAGATTTTAGTGAGTCTTCTCGTCATAGTCCAAGTTTCAAACCCATAAAGAAGTACTGACTAGAATGTGGCATTCAAGAGACGAACTTTAAGTTCCTTCCGAGAATCTGACTTCCAGAGAGCTTTAAAGCTATGACATGCTGTTCATACTTTTTTCTTTCTTGTGGCTATATCCTTCTCAGAGTTTCTGATTTGGCACCAAGATATAGGAAGTCATTCACTAGTTCTGCTGGCTGCCCACCAATACTTGTGACCGACCCTTCTGGCTTATAGATAATATTCTCTACCAGATATTCTGTCTTCTGTTCGTTCATCCGTAGTCCTATGCTGGCAGATACCGACTCTACTTCCCTCATCCTTCACTGTGTTTGTCGTCTGCAAACTCTGTGTCTGATATTTTCTTGGCCTTGGCTCTCCTGCTCCGTGCTGGTGTGAAAGTAAACCCAATATCTGGATTCTTCTCCAATGCTATAGGCACAAACAATAATATAATGCAATTATGAAGAGGAAGGGAACTAGTGTATCGCCATGAAGTACTCCGGCAAGAATCTCGAGGTGTTTGTTTTACCATCAGGCGTGATGACCGTAGTTTTAGTGTTGGTGTAGAGCAGGAAGATCAGGTGAACAATCTTCTTTGGGATGCCGTAGGCCAGTAGGATTCTCTTGAGCATACCCCGGTCGATGGAGTCAAAGGCTTTCCTGAAGTCAATGAAGACCATGACAGCAAAGAGGTTCTTTGCTCTGGCTCCCTCTAGTATTCTTCTGAGTGTTAGGATGCGGCTAGTTATGGAACTGCCCTTTCTGTCTGAGTATTCTGCTTAGCCCGGAGCTTCTATCCACTTCTGGCTAGATACGATTGAGTGTCATTCTAAGGTCTTTGTCACTAAAGATGTTAGTGAAATACCTCTGTAATTATTGATATCTGTGAGGTCACCTTTCTTTGGAACAGGGATAATGTTACTTATCCCCCACTGTTCGGGGGCGACCATTTCATCAAGAGCCCGATGCAGCCCCATTACAAAACCCTAGAAAGATTTCGCATCTCTTCATCACCTCTGGGGAGATACCGTTCTCTCCATATGTCTTGCTTTTTTTTTTATTTTCCTTTGCTATCTGGAGTTCATCTAACGTTAAGCCTCTGCTGATATTTCTAGGTCCCCGAAGATGTGCTTGACTTCTGCCGTGTTTGGTGTAATTAGTGGTGGTTCATCCAGCAGAACCTTGAAATGAGCTAGCCATTTTCTCTTTCTCTCCTCAGGATTTGTTCCTTGTGTCCGATTTGTGCACACTCTCCTTCTCCCTGTCATCTCAATATCAACTTCCAGTTCTCTTAAATCTTACTTCTTCTCTACTCTCCTGATCTATTCTTTCAGCAGTCCCCCTTTAACCTTGATGTAAGCGGCACTGAGCTCACCAGTTCTCTCGTCTACTTGTACCCTGTGGTTGTCTGTTGGATCATTATGATATTGACCTTTGGCTGCTCTGAGAAGTTTCCTGGCTTCACTTACTCTGGGATCCACTGATTTGTTTTCTCTACCCACTCTTTTCCTTCTTTCTTTTTTGTATCATGGACTTGTTAGCTTCTGGTATAGGTGTGGTTACCATACTTCTGCGATTCCTGGCTTGTCTGTGGCGCTTTCCATGATGTAATTTTCCTTGCACAATGCACTAAACCTGCTCTTCACTTCCACACTGTATTGCTTCTGGAGTTCGGTGTCTTCCTTGAAAGCTTCCCAGTCATACTTTACTCTTTTGGGCTCGCCCTTGACTTTTCTCAGACCCAATATGACTTCAGCCGTCCCTATTCAAGACATTAACAGTAATCATCACAATCAACAGATAAGCCACCAGAAGGAATCATCAACGTTGTGTTTGAGACCCGAGATGATGCTGAACCAAGCCTCATCATTACTTGCCACGTGGATCCGGAAGACCAACCCTTTCCAAACACGTACCTCATTGCAGTCGACGATAGCGTCATTTCCGATTCAGCTTCTACGGTGACGATTGACCCTCAACCCAACACATGCATTGATGTCGTGTGTACTGGTATAAATGATTACGGAGAGAATGAAGCGACCAAGACCTACTGTTCTTCCCAGCCAGGTAAATACACAATACTTTTCTTTGTCTTTTTAACGAACAATAAAGTGAGAAGATGTTTGATTTCATTTGCTTTCCTTCTTCCGCTTTTAATGTCTATCCAAAATGAAAGAAATTACCGCTGTCAGTACCTTTTCTTTATGTGATTCTGCGAAGGTTTTCCTGTGTTAAAACAAACTTCATAATAAATGATGTACTCGTGCCGTTACAGTGAAGTCAAACTGTTGACAGTCTTCCAACATTGTGGCACCTTTGACTAGAAAATTGTTGAGACTGTGTGAACTTGACTTTCCAACAGTCAACATCGAAACTGCATTTCATGTCGCTAGTAGATCACTGTTGATGATATGACAAGGAATCTTCTAACCAGTATTTTCCACGGTAAGTATGAATATTTTACTTATTTCTTTCTTTTGTTTTTCTTTTTACTATTCTATCTCGATCTAGAACCCGGTCCCGAACAACCTGTTGGCAACATCCCTAGGATCCAGACGACGGAAATCAGAGGTGAAAGAAACCTGGTAACTCTAATCATCACCTGTAATGTTGACCTATCTGACCAGCCTTACCCACATCTCCACACATACAACATTACAGCTGATAACGACACCTTGTCCTCCTCCAGCTGTGCCTCAGCGATCCTGTCTCCACTCCCCGATGGCTGCATCAATGTCACGTGTTCTGCGACCAACGGAATCGGAGACACGTTGTCATGGATGGAACATTGCCGGACAGAAATTCCTTCTGGTAAGTTAAAGTTTCATGGTTTATCCTTCTCGGAGCAAAGCACACAGTGCGTATATGGAACTTAAGGTACTTCTAGAAGTATCACTGCTTCGCGGCCTCAATTACCAATTATATCTCACTTCTTTTAAAATTGTGTGTATGCAGGGGATCACTTATCTCCTAGTCATTTCAAGGGGTAAAGAAAAAGAAGGTAATATCCTCGCTCATAGAGACACGTGAGGGCGCTAGAGAGTTTTTATCTTAGGGCTTCGAAGAAGTAAAGTGCTTGTCGAGTTATCAGTGATCTTCACGGGTCTCCTTCTGAATCTGGACTTATACTATTGTCTGATGCTACCCTCGGCAATTTAAATCAAATGTATGATCGAGGTTACTGTCACATTGGAACAGCTTGGTTAATTTGAACCAGTACGACGGCATGATATTTCTTTCGTATTCTCTTTATCATTATAGTTATTCTGCGACGTTTCGCCACAGTCGAAAGTGCTTTTGCTGAATTAGACAAAAACAATTATCTAAATCGCCAATATAAAACAAATGAGTATGTCAGCAATGCATTTTGTAACGAATAAATATTACACCTAGAGAGCTTTTAAGGTGTGGTGGCTAGTTCAGAAAAAAAAAAAGTCCGAGCTAAAACCCACGCACTACGGGAGAAATGCAGGAAAAATAAATCAGGAAGGAGCAACTAACGCTGCCGTTGTCCATTGATGCTTTATCGATAGGGGTTCCCATAGCTAGCCCTCATCGACGGGTCCTTCAACAATCGTCGACCACGTACGCTCTTCTCGTCGTCGTTTTCATCCTCTCCATCATCACCTGCTTCACTGTCCTCATGAAGAGAAAAAATGTCTTCTGATTGAGGTGAGTATATTCACAGAGTGTTTTATCTACTGAATCCAAGCTTTGACAAAGTTGTAGAGCAGAGTGTTATAACATTTACAATTAGATACTATTCGTTACCATGTTACCATATTGGTATGTTGGTACTTGGCAAGAAACCCTGATAAAACCTTGGTAGCTTTACTTGGAGTCATCACTTGGGTAGAATTATGAGAGATGCAGACGACGAGATTAATGTGTTTGTCGAAAGAAATATGAATATACATCGGGAACAAAAATTACACTCGGCTTGACATGTTGTGTTCTTCGCATACTTGGTACATGTTTTGAGGAAATTTGGAACACGCCTATCTTTATAAAGTGCTACCCATATCATTGGCTTGTTTTCTGTTACATTGGAAAATAGAATCACTATGTCCTCCTTTTCCTGATTTATAACATATTTCTCATTTGCGATGTATATTCACTGCCTTCCTTGCGTTTTTCTTTCCTACTTCAGGAGTGCCTCAAATGATATGCTTTAAGTGACTGGTACCACCTGCCTTTCCATGAACAAAACAGTTTCTTTGAGAACACAGAATACTGCCTACCACATTTTTTTTTCTTCAGTTCTCTCCATATCCTGCATGTTTATATTTCTTTGACAACAATTTCAAGATCCCTTTATGACATTTGTCTGCAGGTATGGAAAGCTGCGAGGGTCAAAATGAGAGAAAGCCCTGGATACTCACCTACAATATTTCCTTCGAACGAAGATTCATAATTTGTACGCTTTGTATCTTAGCTCATTCTAAAATCATTCGTATTATAATGTGTTATCTATATTTTCCGAAATAGATTTATTGCCTATCAATGATATTTTTGAGTCATTGGAAGTCTCTTGAAACGAAATGAAGACCATGCTTTCAACCAGAAAAAGTCGGGGGAATAGTATGATACAACGCCGTCACATTATTTAGAAGTGTATAGTATATGGCTCGACGATAACTTTTTCTTTTGGGGAGAATTCGGGCCATCAGAATCATCAAATTGCATTTTTTTTTTGATGACCCGACAATGCAATTTGGACCCCCCCCCCCCATAAAGAAAAGCACAGTAAATAAAATAGTTTCAAAAAATTAAGAAAATACAATAAATCATGATGATTACAGGCTTGACAACGTTCGTCAAATGCCACGTACTGTGACTAAGAAGTAAGAAAGTAAATTAAATAGACATAACATGACTGAGAACCTTGATAACCATGCAAAAATTGGCAGGTGTGTTAAAGAGGATCAAAAAAACAAAACAAAAACAACAACATAATTTCAGAAAAAGTGGTTTCCCGACATCTATTCCTGATGGTCACGGGCCACGTTATGGAAACGAGGCAGCAGAACAGTTATTTTCCAATCACATCATTGGTGGTAATTTCAGTACAATTTATGTAAAGCAACCAGTTTCGCTTCTGTTCTTTTTATATTGTACATGTTGTAGGATCCCTGTTCTTTTTGTAGTATACATGTTATAGTATCTCAGTGAATGGTAGTCATGTCATCAATAAACTTTTGTTCAACAAAGATATCGAATGAATGTGTAGTTCTGATACCGTGTTCGTGTTATTCATCAAGCCTCACTAAAAAAAAATAAAATAAATTAAAATAAATAAATGAATATTGAGTGTTTAAAATTGTGACGTTGAAGCATGGTAGTAATATACGTAGAGCGAGAAGCTTCATCTGAAAGGTAAACGTGGATCGTAACTCCTGAATTGATGATACTACTAAATACAAATTCACAAACACACACACGGACATATATATATATATATATATATATATATATATATATATATATATATATATATATATATAAACATGTTGAGAATTCACGTATTGGTCCCACGAAGAAATGAAGAAATAAACTGGTAATGCAATTTCTTGCCAATAAAGAATGAGTTTATTCGACTAAACTCATTCTTTTTTGACAAAAAAAAAATGCATTACCAGTTTGTTTCTTCATATGCGTGTGTGTCTGTGTGTCGTGGCATGCTTCAAAATTATACGCTTGCTCTTTTGCAGAGATTAGTATGGCTGTGTTCAATGTACCTGTCATCTGAAAAAAACAACAACAACGAAATCTCTGAATTTTGATTTAGATGATAGAAAAATCTTGCTCCCGACAAAAGGGGTCCCAAATACAAAATAAATTACTTGTAATCAGAGCTACGAGCAGGTATGCTGTTACATTTTTATCTCCGTTGTTAAATCACCCTAACGACATTACTTCTTACAATAACTTGATAACCTTCATAATATACAATTAATCAAATTGATCGTTTTAAGTTATATTGATTGTATGATTGTTTTATATCGAATCTGCCATGATTCACGTCATGTGCTGAGACGACTTCAGTCCAATGCACTACAGGCACGGGCATCACCAGTAAATGAAGGATTTGATCGCAAAAACGAGTAAACGCCATTCTTCTGAAGTTGAGATATTTGCGATTAGAGCTGCTACAAAACAAAGAAAATGATGAGAAAATGTGGGATTTATCTTTGATCATAGATAACTTCAAAAACATCAATTTCATTTTACAAGTGAAATGTCACTGGAAAGGTTTCATTTTCCTCTGTCTGATAATAGACTGATTTTGAAATCTTTAAAAATGGCGCTCATACGTTTCTTGCGATCATATCTTTAAATCACGATCGATGTGGTATTTCAGTTGAGCCGTGAAAATCTCATTCGAACATACGGCTTTAGCAAGTTGGGTAAAACACGATGGCGATACATAATGAGTTAGTCACTTTTACAATCTGACCATGTCAAAGTCAAAGTACACTGCAGACTTTCTCTTGAAATTGATAAGCTAACTGTAAACTGGTTGATTCATACTGACTTTCAGTTTAAGTTATTGCAACCACTGCTGTTTGGGAAAGAGCATTATCATGTGCTCGATATTGTCTTTCAACGTGCGCGTGTGCATACATGTATGTGTGTGTGTGTGTGTGTGTGTGTGTGTGTGTGTGTGTGTGTGTGTGTGTGTTGTGTATGTGTATGTGCGGGGGGGGGGGTTGTTAACCCAGAAGAGGAATGTTCTCGATTGAATGCAGTGAATAGAAGCAGATTAAAGATTAAACCCGAAACGTACTAAACGATTTCCAGAAAGTCGGTTAATGTGACCTCAATGAGTAATTGTAGTAATTGTAAATGTGGCGCCCACGGGGACGGAACAAAAGGCCTGCCTTTGTCACTCCTTGCATTTTTTTTGTTGTTGGACGTTACTACCTATAAATTTTATGAGAATTTATTTGTTTCCATGATATTGCTTGAGAAAAAAATGCATTTTGTACACTTACACACCATAAAAGACGGAGAAAGTAAAATATTCTTTACAAATTAAAGAAAGTTCAGTTTGAACGGTTGTGTCCTATACGAAATATCACCACTGATCGCTATCTTTAGAGATCGGCAGATAATACCAAAAGACACGTCGTGGTAGCTTGTTTCATGTCTCAGGGCTCCATAAAATGTTGTACTGTTACCCCCGGGGTGTTTCATAAAGCTGTTCTTAAAGTTACGAACGACTAAAGAACGACTGGTGATCAATTATTGTGCTGAATTGTTGAAATTCTGATAAGTTTAAAGTCGTTCGTAACTTTAAGAACAGCTTTATGAACCGCCCGTAGTCATAACTTCATCTTCGTTGATCTGATTTCCCTCAAACTGCCCCCGATCCACCATGCGATTGAGTATGTCCCTTGCTCCCTTGTTCAAAAATTGTTTTTCATTTCACGTGTTGATCGCCATTTCTATTCCTGATACTTCGAAGAAGTTTTAAGCTATTGAATCATAGACATAGCTGTTCTCCACTCATACCGCGACGCACATACCACGATTGCGTCACCACAAAAGATACATCCGACTGTGAAGGGGCAAACCGCATGCAGCATAGCGAGGAATGCTGCGTGCAGTGAGACGGACATCGAGAAGTGAGGGAAGCGGTTTATGAAACCTTTATGGTTTTGTCTTATGTATTGTTTGTTTGTTTTTCACTTCCGTAAGGGCGTTTGGTATGTTTGTATAATTATATTCAATTGGTTGGTGTTGTTGTTTTCCTTTGGTCTGAGAGCAAATTTCAGTCTAAAATCTACGAATGGATTATGACTAGACTTTAGAATGGGTTCGTCAAGGTATCAAAAAGGAAAAGGTAACAAGGGTTTGGGCGTTGACCCGCATCGTGATCCGGATTCAAGATTGCTTAAAAACAAGAGAAGAACGTTTGCACAGTTCTTTTGTTTGTCATAAATTGTCATTCTGATGTTGAAAGTGTGTGTCTTATTCAAAGAGATTGCTTGATTATCTTTTATCAGTTTCGTCAATTTCTTGGATTCATAATTGGCCTATTGATGGCTCGCAAGCAGGAAAGAGAGAACACAGTATTTAAAGCGCACACTCGTCATCATATTTTTGTTCCGTAATTTCAGCTACGATGTGACTGCTCGTAGTGTAGACCTAACATCCCCTCTATATTCTATACCCGTTGGAGACGATGTATAATCCGATCACACTCTTACTTCCACAAAGTTTCTGAAGACGTGATCTTTTTACCTCCGTGCTTTTATTTCTGTTGTTGTGCATTCCTCTAACGCGCCTCGACCAGTGAAGCGTAACACAAAACGACAATTACCCCTATTCCATTCATCTTTTTTTTTTTCTTTTCCTCCTTTAAAACACATCACTGATTTCCAAACCTACTATCTGCTTACGAAATCTCGTACATGTAATAGTTCTGCCCCCACTTCGCCAATCTTGTGGCCGTTTTTTTTTCCCCAGTGCACTTCTATAAACCACAGTTTGAGTGAGGGGGGGGGGGGGGGGGGTAACGGGAGAGAGAAAAATACCAAAGATTTTGCAGCACTCCCGACGAGGAAGAATACAAACTATTTCAGTTATTTCCTTTTTTCACTCACGTTACGATGGGACATCAATGTTGTCAAATTGTTAAAAATCCGCGGAAAAAAAGTCACGCAATGGCATCGTATCATTATAACCGCTACTTATGAGGGGACTTAACTTAACCCTCTTAGAGCCACTTATTCATAGCACACCGCTACTCACTCATTACGGTGGGAATGTCGGGGTTAAGGATTTAGTTGCAGTACCCCTTTCACCCAGGACGGGTTGTCTTAGACCCGTGGTATATTTTGTGACGCAATGTTCTATCTCTCATCACTTCTGATACTTTTTTTTTCTAAGTTTTTACTTTCGCAGCTTGCAAAAGGGAACATGATGTGTGATATATTTGAAATCATGCTGAGGTTGCAACGTTGTCGTGTTTAATATTATATACAACATAAATGAATAAACAGATATATCTATGTATAAAATGATATAAATCACTTTCTATGCTAAACCTAAGGAAATAAATTCAGATCTTTTAATCTTAGGTGTGGGTACCTTTTTTTTAATATAAACACTGCTACACTTATCAGTTGTAAACATCAATAAAATAATTATAAAGAATAAGTGTTTTGTTGATGTCGTTGTTGCTCATGAAACGTGCAAACGTTGATCTTTTATTTCCAGTGTAGGTACCACATTTTTCAGGAAGAGGACTAAAACAAGAGATCTAGACTCAAGGATACTGTTAAAAACAAAAATAGCTATGGAACACAAAGTATACATGTTTGTAACAATTGTTCACATTAATCATTCATTTTGATATCATGAGATCCCTTAATTCATAATGCATCTATATCCTTACAAAAGAAGTCAACATTTTAGCATTATAAATTTTCGTATTTTGCAGGACACCTCTGTACTGTATTTGATTTTCTTCCAATTTCTGGCGTTCTGTAACTTCTGACTTTGAGTAACAAGCATGTTGCAAAACATGCCTCGGGATACCTCTTGAAGAAGAAGAAGAAGAAAAAAAAAAACAGCACCGGGAGTGGAGGGACGTGAGGTAATGTGTAACCTGTTGTAAGAGTCCATTCATTCATCTCTTTGAATAAGAATAGTCCGCCGGATAGCCTTACGCATCACGCATTACCCAATTCACACCGCGGTTCTCAGATCAGAGGGCGCAAGATTCGCGTTAAAGTGCCAAATGTGCCAAAAAAACAATAGGCATCTCTCATCTCTGAAACGGTGAATCATTGATAACATCATCAAGTGATGTGTGTGTATTTCTAACTTACCCTGTCTCTCTGCAGTCACAGCACCATCAATTGCTGCTTTCGAGGAGGCTGCCCTATCTGCCACCAGAGGGAGGCTCCCTCCTGCGTAGACTCTATACTACTCTAAATAAGTCCTGGAAATTTATTCGGATCCTTACATTTTCACTGCCTGTACTAGTGTTTTTCCCCCATTATCGCATACCCTATTTTTACTCTGTCAGCTATTGTTACATCGCGCATCACAGTTTAACTTAAATCACAAATAAGCTACTGTCGGGATTAATGTATTCAATGTTAAAGGATTTAAAGTATAGAATAAAAAAAAATAAAACATTTACTGTTGTACGTAACAGCAAATTGAAGAAGCAAAATAAAGAAGAAAAAGAAGCACGAAAAACACACACAAAAAACAACAACAAAGTTTTCCATCCAGCGATGGTTTCCACTCTTTAGAATAGAGTCTACTCTAAATGATGCTGAAGACGATTGGGCAAATTCTAATCGCTTCGATGAAGAAGCCAGAACGCTTGGTCTCGGGTTAATTTCACGCAGAGCTTTGGGGTAATTATTTAAATCTGAACTGAGGTGGAGTGAAAGGACTGAAATCTCCCCAAAGTCACCACCCGTAGCCTTCATTCATTCACACACCTCGAATAGTTCGGCTTGCGCAAAGTGTAACAATATAAGGAGCATTCCTGTTACGTAATGATGAATGGCTTCTTCGTTCCACTGCGCTTCAAGAATGGCGCCCGAAGAGCCGGGGGAAAAGGGTGTAGCACTGCTCGTTGCATTCTTGAGGTGTAGCTTTATTGAAAAGGTCAAACAGAGCGGAGGTATTGTATCGGACCCTGCCCATGCTATGGTCAGAGCGGCTGGGACCTTTCGTAAAGTCTTCTTTCTGCCGTCCCGTGGCCCGCCCGGCTTTCGTTCATTTCACTGAATGCCCTTTTCCGAAACCAGTGAGTCGTAACAACTGGCGACTCCGTCTTGAAGTGGGGTCCCCTCGGCGAAACCAGCAGCACTCCACCCCTGGGTCGCACTGCCAACGGACCCACCCAGTACTCCCTGCCATCATGGCATCCCCATGTTGGAGAATATCGTGTCTTCTTTCTTTAGCAGTGGCCGTTGCCATCCTCATCAGTGCATCTGCCAAACCACTGAAATCGGTAAGTTATCTTTTAATGATTATCAACCTGGTTCCACATCAGTTTTTTTTTCTTTCCTCCTACCTTCATTGGGCATCGGCTGTGAATACGGCAAGTCAATCTCTCCGGTTTAACCAGGTTAAATAAGGACGTGTTTGTAGCCACACCCACGCAATCTCAAAGGTGCTGTCGCCTTAAATAAGAATTGTTCAGTCTAGTCGGTCGGGGATCCAGGGTAAATAAAGACCATCAGAATGCCGACAGTCGAATAGCAAGAGTATGATTTGACACATGAATGTGCGCTTGATATTCTACAATAGCAGTTTCTTGCAACAAGTTTCACTATTTTTCTTCTCTATAACACTGGCATCTGTGTTCTGGGACATGGTGGAAATAATTATCTAATAATGTCAACGAACGCCCCTTTTATAGAGCTTTCGTTTAAGTCTTCATTTTTGATAAAGTATTGTATCGTATCAAAAAATATCCTACGCCTCAGAGCAGGACAAGATATTTAAAATTTACATGCTCACCTGTTAAAATATTATTGACATCGCACGTCAAGAGATACGTTACCTTTTCCAGTTGTGTTGTTGCTTTTTTTTTCTTCCAACTCTCGCATAGAGCAATGTAACAAAGACTAGCATGGTTTATGTAAGAATGTTCGACAATGACATGCAATCATTCAAATTTACCACTAATATTTTGGAACGGTATATACTTACAATGTAAGACATCATGTAAATTAAATACCGATTGCTAAAAGTAAAAATGAAAAGTGACATTTCTTAAACACCTGTACATTGTACAATTAATAGGAGAGTCTTGTAGGTACGTAAGAATGAGGCGTTGCCTTACACACCATGTGTCACTGAAGCATCCGATCCGTACGTACGTGTTATTCAAATAAAAACCATTACACATGTACTACTGCGCAGACGCGAAATGCTTGAGCTCCGGTAATGCGTGTCGATTTCAAAGTCTCTGATCTCTCTCCGCGTCTTCTCGTTGTTAATTCACTTTGAAATCGTGGCAATGTCGAACAGCCCTGAACAAAAGACGTGGTTTCGCACGTATCAATATCTATGGATTTTTTCCCCTGGCTCTCTCTGAGGACCTGGTAAAAAGAGTTAATTGACATGTCTATATGGAATGCATTTGCAATCTCTAGTTGATATGCAGCTATAGTGTTGCTTTGTAGGGCATGTAAGCTTTCTTATTGGAGGGAACGACACTGTATTGTACGAAGAGATGGATAAGAGTTTAAATGTAGTTGTATGATGGTCTTTTGGTATCGACACAGGAAGATGATGCATGTCATGTTTTAGCCAGGGCGTTCCTCTATTATGTCAACCATTTCTGTGCAGCAGCATTTTCAGCAATAAGAGTTGTCGAGTTGTGGAATAGTCTTCCGGATCTCAATAACCTCTGTAAACAGTTTTAAGGATAGACTGAATGAACAATGGTCTAAAACCCATGATCTTGTTTGTGAATTAGTATATGTAAGCTGTGCGACTTTCATACATGTACACATTTGTGTCCTTCCCAATACAATCAACTTGACAAGTCCTAGAAAATGTATAAAGATCGCAATAAAAGCTTAGCTCGATGAACAGGCCAACAAGGCCTATATAATCATTTGAGTAGTTAAAAGAAGTAAGTAAAAGGAAGTGTGTTAACCAAGAAACCAAAATAGATAAGAAAAGCTGATTTGGCTGAACATTTCTAATGCGAAAAGTATACTGTATGTAGTTTCAGAGTTTTTTCTTAACATGTTCATCATGGCTCTCGCAGTCTCAAGTAACAAGTAAATTTGAAAGCTCAGGAGTCATGTCCCCTGGCAGATTGAAGTTTATATCCCATGAACGTTTGCTACGTCGGGCAAACCTTGCCTAAAATACACGTAGGAGTTGAGTGTTCGCAGGAGTATATAAAGTTGTAGGCCGGTACTTTCAAAATACTATCAAAAGTTGTAAGTTGAAAGTGTTTTGAGAAACTTGGGCGGCCATGGGCGACAGCGTAAACCAATGGCTCACCGACCAGAATCTGCCGATAAAAGTATAAAACTAATTTGCTGTATCCCTTTCTATTTAACAATCCACTCTGTCGAGGATGCCCACACACATTCAAAGTCAGTCAGTCGAATGAATGGACATCAGTACCACTTTGAAGTTTCTTTTCTTTAAGAGTATAAGCGTATCGCAATCACCTGCGGTCTTTAAAATCCAGTCGTAGGGGGAAAAGTTGACCAGCAGGATTTGAGTGTTTATTTTGGAGAAGAGCGCAAATATGCACTTGCGCTCATCAACCTACTGCTAACCACCTCTCACTATAGCGTATTCCGTGTTGAGAAGGAAAGCTAGTGCGGGCGCTCCGAGCAGGTGCGAGCAGTAGACATGACATGTCCAAGTACATCGTGATAACTTTATATCTTCTAAAGATAGTGGTGTTACGAAATATTGTTGTACTGTAATCAGTCATCTTGCAGGTACGCCCCAGCGTTATCTGGAGTAAATCGTAAATGATATCTGCCAGCAATCTAAATTTAAGCAGTAGAACCCAAGGTATAACAATGTCATGCTATATCTAGGTTCTTACATGGCATTGGTACTTGCTAGAGATTGCGCGTAAAGCCTCATTACTTTCTACGTGAAGAAGTTCATGTAAGAACTTTCAAGAGCTCACTTTTGTTGCCATCCTTAAAAGGTGACGTTTTGTCTGCAACACTTATCCATACAGTCACGAGTAAAGGAAGCGGAACTAAAATACAACAAAACCTTCAATATAGAGAAAACAATAAATCGATCTTGTTCTGCTCTATTGTGAGAAGAGTGTGTCTCACAAGGGTGATGGTATTTGAGTAGTATTTGAGTATGTCTGGCCAACGTAAAACAGTTTAGACGTCACTAATTTCACAGTGGCAAGTTAGAAGCAGAATCAACAAAAAAATCTGTCCTGGGGGGCATTTCATGAAGCAATTTGTCAGATATCTGTTAAAAGCTACTGAAGTCCTTGCTTCTGATTGGCTGAAAGCAAATTTTGTCCGACAAGTTGTCGGACAAATGCTTCATGAAATGCCCCCCTGATGGCTAAGATGATGCGACAATTAAAGGGGTCTTCCGGATGATTTTCAGACTTTGGCATTTGAACATCTTTAACTTGGTTATACTTGGTACAGAGTTTCAGAATTTATAGCGAATGACATAAGTGATTAGAGTAATATCAAAATTCACAACAAATCACAGTGAACAAAGACGATAACATAGCAGCTTCACCATAGGAATGCAGGATTGGGCGTTCATGGAAGCAGAACGGAAGAAAAAAGCATGCATACATTCTACACAAGTGACATTGTTCAGCAAGCGGTATTGGAATGGAATTACATTACTACATTACTGCAGCACGCGAGTCTCCTACGTCATCATCCTTGTTCAGTGTAATATGTTTTTTCTTTTGTCAAAATATTGGTTTCTCTGCTCAAAGAGCACAATAAATTCCACAAATCTATACATGACAATATCGATTTATATACTGCGTCATAATGAAATGATAGAATTATCTGGAATTTCCCGTTAATAGACCTCTTTAAATGAGAGTTTAAAATGCAGGAGAAAGTTGAACGTTTGGACGGTTCCGATTTAAATGAAGTGAAAAGGCGTTAAACTGAACCGCCCTCGATTCTATCATACCCCTTTCACATCTATTCAATTTGTTCCTACCCATTTTTTTTTGTAGCCATCATAACAAGCATTTCTCAGTATAACTCACTCCATAATTCAAATGCAAATGAGCTTTGCTTATGGCGTATAACTTCTGAGGATTGTAATCGGACCCAAGGTTAAAGAGAGAGTCGTGCGTAACGCCCAAAGGGTTGGATCACTTTCAATTCTGCGATCATCCTTTTTGTGCAGTTCGCACACAAGAAAGTCGCGGAAGCGTTATAGAATTCAGCCGGGGAATGCGCACTGGACGTGTTTAATTCGTTTTGTATTTCTATTATTTCGACTGGGCTGGAGTGGTCAAACATTGACAAGGAGATTGGGAGGAGACTTAGAAAAATAGAGAAACAAGTGGAGTAGAAGTGATTCGTTTATCCAGGCTCAGAATCATGTAACGACATCTTAAAAAAAAGAAGACGTCGCTTTATTTTGGTCAACTCTATCTCCTTCACACACACACACACCCTCGCATACACCCAAATGCACACGCACACATATACACATACAAACAAACGCATACAATCACTGCGTGCTCTTTGGAAACAAGAAAATGATGCAATCTACATTAGGGCTGTGTTTGAAAAGGAAACTGGAAAACTCCGAAAAAAAAAGAAATGAAATCATTGTTAGAGTTGTATTACCAATAAATCCCACTGTCAAAGAATGTAATTGAGAAACCATGTTCATTTCTACAGGCATTGGCAAAACACTGATATTGCTTCCTCCAACGGCATTAAAGCGCACGTCCCGTCCTTGGGTCTTTCATTGGAAGTGCAACAATTGTTCTTGTTAAATCAAGATTTAACAAAACAATAATGTGCGCTGACGAAACATTTCTGCAGATAATGATTAATCTGAAGAATTGATTGTTTCAATTGCGCCATTTATAGAGCTGTTGTAACTATGCACTTTTAATGGTGACAGCTATCTCGTTCTCCGTTTTCTGTTTTCTCTATACTATCTACTCAATTCATTCTCTTCATTGATTTCATAAAAACAAAAGCAAATGACAAGGAAATCATTAAAAAGCCAGCCCCTTGAGGGCTGTGATTCATCTTTCAAAGATACATAGCGCAGATAGATAGATTTTTTGGTGCTGGATCATAATATTTTCTTCAAGTAAGTTACTTGATTTGATCGAGTTATGTGTTCTTTTTATCACCAGCAACGAAATTATTATGTAATCATGAAAGTGATCATGTGGTCATTCAGAATCGATTGTGGATTTTTTTTTTTCATCAGGGTGAACATGCGCTCTCTCCTTCTGATGTGCAGTACTACACAACTTCGCCAGGTAAGATGCTTTTATCTTGTTTTTGTCTATTCTATTTTTTTTTTATATTCAAAACAAGCATTTCGTCTGAAATGTTAAGAATGCATGTCGCCCCGTAGGTGAAGTACGTAAAGCGTCTAAAAAATTAGGACAGCATTAAGTTGGGAAATTATGAAAAAGAGCAGACAACACAGATATTGAACGAAAGGTTTCAAGGATAATCAAACTATGACCCCCTTATCACCATTTAGGAGTACATGCAAATGGGAGTACATGCAAATGCATGTCATGTCCACATAGTTCGACGTGTTTCGCCCTCATGTAGATTTCCCATTATTTGTTCAGAGTTGTGGACACGAATTTCTTGTAGAATTTACCGTGCAACCATTTGTTGTCATTGTTTATTTCACACAAAAACTGGACGAAATATTTTTGCCACTAAAAACATCCATTGCAAAATGCATTCCAACGCTGTCCAAAGTAACTCGTACATACTACAGCAAATACGTTTTTACGGACTCGTGGGTGATCCCCTCTTAAACTAGATGGCATCACTGTTACTAAATTTTGTCGCTGGTCAATAGAAACAGTAGAATTAGGAGATATTTTATGACTCTACTGGGAATCTCTTGCAGTTGCAATTGTCGTTTTCTCGACATATCACCAACTTTAAATGTCAATACCTTTTCCCAGGGTAACGAAAACTGTCTTTATAAGAATTGTATATAAGAAAAAACGCAAACCCCTATTCAGAATGGTATTTGCAGGATATATAGCCAGCTTTTCTTTAATGACAAGATTTTTTTCTTCATTTTCCCTGGACGTGAGAGGGTCACAAAAAGGTTAGCCCATTGTTAGCAACAATCGCCTACTTACTCTCCACTAATGGCACTGTAAAATGCGTTGTGTTTTGGTAAACTTTTCTTTAGCCTGAGGAAATGGAAGGATTGACTCGCTTGACGTTCTCATCCAAATCCAGAAGTTACAAGAATAAGATTCCCTTGTTGTCACACTGGTAACGATTTGTTAGAACACCGAGGATAGATATATCCACCATTCTGTAAAAATGTAATATAACTCATTTTATTATGTTTCATTACATTGCTGGTATATATCATGTATCATCTGTATTGTACCAAGCAAGAGTATAGGGCCTACCGTATGTCTCCAAAAAATTACAACGGGACCCTCCGCAATGATAGCTTCAAAATAGTTTATGTCAATCCAAATACAATTTCAGGGTATGAAACTATAACTTATTACCCACATCTTACAGAAAACCCCATCCGGTTTGCGTCATTGGTCAAAGAGAAATGAGGAGTTTTGTAGAGCATGTCAGGAATCCATTCCCTCCAAGTTCTGTCCATTGTTTTCACATATTATGCAGTTCCAAAAGCATCAAAGTGCTAAACTTGGAAGAATCAGACCCATGACATGCTTTATAACAATCCACAGTTCTTTGTGACCACATAACCAATTGAATGGGGTTTTATGCAAAATATAGCTAAGGTGTTATATCTTAAGAATCAAAAGTAGCATTTAGGCAGTTCAATCATATTGGAAGTTGATCAACGCGAAAATCCGATTGTATTTTTTTTTTTGGGGGGGGGGGGGCGGGCATACTTTATAGTATACCGTAGCAGTACTCCTGTAAACAAGTTGTAATAGAAAAACTCGAGGCAAAAGTCTTTCCATATGCTAATCAATTTGATAAGTCGCGGAAGATTCCATTAACAGAACAGTAATCCTATCATTTCAATTGGACCTATAAAAAGTAAAATGTGAAACGTATAATTTTCAAGCGTTTTTACAAGCAGTTATGCTGGTGCGTAGCTCACAAGCAAACTCGCGAGGTTTGTACACTAATAGCTTATGATAATAATCACGTTTCTAGTAGACATTCGGAGCGCTTGCAGTATCCGATGCATCCGCCCCATGAAACAGCATTTGTTTAACTCTACTTTTGTTGCACTGAATATGATCTCTACGGTAGATTCGACGTAGAAGTGGTATGATTGATATTCAGGTCAATGGGAGACATGTGACATAATTGGAAGATATTTTCCTCGTTTAAACAAATTTGTCCTCATTTATTTAAGTTGAACGGAGAGTGACAATGCCTGTTCATATAGATGGTCATACTGTGGCTGAAACGCCAAGACTATCAAGACGGTAACAAATATCGGCACCCACATTTTGCCCTACCTGATGCATGTAGACCATTTTTATCTTGAATTGACGAAATTATAACGGCTCCTTAATAGTACACCCACGTCGTGATTTGAAAGAGAACACAACATCATGGACTTTGCGACAATTTCATATTTACGCGAAATGGAATTGGAATTTGTTTGGATTGGGTTTGCCAAGGATTGGCTTCCTCAGCTTGCTATACGCATCATCTCACCCCAAATTTTCAAGTGAAACTGATCAGAATCTTCATTAAGGTGTTTTGTCAATGTAACGTGTATGAATACGTATTTCAGTAGCATCATACAATGATGGATCTCGATAAACGATTAAAGGGATAGTATAGTATTGGCAGAGATGAGGACTGGGATATTACCTTTTTTGCGAGATACCAAGAAACTACCTATGAAATAGTACAGAGCATACCATTCTAAGAGGAATTCAAAATTTATTTGAGGAAAATCGGTTCTGGAATTGCTGAGGCATCCAAAAACCAAGTGAAACAAAGCGATTGTAAACAAACGGGGGTCCCACCTTTATTAGGATCGCTGTGTTTTGGATATCTCAGCCAATTCACAACTAATTTTCATAAAATAAACGTTGAATTCCTCTTGGAATTACATGCTCGTTCACATTTCATAAGAGGTTTTTCATTTATCTCACCAAAAAATGTTAGAAACATGAAGTTAGATCTCAACTAAAGCTATACGATCCCTTTAAGATTCATTTCGCTTTGACGAATCATTCCCATTCATTCCGTCATCGTTGTATAAATTTCAAGTTCGCCGCCCAAATGTTAGCCTTCATTACCGCAACAGAAGAATTCGTAAGAAGCGAGGCCACTTGACAAAAAAAAAGTCAGATGCAAAAACACCCTTTTCTATCGTACGATCAAGCTTATTTCCCCCTACCCACAATGTCATCCATAAGACACGGTGGTTGTGGAATCTGACAATAGGGATGTTGAAAGCAGGGAACAATGTCTTTTGTTCCAGCTAACTGAAATGAGATAAGAGCTATATATGTGAACTCATTCAAGTGTATAGCTGTGATCTAGATAACATTAGATACATTCAGACGGCGATCCTTAACTTCAAGGATTAGCTCGTAATTGCATATGGGGCGCCAAGTGTCGCATGGTCTTTTTCGTCACGAAATTGTTTTTTCTCGTTGCCAAGTGACAACGTCAATTTCGTCGCCGAAATGACAATTTTGTTAACATGATAACAATTTCGTCTAGTAAATAGCAATTTCGACACGAAATTGACATTTTGCTGACGAAATTGATGTCACTTGTCATAAAAAACCCCAACTACAACACGTAAGTGTCATTTCGTGACGTAAGATATCATACGACACTTGGCGCCCTATACCTAACTGCGAGTATATTCTCGAAGTTGAGGATCACCATCTGAACGTAACTATAAACTTAATTAGAAGGATGCAAATAATCTGTTTTGAATTCTTCCCGCAGATTATGACTTCGTCAAACCAGTGAGGTTAGGAACGAGGCATCGGCGCGCCCCGGAAGAGGAATCGGTCACCTCCACCCTCGAGTTCTACATCGAAGGCTTCGAGCGCCTGTTCCACCTCCAGCTGCTCGACAGCGCACAGATTTTCAACGCCGGTCTCGTTGTCAAGAGGATAGGAGCGGACGGTCGGACCCGCCTGGAGCAACCGTCAAAGAGTTGCTACTACCAGGGATTCTTGGTCGGTCAAGAAGAGTCGTCGTCGGCATCGGTCAGCACGTGTAACGGACTGGTAAGAGCAGAAAATATATTTTTTTTTAATGTATCCATGTATGGATGTATTCATACATTCATGTATTCATGTGTTCATGTATTGATCTGTTCTTTTATTAATCTATTCGTCTATGAATGAATTACAACAAAGCATTTTGTTTACGATATGAATGGATGAGTAGAGCGTGATTCCGTTTGCCTGGCAGAGTGATTGCATTCTTATGTTCAGAAAATAGACTATATATGTAGGGCTGGTGCAGAAAAAGGACAGATTGAGTCGAAACGATGTTTGGAACGACAGAAAGTCATTTTCACAGTTCATGCATGAGTGACTGTATACATGGGATGATTGGTTGCTTACTGTCTTTCTCGCTCTTTTAAACATCTCGTCGTCTGAATGGAAGCAAATGCATTGTATTAAGCAACAGAATGTGAAATCCGCAAAAGAAAAGTTATTTTACCGCTATCTGGGATTTTGAAGGGAGTCCATAGATCATATTGATGACGTGATCCGAGGAAGGAAAAAAAAAATGATCTTGTTCTGTGTTATATAGTTAGGTTCCAATGAAAGTAAAAGAAGCCATCAAAGCAAATACACGAACACCATTACTACTCTGTTTTATTCAAAACTTAATATTGCATATTTATGTCTCATTGTTCGCGACGCACTGTCGACAATCCTGTCAATTATTTAAATCTGTAGCGTGAGGGAATGTGGGCTGTTAACCCTGCTGGATAGAACACAGCGTCCCACAGTGTGAGAAACAAAAGAATACAAAAGTAGAGTAATTCAAAAAAAAAAGGAGAAAAACAGCTTACGTGGCTTACAAACTCAATACAAAAAAAAATGTATGCATATGTATAAAATGCTAAATTACAAATAAAAATATTTCACGAAAATGCCCGGAAAACACTTTCCACCATTTGCAGCCCACATAAAGGGCCTTTTATGATACCCGTCCGGCTGACACATAAACTGCCGAAGTAAAGTAAGCAGTAAAAGTGAAGAAAGTAAGAGCCATCTATTGCAAGCCATGGATTGTCTGTGTTTACCTCTTTCAAATTATGGCGAAGGAAGATATGTGGCCTTAATCTGTCTTTTTTGACGTTCTTTAGGGCCAGAAATACGGTGACAAATCTAAATATACAGTATCATGAATGCTGACGTCTACTAAAAATGTCAATAGCAATGCTAAGCTGTACGTTACTGTCAATCACACATTTTCAACCTTTCTCCAAATCCACACTCCATACGATTGAAGTCAAGCTACTGAACTAGTTTCCGTTTCTGTATGCTGTCTTTGCTTACATGGTACATTAATTCTTTACCATCAGTATTCAAGCTCTGTCCATTTGTTATCAAATCAATTTTAAGTCTAAAAAGTGAACGAATATACTTGTGAAATAATCTCTACATATTTGAAGCATGCATTCTACAACAACATTCGATTTCAAAATCATTCCACCTTTTTTTTTCCTTGAAAAGCAGCGAAATGTGTCTTTTATTTCGACGGGGTCACACCCATCCATGCTTGAAAGGGCGAGAGGGCCCAAACTGGACACGTGCTGGCTATCGAATGACCTAAACCAAACTGCACGGTAGTGTTTGAAAAGGGGGCCTACTCAGGGTCAGTCTTTGAAGGTCGGGTGATTTCGGGCCAGCCCGACACAAGGCGAGGAGGAGATGGCACTTGTTGTCTTTCTCTCATTGTTGTGGTTAGACTTAAAACGACGATCGACAAAAACCTTGGCGAAAAAAAAAACAACAAATAAATTGCGGAAACTCCACCCCATCTTTCGGCGCAAGGCATGCCGGGATAACACAAACACGTTTAGGGAATAAATAAAAAATCTTTTCTTCCTCTGCGATTTTGTGGAGAAAATCACAAAAAAGAAAGGCGTTGTCAGAAATCAGTTTAGCCCGGATGGAATAGATTGAATTGAGAGGGAGAGCTATCGCACCCTGGCACTAACGATATGAGTCATCCAAGTCGCTAATGATATAACTCCGTCCTAAAATTCATCCTTTCTTCCATGCCGTTCAAGTTTGTTCCCCAGTCCCCAAATGAGAGTGCACGACAACAAATTGTTGGACCCCATGTGAGAACAGAATCATTCTAATAATGATTCTGAAATGGGCAATCCATCCATTTTGTAATCTTTGATCATTCATGCATGATTTAAGTTTTCCTGTGTATCTTTTAATGTGAAATGGAAAATAAGTAAACAAACGCACAAACCCATGGTGTTTGAAATCGGTAAAATTACGTAATATGACGCTGATTCTATAACATGTGACCTTATGTAGCTGATATCGCTTATTTCCAACAAGACAATCTTTACCTTTGGCTGGTTTTGACTCCCAGTCGAGTGTTGTCTACGGTGGCTGTAAGTTCAAATTTAAGTGTTCCTTTCATGTATTTCAGGCATGACCCGATTTTTTTTACCCTTCAAGAAATAATGAGCTCACTATAGACCTCACAGATCGCTAAAGGTTATGTTTAGATAAAACACATATCATTTTCAACACTTTTGTTTCCTATATCTTGTAAAATGTCTCGGCGCCTGTATTTCATTCCGTCTTCATTTACATAAAACGATCCATGTATGTGCCATTTTGTTTTGTATGGTTCATGATAAATGAACCGGGCTGAATCGTAGACGTGTTAAACTCTAAGGCTTAAACTGACGAGAAGGTCGTGCATAGTACCATAATCACCGTGTCACCACAGTAATAATGAAGGGTGTGGTCGAATTAGAAACTGGAGCGTTCGCGTTCTATTGACGTCGAGAATCACTGAAGCGTACCACTCGCCGATCCGTCGACTGGTAAAAAGCAGCCCCCAAGAGTCCGGACAAGGGTTTCCAGAAATGAGCTATTTACGAAAGATGTCCGCGATCGATAGTCCCCAAAGAACACCATCATCGCAGAGTCCCGGTGGCTGATGATATTTTCGATCGAAACTGCGAAAAGAGGGATGAGAAGTCTTTTGTTATTCAAGTTAAAGCTGACATTGAACAATGATGTTGAACGGAGTCTGACTGTTATTTTCTCACAAGAGTCATGAAGCCAAAACCCTCTCAAACTAAACAATCTCCCGTCCAAGATCACTCGACTCACCAATAGCCACTACAAAACTGTAAAGCCTATTTGTCCGGACATGAATACAGCCCAAACCCCAAAGTATCGCTGTCCTGCAGTAAGCGAAACTGATTTACTCCGAGAAAAAGACTTAGACAAACAAGCTTACCTTGTGACATGTCTGTGGAATAGACTGCTCAAGTAAAACATAGCAAGACGAGGCGTGTATAGGCGTGACTGTATATTAAATATAAATATAAATATATATATATATATATATATATATATATATATATATATTATAGGTATTTCATTCATATCTATGTGTATGAGTAAATATCATCTTTATTGTTCACGTTTAATCATATCACGAAGTCATGGGGTCAATTACATCCTTAATGATAGAGTTGTCCTAGGTTATGGGAATATAATAAATGACTTGTTATAAGTCAAAACTCATCATCTAGGAGCTGAAAGAAAAAAAAAAAGCAAAGAAGAAAAAAAAAGCCCCCTGAAAAATTAAGAAAATAAAAGACTCGCTCCCCTTCCCTCCATCGTGTTTACAGGCATACGTGCCGCCATACACTTTACTTATCACCATGAATCTTAAAAGAAAAAAAAAGAACTCACACATCCAAGCAACCCCCCCCCCCAAAAAAAAAAGAAAAAGATAATCCATGGAAACGAACAATGTTTTAGTACATCACAATACACAGCCAAGGGAACGTTAGTTTTTATGTACATGTTGACGAAAGTTTTTTTTTTAATTTAATTTTGATGCCTTATTTACACAAATTTGGGAAAGGAGTCCAAACCGAATATAGTAACATCGCTGGTATATTCCTGGATTTTTCACTGGTCTTAAAAACAACCCCTTTCTGCTCCATACCATGCAGTCCGGTATGATCAAGACAGCGGAGGGAACGTTCGGAATCAAACCCTTGAAGGACATCCACTCCCAACTAGTTAAGGGATCTGACGATGTGGACACGCCAACACACATCATGTACAAAATGGACTCCGAAGAGTTCTCGTCAAAGAGTAATACTGAAGGTACGTATGACTCAACTACAACCTTTGACCGCAATAAATCATTCTACAATGTCATTTGCGTAGACCACAAGTCTACCCACATAAAACCATTTCTTTGATACAAACAATTAAACACTTGTCTGTGTTTTTTCATGTTTTTTTTCAAATATTCAAGTAACTCCTTACTAACAAAGATACAATAAAGGGATATACTATAATTATAATGTTTTCTACCATCAATGCACAATACATAAACTCATTATAAATGCTTTATAATTATCCGATTATCCGATGGATATCATACGAAAACTATTTATAGTATCTTTATTTCTATCATGCATGCAAGGGTACACAATAATGCAGACAAATGGCTGCACCCAACCAAAAGTGGTTTGCCAGGAACCTACGAAAGCAGCTGATTATGACCAGCCCACCTCCGTAGTGCAGACAAGAGTATTTTTCATTAACATAGTTATTCAATTCCATTTCGAAAATTGGACAAAATAACTCTTGGCAGTCCGAAAGCCCGCCCAGGCCCACCCGACATAGCGATGACGAGTGCACATTGAATAAGTTTATATGGTGTCGAAGTAATAATTATGTATTTCATCCATCCTCTGTATAATTATGTTGCTTCGAGAAATCAATAAATTCTATCATTTGAAAAAAAAAAAGTCTACCCACATTATTTTGTATTAGAAAGTGTGTCGTGATAGCTGAGGTAAAATGGGTTATATATGCCTCATGATTCAAATCACATTTCTCTTTCAAATGATCTAATATTACAAAGCGCCGAATGCATTTCCAATTTTATAGAAAACTACCTAGAATACGACTTTTCGTTGTGATGATAGCCATGAAATAATATTGTAATATGTTAATGAAGAAATGATACTGTAATGTTGTTAAGGAAGAGAGAAAGAAATGCACTTGCCAAAAGCAAATGTTACAGATGAATGAACCTATTCTTTAGATGAACATGCCTATTAGTTTGTTGTTGTTTTTTTTGTTTTTTTGAGGGGGAGGGTGGGGCTGCTTTATTTGTAGAGTTACTGAATATCACTATTATCTTAATTTTTCTTGTGCGACATATTATATAGTTTTTTTAAAAAGGAATTCGAGTCTGGCTATTGTCCGTGAACAGTAAAAGCTGAATCGTTTGAAACTACCACGTGTGTCAGATTGCTGCAAACAATTGATATTATTATTATTATTTTTTTTAGAAGGGCTTCAGGCCTGATATCTATGTATAATTGTATATGTTAGATACAATTTAATAAAAAGTCTTGCTTACAAGATACGACAAACAACATTTAGTGATGCAGTATGGAACAATTGCAGAATGATGTACATCCTCGATTTGCGTAATAACGGTCAAGCGATGAACCTCTTTTGCAGGTACACGACCAAAGAATACGCAGAGACGAGAAAGGCGGGAAATCAGCGGACCTAAACTTGTCGAGACCTATGTTGTGGCAGACAACACGATGTTTGACACGTACGGGAGTGACACTGAATTCTACCTCTTCAATATTCTAAACCAGGTAGGATGGTTTGAAAATATCAAGTGTGGTAATCGAGTAGATGTTTTCTAGTATTGAATGGAAATACTGTATATGACATTGTCAGTGGCGTATCTAGGGAAAACGGCGCCCGGGGCAAGCACGAAAATTGCGCCCCTAATTTCTGAAAAAGTGTTCAACCCCAACCACATCCCGGTAGGGACTTTAAACAAGGTCCACATGATGCTTTTTCAAGCACTTAAAAGGGATCTTTTGAGGGTGATTTAAATGTAATTAATTTTGATAGATTTTGGCGAGAAAGCGCAGCGAGCGAGCCGAAAATTTTTGTATTTCAGCTTACAAAACATGGAATTCTTGTCATTTTTTGCTAACCAAATCTTACAGTTCTAAACAAGATATAGTGACGGCCTTATAGATAACGATTTATACCAAAAAAGTGAGGACTTTAAAAAATACTCTAAATTAGTACGCGCGAGTGAGCTGAAATCATCATCACGTATTGTTCTTATCTTTTTTAATATAAATTTTGGCGAGCGAGCGCAGCGAGCGAGCCGAAAATTTTTGTATTTCAGCTTACAAAACATGGAATTCTTGTCATTTTTTGCTTATCAAATCTCACAATTATAGTGACGACCTTATAGATAACGATTTATACCAACAAAGTGAGGACTTGAAAAAATACTCTAAATTAGTACGAGCGAGTGAGCCGAAATTTGTATATTTCTGCGTCATCATTACTTTTTTTTTCTTATCTTTTTTTATTTTTTTTTGCGCCCCCTCCCCCGTATGTTCGAAACCGTTGGCGTCATCTTTTGATAAAATCTTTTTTTTTCCTACTAAATGTAAAATGACATGAGTGAACACAATAGACATTGTCATTTTGTCCGCGTCATCGTCACGTTTTGTTCTTATCTTCTTCTCTTTTTTTATACAAATTTTGGCGAGCGAGCCGAAAATTTTTGTATTTTAGCTTACAAATCATGAAACTCTTGTCATTTTTTTGCTTATTTAAATCTTACAATTCTAATCAATATAATAGTGACGGCCTTATAGATAACGATTTATACCAACAAACCGAGGACTTGAAAAAATAATCTAAATTAGTACGAGCGAGTGAGCCGAAATTTGTATATTTCCGCGTCAACATTACGTTTTGTTATTATCTTGTTTGATTCGGGGGTTTTTTTGCGCCCCCCCCCCCCCCCCCCCTATGTTCAAAACCGTTGGCGCCTTCTTTTGATCCAATTGGCGATCGCTTCAGAACGAAAGAAATTGCAGCCGCTGCTCCGTGAAACATTTTGCCTGCTGAATATAAAATTACATGTGTGAACACAATAGACACTGTCATTTTGTCATCATCACGTTTTGTTCTTACCTTCTTTTTTATATAAATTTTGGCGAGCGAGTGCAGCGAGCGAGCCGAAAATGTTTGTATTTCAGCTCACAGAACATGGAATTTTTGTGTGAACGCAATAAACATTGTCATTTTGTCCGCGTCATCATCATGTTTAGTTTTTATCTTGTTTGATTTGGTTTTCTGCCCCCCCCCCCACCATTCTCCCTCCCCCCTTCCGGGCGAGTTTTTTTTTTTCTTCTTCTTCTTTTCTTTTTTTCTTCTTCTTCTTCCTTTTTTTTATTTTTTTCTTCTTCTTCTTCGTTTTTTCCCCGTTTTTTGCGCCCCCAAGGAGTGGCGCCCGGGGCACGTGCCCCCCTTGCCCCCCCCCCCCTAGATACGCCACTGGACATTGTCTACAGTTTACTCTCTGCATACCGCAATTGTTTTGAGAAAAGAGCACGTTGTGATCTTGAATACTGAGAATTTACAGAAAACAGATGACATCTTCTTTTATGTACTTGTAACTGAATGTCATTTTCTTCTTGAAGACTACTCTACTGTTGAGAAATAAGAGATGCTACTTCTGAAAAGACTGGATTTTCCGTGCGTTTTCCGTGCTCGTAAACTACTCGGCTATTATAGGCAGTCTTAGATACCATTATTCCTAATCGTTGTCTTTGTGACTTATCCATGTAGGTTGCAGGATTGTTTCAAGACAGTACGCTATCTCCTGAACTGAAACTTCAAATCAATGGGATCACAATTCTGGAATCGCCACAGGTGAGTTATAAAAAAAAAATCAACAACAGCAAACAATCATATTCTCCTGTCAGTAGGTCGATGACAAAGGGTAGCGTTGCTTGATGTCTTCTAATGAGAAAAGTTTTCATGAACCGTGCAGGAATGCCTCACGTTGATTGGCTCAATCTTGCACGCGGTTTGACCAATCATCGCTTTCGGTCCCTACCGCGATCCTTGTGTTCCTACGTGATACCGGGGCTCGGGGAAGTGTGAAGAGTGATACACGAAGGGTTCGTCTACGCTCTATGCCACTGATCTGGTAGTCTGGGCTCCGTCCCCTTTTCCTTGGTGCGACCAAGAGAGGGCGCAAATTTTCTGATTGCGATAATCGAGAGACTGCGCGCCCAACGAAAATTTTTCTCGGGTATCGCAGTTCTCGGCGTATCGCAACCCTCGGGTGTCACGCCCTCATACGGCTTGTCGCGTACACTGAATCACCCTACGAGTAAAAAGAGTCCAGAAGCTAGACTACTGATCTGGGAGATCAGTGCTCTATGCCCGCCGTTCCCTATCTGGGCGGCCATGGCAGGCACACGGCGGCCGTATGCTAACGATGGGACGATCGACTGGCTGCCAGTGCAGCGCGGTGGCTCGCTGCTCGATGCTAGCTGGCGCGCGGCGCGGCATGGCACTTGCCGTTGACTACGACTTAGTGATTGTGGTGCGGCGCTCAGTGAATAATAATCAATTACCTCTCACGCTAGTGAAATGTGAATCTCATTTATTTGGGTCTATGTATTTCTTTTCAGACCAATCTCGATTTGACGAACGAGCTCTCGCATTCCCTGAAAAACTTCTGTGAGTGGCAGAAAGACCACAGTTCTGACATCTCGGTGCTTCTGACGAGGTAAGTTTGAACTCCTCCCCACATACTGAGTTTGGTGTAGTGTTGTATGTAATAAAGGGGAGAAGGTTATTTAAACTGAAATCAGATAAAGAATTGTTCCTGACAATCTATACGTTTCTGAAAAGGATGTAACAAAAAAGAGAAAAGCTGTATCCAGTTCTAGTACGATGCTAGATTTATCTAAATGAATGAAGGCTGTATTAGTGTTTGAATTTAATAAGGACAACTCATGATTTAGACAATATACATTGTAGAGTCTAGTCCATGTAGAATAAAGAAGAATGTTGTCTGTACAGAGTAGTAACTAGGCCCTATACCAGTATACGAATTATGGTATACTGGTAGTACCCTAGGTAATTATTGATTAAGTAAGGTTTTCAAAGTCAGACTTTGGAAAATGTTGGATTGGTGTGCTGTTCTTTTACACAGATTGAATCTACAAATTGGAGGCAACAGCGATGTAACAGGCAAAGCCAGTGATGTCGGCGGTGCCTGCGATCCCAGCAGGCGTTGCGTCATTGCCCAGGACCATGGACCGAGCGGAGCAATCTTTACCCTGGCCCATGAGATGGGCCACAGCCTGGGCATGTACCATGATGATGCCGACAGTGGTTGCTACAACGACGGAAACATTATGGCCTCCGGCAACTCTGGTGGCACCGAGGCTTTCCAGTGGTCACAGTGTAGCCGCAACGATCTCGGTGACTTTTTGAGGTAAGAACTTTGAAAGCATGGTACAAAAATCTTGTGTCGTCACAACAAATAAATGACAGTCTTTAATATACACAAATTCCAGAAATCCAGAGGATCGTATTAGTATCTACTTGATTGCCGTTCTGGTCCTCCTCCCACGATAATAAATGCAATACATGTTGTTCATCTGTATTGTGTATCGCTTACTGTAAAAGTGGAAATTTTTGCAGTGTTGAAAGTGTCGAAATTAGTGCGAAAATAAAAGCATGCAAACATTTTTTGTTTCCCATATTTTCCAGTAGTTGATGTCTTGATTCCGCAGAATTAAAAATGTGCGAAACTCTTCTATTAAACCCTGCCGAGCGTGAAAAATTAGTCACACAAAAATATCCACTTTTGCAGTATCAGTCATATTCACACAATAGTGTTTGCATACCTGTTTTTTTCAGTTCTCATGGACTCGTGATTAGACCTTATTAAAATGTATTTATGACATGTAATCAATGGCTGAGAAAAGTTTGTGATAAAAGATTGTCTCTTTCTTTATAAGGATGAAAAAAAAATAACAGATACAATTTGGGCACATGTACATAATACATTGTACATGCCAGATCTGCACAGTCGGCAATGATGAAGGATTAATACACATTCAGGGTTGCCCAAGTCAACCTTTTATCCATTTGTGTATTATCAAGGATTAAATCAGTTACTACCCCAAAAGGATGACAGTGTTCTCCGCTCCCACATTCAGTTTCACATTCGGAGTAAACTTATTGTGGCTGTGATGTCATTGAGGTTTCTTCGGAGAAGGTGTGCTTATTTGTTTTTCCATGTGTTTAGATGGCCCTAAATATCTCCTTGCATATCTTCTTTTCAGTTCGCCGGAGTCGGAATGTCTGGACAACACAAACAACGATGTTCCAGTGGTCAGCAGCGAGTCTGTCGTCATGCCCGGCTATTTCTATGATGCTAGCCAGCAGTGTCGCTTGACCTATGGCCCTGAGGCTGTCGTTGCTGAGGGCTATATTGAATCAGAGGTAATCCAGAAGTTCAGAGATAATTTTTAGGAAGAGTGAAAAAAAAAAGGATAAAAAAAAAGAATGACATTGACCCTCCCTTGCAGCATTTTGTGTTTGTTTGTAGGAAAAAAACTCTTTAGAAATGTGTAGAATAGCATAACAGGTTTTCAAATTTTCATGTTAGGATAATGGCATAACTGCTGTAGAAGGGACATTGCAGACAATTTCTGTAATTTCACATCATTTAGAACACATATTGATAGTGCCATGTATAGATTTGTGGAATTTATAGTCGTCCTTGAGGTGATAAATCAGTACTCTGCAAAACCCAAACATAGTGATAGGAGCTCACATATTCCAGTAATGTAGCAATGTCATTACATAGCAATACCACTTCCTTAACAAGTGTGTAGACTTTATGTATGCTTTCTTTTCTTCTGCTTCCTGGAGCACCTCAAATCATGCATTCATATGTGAGTCATCATTCTCACTCATTGTGGATTGTTATGATTTTGAAAGCAGTTTTATTCCTCATCCCAGTTACTATAAATTCTGAAACTCTGTAGTCAGTTTAACTCTTTATTTGCCATGGTGGAAACCCCCTGTGTGCCACATTATTCTGAGACACCAAGGTAGTCGTGCTTTGAGAAAGAATTCTGTTTTTCCAATCTATATGACTTCTACAAATTTCTGTTAAGCTGGACATATAGTGAGCAAAGTTGTAGAGAGAATGTTAAGCTTTGCCTTGATATAAATTGTATGACAAATCTTTTTTTAATTTTACTTTTGAATGACCAGTTGCTACATTACTGTAAAGGCGTGACTTTTGCACATAAAACCCTGACAGAAACTTAGAATTTACACGCAAACCCAGTTCGGAACACCGCTTGATAGTCAATCACCACATGGAATGCAAGCTGTATGTGAGAGGAACAAAAGCGTGAGAAACGCTTTCATTGTGCCGTGGCATTAGGCAATTTATCAATCGGTTTGGGCGGGTTTGTGCATTTAAGCAGAATATGTGAAGTTGGCATGCTGTCAACCGAGTTGGACGTGCAAATGTGGCACATAAAGAGTTAACCAATTTACAGATGTTCAGATCTGAAAGTCTAAAAGAAAATCCTCTGGAGAGCTCCTTTAACCTTATTGTTGTAGTTACAGCTCTTGTTCAGAAGGGAAGAAAGTCACCATGTTTCATACATGAATCTCGACCATCCTATTCTGTCTCCCCACAGGCTATGTGTGCAGAGCTCCAGTGCCAGCTGCCTGGCAGCTCTGAACCAGTCACGAACCACGTTCCAGCCCTCGATGGCACCAAGTGCGGTTCAGGAAAGAGACAGGTGGGTGAAAACTGCCCCTTCTAGAGCGATGTACAGTGCTTTGTGACAACTACAATAATAGGGCTTGTCATGCTATGTCATGCTCTGATTTGTTTGTGATATTAAAGGGGCTGTACAGTTCTGGTTGAGATGAGGATTTAGCTTTTAACATTTTGCGAGATATTCAGAAACCACTCTATGAGATGTCAAAGAGCATGCAATACTAAGGGGTATCAAAAGTCTATTTGATGAAAATTGGTTTTGAAATGGCCGAGATATCCAAAAACAAGGTGAAACAAAGAGATCCTAATAAAAGACTTGGCCTGTCACCTTTTATTATTATCACTTTTTTTTTTGATATCTCAGCAATTTGAAAACCAATTTTCATCAAATAAACGTTGAATCCTTCTTAAAATTACATGCTCTTTCATATTTCATAAGAGGTTTCTCATCTCACTTCGGAATGTTATAAACCTGAATCCTCACCTTAACCAATACTGTACAGTCCCTTTAATTGTTGAATGAAAATTACAAAGCTTCAATTTATTCATAATTTGTTTTTATCAAATTATAGCATTTATTATTCCAAGCACAGAGCAAGGCAACTGCAACCTTTTTTTTTCTATCTCTCTCTCTCTTTCCCTTCTCATTGTTCTGTTGTTTAACTTGTAAAAGTAGGATTTGTTGGTTCAGTAATGTCGAGCTTTGTTTGTTTGTTTTTTCACACTAAAGGTTGCTATATGTATAGTAACTTCTTTTTGTCTTTATCAGTCAGTGCTTATGGAAAATTATTTCACTGCAGTTCAAATTATTTCAGTGCAGTTCATTTTGGTGGAAAAACTTACGGGTATATCAATATCACAAGGGCATTGTGACTGATGTTAGGACCGAAGAACTTGAAAATGATATGGTTGCAATGTCTGTCACTGGTTACATTTTGTTGTTATTGTGCGATTCTCTGTATTTGAGACAGGTTTTTCAATAACTCTGTTGGGCTTTGTATGTTGCCATGACAATGTCATTTATTCTGTCTCTCCCAGATCTGCGTCCACGGTCAGTGTTTGAAAGTCTTCAGCTTGTACGATTGCAACGGAGGGGAATGTGTCCCAGAGTAAGACTGAAAAAAAAAACATGCTTGATATATTTCAAAGGGATGGTATAGTTTTGGTTGAGATGAAAATTCAGGTTTTAATTTGTGAGATAATGAGAAACCAAGTATATGAAATATTAAAGAGTGCACAATTGTTAGAGAAATGCAAATTTTTTAATGAAAATTTGTTTTGAAGTGGCTGAGATATCTAAAAACAAAGCAAAATAATGAGGTTCTACTGAAAGTTGGGTCCCACCTTTTATCAACCAAAACTAAACTATCCCTTGAAACTTGTCTACAGGTTGTTGTTTTTTTTTTCCAGTTTTGTATTTTGTTCCTTTTTGACCAATATGAGGTAAGTGTCAGTTCATTAATGACAAGTTCCAAGGTTGGACTTGCATTATGATTTTATTAAGATGTATGGGAAGTTTTGTTCTCTTCTTTTTCTTGGAACAGAAGGGAACTTTGAAGCAGTGCATAGAGATATATGTGACCCGCTTCAACAAAATGATCCTAAAGTCGGGCGAGGTCGATTATTTGGAAATTACATGACACAATTCCCTAATCTTTCTGCTTTAAATTGATATATAACATGTCTTATAAAAATAATCGGCTGCGGAGATATCGATGATTAAAAGAGCGCATGTCAAGACGTCTGGGAAATCACTGTTTCGAGAAAAGCGCCCTAAAAGTTCTCCTTGCAACGCAATCACAATCAAGAGACACGCAAGTCAGTATTCACCTCCGGACAATAGAAGTTAGCCCTAGCAACCCCCGAAATGCATTCAAACACAGCGTCGGCGGTCTCCTCACCGACCAATCAGTGACCAGGATGTCAGGAGAAGCGGCTAGGCATAGCGCAACCCGCCCGCACGCACCCGTCCAGTCGACTGGGCAGTGTGCGAGCTTCACGCTTCGGTTAGCGGCAAGCAGCAAACTGACCAATGAGATCACTCTGGTCGTTGTTAGGGGCGGAGCCTATGTGTGGCGCTCAATCCAAATGTTCGAACCAGTTTCTGCTTCGTTGAAGCGCCAAAAAAAATGGCCCAGAAAAACGCTATTTTTTTGTTTTTCCTTTCATCATTTTGCTTCAAAATTTCGACAGCTGATAGAAGACATATCAGACTGTAATAATATGTCAAATTCAGAAAATCGTAAGTTTTGACCAATTTTGATGCTCTAACTTCAAACTCGATTTTCACGGCTTCGACGGTGCGCGACTTAAGGACCATTTTGTTGTAGCAGGTCACAAATGATAAGTCTTGATTGGAGCTTGATATTTGTCAAATTGTGGGTACATGCAGTAACGCAATCTTTCTCACCATGTCACTTAATCAAAGCAAAAAGGATGATGTGTTTGTGCTTGCACACCAATACTGGAACAGTCACAAAAAAAATTTATATGAATAAATGATAACATTGGGAACATCAAATGTTCCAAATTTGTATGCCTTTACTCCCAGGCCCAGAGCTTTATCATTGAGTTGAGTGATATTACTGCAAGCTATCTGATGGCTTGAGCAAAAAAAAACAACAACAAAAAAAACAAAAAAAAAACAAAAACAAGACAACAGCCCCCCCCCAAAAAAAAACAAACCCAGCAACCCATCAACAACATTGATTTGTATATGGCAGTGTATGTTCAGTGGATTGTAGTCCGTGTTTATTTTTAAGCGTCATTTCTTATGTATGGATGCTTCAGATGAAGCGGTGTATAGTGTACGGGTTTGATTAGCTCATTGTTCCATCTTTACCTCTGCTTCCAGGTGGCTTCCCGGAAACTTTGGATCTTGCCAGTCGGATTGCTACCGCTACCGCAGCATCTTCTGCGTGGAGCGCCACGACGACGGCACCACCATCCTGGTCAGCGACCAGTCACGCTGTCCGGTCGAGAGGCCGGCAGAGAGGGAGTACTGTTGCGACCCGGTCAGCCAAGGAGAGTGAGTAGCCACTGACAGACTGTGAGGTCATCTGAGCGATGTAAGGAAGGAAAGCACAAGATGACCTGTGCTGAAGCTCTTTAGTCAGATACTTCAATACCACTGAGGATGATTCGATGGTCATCATAGAGATGTTTGTCATTGTCATAATGTTATTTTCAATGTTAGTTCACAAACATTTGGTATGAAATTCATAACATTTTGTGCAAGTTCACTTCAATTGTAAGTTGAATCGTAGTAAACCCATTAAATTCGCCAAATCAGAAAGGTGTATGCTCAGCAAAAGTGGACATCAGCTCAGAAAGTTACAAGAAGTTTCATGTATGTTCATTGAGCAGTGATAACAACTGGAAGCAAGCAATTATGCAAATTAGATAAGATGATGTCATATGATGATGACATCACCTCACAATCCTCCCATTGTTTTGTACACTACTCTATCGTTAAAGTCATTTTTATGGTTATTATTTACCAACAACTACAGTCAATTTGAATGTGGAGTGCACTTAATATCGACAGTGATTGCATCACTTGTGACCACTTCAATTTTCATTGTCAAGTACCCCATTAGTATGATGCTTGATGAAAAGATGCATGTAAAGAACTCCTAAAGTAGGAGCATTAAGGGGAACATACCCCAAATATTCATGTTCCTTGAGTGAATGCAGCAATGTTACTAGAATACATCAGTGAAATATTGAGGAAAGTCGGGCAATCCGTTCAAAAGTGATGAATTTTTGAAATTTTGGTGATGAGACCACTGGATCAGGAGACTACTACAGATTATGAAATCACATGAAATACATATACATTACAAAGAAAATGTCACTAAATACCATTTCATGTGAAAAGTACATATTCCCCGGACTCATTACTGCTGTATGTCAATGGTAATAGTATTCCCCCTGCTTTCTGAAAGTGGTAAGTCTAGTGCTCTTTCATTATACCAGAAAAATGAAAATATGTTGAATATTTTCTTTTGTAATGCATACATGTGATGTCATGATCTGTAGTAGTCTTCTGACCCAGCGGTCTCGTCAACTAAAGCTTCAAAAATTCATAACTTTTGAACAAAATGTCTGATTTTCCTCTTCAAAAAACTTTCACTTTCACTCAGTCCACATGTATACTTGGGGCAAATTCCCCTGTAAGAAACCAAGGATGGCAAGACATCTAACCCTACACGTGTATCACTTCAACACGGGCATGGCACATACTTTTACCTCTTACAGGGCGGAGTTCCGCATCATTTCCAGCACCTGCTCAGTGACCTGCGGCACTGGCACTGCCACACGAGTCGTTGCCTGCGTGGACATCGATACTGACCAGGTCGTGGACGACTCCCTTTGTTCCGACACGCGCCCAGACGCCACTGCACAGTGCGCCCTGGACCCGTGCCCCGGAGTGACATATGTGCTTTTTTATGACAACTACGGAGAGGTGAGCCGGGTTCTCTATTCAAACCCTCGTGAAGTAGAATGTAAAATTATTCATCACGGGGAGAGGAGGTATTGGAATAGTCATCCTGTGCAATGATGAGAATCTGTGCTTCATGCCATATGGATACACTAGAGTAATAATTAAAAGAGCATGAGAGGGTACTGTACAGTTTGCTTCTGTCACTTGAATCATATGTACATGCCATGTACTTGTCAACTCCCGTTATAATCGCTTCAATGCAAATGAGAGCAGTTTCAAACTACAGTAAAAGTAGACATTTTTGTGGTGTGGAAATGTTTGTGGATTTCGCGCAACCAGAAACCAGTGCAAAAATAGAAGCACACAAATATTTTTGTTTGCCATATGTTCCAGTATTTAATGTCTTAATTCCGCAAAATTACAAACATGCAAGACTTGTCTTACCCGGAAGAGCACAAAATAAGAAACCAGTGCAAAAATAAAAGCATGCAAATGTTTTTGTTTGCCATATGTTCCAGTATTTAATGTCTTCATTCCGCAAAATTACAAACACGCAAAACTTGTCTTACTAGGACAAGGGCAAAATATTAGCCACATGAGAATATGTACTTTACGGTAATTTAACAACTAGAGGCATGTATTTTTTACCCTAGTGGGATAAGATAATGGGTTGATGATAAAAGTATCCAAAAAACACAGCTTTCATGGATTTCAACACTAGCATTTTATTATGGGTATAGATAACCCTTGTGCTGCTCATGTGCAAATTATTCAATTCAATGCAATTCAATTTATTCATTTCATAAAATCACTTTCAAAATATTTACAGAGATGTGCGAGTAAAAGGAGCAAATCATGCAAAAGCCTGGGGCTTGGAAATTAAAGTGTTTGACACAAAACTCACTTTTATTTATTCCAGATGCTGAAACATGTTTGCAGTGATCTGAACACTATGATTTACCCTCATGTTTTTTCTTTTCCTTCTTATGTGATCAGTGTTCGGTGACCTGCGGGGGTGGCACTCAGACTCGCAATGCCTTCTGCTCAGACTCCAGCGGGAATCCTGAGGCCGTGTCGGTCTGTGCTGCGGTCTTCCCTTCTGTTGTCACGCAGCAAAGCTGTAACACGCAGGCTTGCCAGGGTACCGTGGTTACCACATACTCCTACAGCACCACTGCTTTTGGAGCAGTAAGTCCAAAATATCCTTGCTAGCATTCTCCTTTGGCGGGTCTCATCTGTTCTAACAAAATTTACCTCCCCTTGAATCGCCAACCTTAAGTTCTTGACTGTGTGTAGAGATTTTTATCATGCCTTTTTCATCGGATGCAGGTTTTGAATGATACATCCATAAAAATTCTGTATAAATTTTTGTCTCGTTCTTCTTGCAGTGAAAGCACGTACACTGTAAAATTTTTCCAGTGATGTATGTGTACCATTGTGTGATTTAGTGATATGAAACAGCTGTGAAGTACATTTAATGTACAGGAAAATCTGGTGGCAGGAAAGTAGTCTTGCACTCTGGGAATTGAGCAAGATTTTAGCATAATTTCATCAGTTTAGCCAGTGGTGAATGCATTGAATATGAAAAAAAATTTCCACATATTCTGTAACATGCAAATTGTATTGATAATATTTTCTAACTAGAGGAGCACTCTGATAGCGCAGACCTCCGCCAAGCATGCAGCTCATTTCCACCACTAATCTTGTTCTTCCATAGAGATATCAGTGATTTCCACCCATACATACTTCAAGCATTGTGTGCTGAAAGTCGCCCAATTTCCCAATATAGAAGCCTTTGTTACGTCATAAACCCTCAGCTGCACGGTGCGCCTCGCCCTACTAGCAGAAACTAGAGCATCACTTTAGTGCGCGCATGCAAACCTCAAATACGCGCAGCCTCATCTCCCAAGTTCATTGACCCTACCTACCTTCATAAATTCCCCCAAAATTCTCGGATCACTACCAAATTCTAATCATCTGTTACTTGTATCATTCTAAACCTTTTCTGCAAGTTTCATCCAAATCCGTTAACTGCTTTTTGAGTTATTTTGCACACGGACAAACTAACTAACTAACTAACAAACAAACAAACCAGTGGTAACGAAAACATAACCTCCTCCCTTGGTGGAGGGAATGAGGATCACCCTTCATCGTGTTTTATATTGGAGAGAAATTTCACTTGTGCTGGTGGTGAATAACATGGCTCCGTCCAATGATCTCTTCACTCCCCCAGTGCTCTGTGATCTGCGGTCAAGGCGTGCAGACCCGAAGTGTGTTTTGTGTCGATGACCAGAATGTGGTCGTGGATGACGCCAACTGTGCGTCGCTCCAGCGGCCGGCTACTACTCAGATTTGTAACCTGGCGGCGTGTCCGCAAACTTACCGCTATGTCACCACCTCTTACAGCGCTGTGAGTAGGGGAAAAAAAAAAACCCACCAAAGCTTGTAAACTAATTCTATGTTGATATTGACATTCTTAATACTTTTTTTGTGTACATAATGTATCCTCGTCTGTCAGTCACAGCCAAGCTTGCAGGTTTTAAAAATCATCCTCCAAACTCCATCTCATGTAGAAGGTTCAAGTAAGTGAGGACTACAGTGTACCTGTGCACTACAATTGCACAATTTGAAGTGAATGCATATATGGTGAAATTATCCATTTCAACCCGTCACTGAAAAGGATTGTAATCAGCTATGTGGCAATAACAAAAATATTTCTTTTCTTCGGATTCATGCTTGCCATGCATATGATGCAAGTTAACCTTTGTAAAACCACACAAAACATACATTTACTAAAATGTCTTTTGCTACAGACCATATGAACTACTGTATGCTTGAATACTATGGACTACCACAAATGTATGTCTAAGGGTGTAAACTTAGGGTTGAACTCTTTGTCGAAAAGCAGATTACGTGGAATATAAAATCATTTGTAATCTGGACGTCTTCACATGCAGTGTTCGGAGACCTGCGGTGTTGGTGTGAGGACGCGGTCCGTGTTTTGTCTGGACGAGAGCAATCGGGTGATTTCGTCCACATTCTGCGAGAATCAAGGTTTGACCGCTCCACAGACTTCAGAGGCCTGCCAGGAAGCGCCCTGTGAGGTCACCTATAGATACGAGGCTGACGACTTTCCAGAGGTAAGGTCATGATCGGCTCTTCATGGGGACAGCAGGGTGGGCATGAACAGTCGACGAGGTTCCTTTGAAATCTTTGCTGTAGAATCGTGGCTTTGGATAATTTTTGTTTCGTGATTTTATTACAACCTGGGTGTACTTTATTTTAAACTATACAAAAAATAGAAAATGGTTCTCACAATTGTTTTTTCCCCCCAAACTTGTGTCATGTGATGTACCTTATACACAAAATAATGTCATATGTTGCAATATTGCCATGAGCACAATCTCTGTACCCCTGGTTTCATATCGTATTTGCTTTTGTTACCTTGCTCGCACACAGTGCACAGCCACTTGTGGAACACAGGTCGTCACCCGTGAAGTGGTTTGCGTCTCTTCTGACGGAGATGCCGTTGTGAACGATACGTTCTGCGAGGAGGCAGGCCTGACCGTACCCGACAGGATCCAGACTTGCATCCTACCCCCGTGTGGGAACTTCCAGTATACCACCGGAGAGTATGGACCTGTGAGTATACATAGGAGATCTGTCGTAGAATTTCGGTGGGAGTGACATTTGTCAACTAGCCTTGCTCAAGGAAAATGCAGGCTAGTGATTTTTCTTTTCCAGTGTGTGGGGTCAGTAGTGTGGTTTCCACCCCTATACAATCATTTGTGTAATACATTCAATGCAACATTTGGTCTTCCAATGGAATCAATGTATAGAGGGAATTGACAAACTATTTGCAGATTAAAAAAAAAGAAAGAAAGAAAAAGAAGGGAATACTTTAACAAATAGAAATGGCATCCTCATATGGAGCATTAATTGTCAAATAAAATCATCACCATCTCGGGTTTTAACCATTTTCCAATCGCAGGCACTTTGTCCCTCTTGTGAATGAAAAGTGAGATGGTGGTAATAGTTGAATGTATGCATCGTTACAATGTGGAATGTTGAAAATGTCGTGTGTCATTCGATATCCAATTACATTTTTTCATTTCTACAATTACATGACAGCATGTATGCAGAGTTTGTGCAATACTGTCTGGGAATGAGTCCGACAAAGATGACAGTTGATATATATATATACATGTATATATATATATATATATATATTTTTTTTTTTTATTATTATTATTATTTATTTATTTTTTTTTTTTTTGCTGTATTTACCTGGTAGTACAGTTTGTGCCAAAAATGTGGCAGTTTTCACAGAAAATACTGTTTCTCTCAAATTGTAGTGCTACACATGACTATTTCATGAAGGGTCATAATATGATTTTTCCATTAAAATACACATTTTCAGCCCTGCAAATACCGCAATGGTGTTTACAAGGTTGGCATCCCTGTCCTGAACCTTGATGCTGTTCATAACCGAACAAGCAACCCATCCATACATGTACAATAATCTTTTGTGATGTCTTTGTGAGATATGACCCAGCAACTGCATCAGCAACATTTTTGCTTGGCTCATGCAGTATGTGTGATGTAGCTGTTATTGCCTAGTAATGCCTTACCATGCATTTCTTTCTTTCGTTCAAAAACAAACGCCAGTGCTCTGCTTCCTGTGGAGTTGGCGTCCAGCAACGCTCCGTGGTGTGTGTCGATGTGGATAATGGCAATGCTGTTGTAGCAGACAGCTTTTGCCAAGATGAGAGACCGGTTTCAGCAGTCATCTGCAATGATGGAGACTGCCCCTCAACGTAAGCACTCGGCAGCTCCATTTCATTTCCCAAAGTACAGAACTTTTGAATATCACTTAAAGGGGAAATCCAGTCCAAATATAAGTAAGCCTGATAAGAAAGAGTAGAATATTACGAGTTCAACAGTAAAATTTTGATTGAAATCGGGCGAAAAATAAGGAAGTTATGACATTTTGAAGTTTCTCTAATTTTTTTTCAGGAAACAGTTCTTGAACGGTCAATATGAATATGCAAATGGCAAAGTGAGCATGTCATCCCCTCACAACTTGCCATATAGCTTGTACATCAAATTTTGAAATTTCCAGTTTTTCATTCAAATGCAATTATGCCCGAGGCTCAAATCCTGATATATCTAACTGATCACTATTCTGAAGTTATTCAACCAAGAATAACATCATGTTTCAGACTTCAATGACAGAAACATTGAATTTTCACTATTTTTTGTATACGATCAAATGTGAGGTTATGACATGGTCAGCTCACTTATTTGCATATTCATATCCACTGTACAAGAACTGTTTTGCAGAAATTAGCAAAACTTCAAAATTTCATAACTTGCTTATTTTTCATCCGATTTCAGTCCAATTTTTACCGTTGAATTCGTAAGATTTTACTCTTTTTTATCAAATGAACTTATTTTTGGACTGGATTTCCCCTTCAACATGAGTTTCAGTTTGTCCAAATTTATTTATATCTCACTAGCTGGTCCAATTCATTGTAGCGAGTATCTTCCTTGCATTTCTACAATAACATTTCAATTTATCAGTGAATAAAATACATCATATACTGAAAGCTATTATTGGTAACTGATTCAACTGTAGTAAGAAATACCGGTAATGAGCACCAGAACTTTAAAAAGTTGATGTGGTGACCTATGTATAAACCCGTTGAGGACGGTTTGATTTCGCTACAACACGCATTTCCCATAGACACCTGCCCGAGTATGCTCGGGACTCATGTTGATAAAGAAGGACTTCTGAAAGACATTTCTTTCCTCTGTGAAAATTGATAAGATTACGAAGGACAGACAAGTTTCCAATGTACCTTTAGTGATAGCATGAGGCATTAGTTAATTCTATGTCAAGATGAATTAAATGTCACTCCCTCTGCCATCATCCCCTTTCTTGAAATGGAAACAAATTACAATCTGCAGACAAAGAAAAGATGAAAAATTCCAGGTAAATTACCTTGCCGGATATTGCAGCAAAAAATATTTCTCTTGGATGATCCGGATACTGCAAGCTTGCAGAACAGTTTACAGTCATTGATTTCGTTTTAGCGGCAAGTTTTCCCCTCACAAAAATTGGGCAGCAAAAAGAAGCAGTGGGCCTTAATTTCCTTGCATGTATGATATACTGTAATTTTTGCTTCTTTTTTATGCATTCCAGATTTCAAACTCCGTACTTTTCTCCACATCTTTCTGTTCAGATTTGACTACCTGACGTCACGCTTCAGCGAGTGCAGCTGCGAGGGGATCCAGACCCGCTTCGTGGTCTGCATATCGTACCAGAATGGGATCCCGGTCCAGGCCACGGAAGAGGACTGCCAGGGAGCCGGCCTGACGAGACCAGCCTCCAGTCAAGCCTGCACAGTCCCAGTCACTTGTATTCCTGTCTGGCAAGTGGGAGAATGGAGCGAGGTAGGCTGGGGGGAGTTGACCCCATTCTGTGCAAGAGATTTTAGGCAGTGTGTGTATAATGCTGAGGGGTTTTCTATGCCAATTGGCACTAAAGCAAATAGAGGGTTAAAACTGACTCCAACTTGTCCTCTCTATGTGTAGCTCATAAGTCTGTCTTGTTGCTTTTTTTTTCACCTGGAGAGTTCTTGTAGTATCAATGTCTTCTTGACTCATTAAAAAAAAAAAATAAAAATTAGGGAATTTTGTGCTCCAGCATGGGTTAAACAAATTGATTGTGTGTTTGGGAAAACTAACCAGCAGACTGGGGCAGACAGGGAATGTGGTACACCTGCACCCCACAAGTGTATCTTGCTTGTGTGTGTTGTACAGATACACAAAGTCTATTTGTACATAACACACACACACACACACACACACACACACACACACACACATAGACATCTAAATGTATGGAATACAAAAGAAAGGATGTCCACTGCCAGTTTTATTGTTCTCAAAAGGGATGGCCATGGATGGTTGAGGTGGTTTGAGGGTTAAGTTATGGTGTATTCAAACAGTCAAAAGACCGATTGTAACGTGAAATTCAGACACATCTTCAGACATACTGTACGATGCGGCATCATGTGATGTACAATATATGGCAAAATGTTTGTGTAGTAGTACAAAGGTGGCTGAGGGATACCGTCGGGATGATTAAAATGTGCAGTAACATGTAAGAAATTTTTCTTACTTCTTAAATGGGAAGTAGATTGTCTTCAGTGTGGCTGATAATATTCTGATACAAGGTCTATTTTTTTAGAATTGGGTTGTTTGTGAAGAGATTGTTGCTGGCAACATTCTTTTGAGGTAAAAGAACAAATCCGTGATTCACCAAGAGAATTTAATGAGCAGAGGAAAGAATCTATCTACTTTTTATCATGCAATCCATCTGCAGTGAGGGATAAGCTTTAGAGTGATGTTATTCTTGTCTGTTTCTCTGTGCATCACTTTAGTGCTCCGTGACCTGTGGAATCGGCGTGCAGACTCGCAATGTCTTCTGCGTTGAATCGGAGGGCTCGTCAGTCCTAGTCGACCCCTCTCTGTGTGATGCGGACAATGCACCGGCCACCGTCCAGATCTGCAACACCCAAGTGGACTGTGGTCCAACGTGAGTGTGCATTACCACAGAACCACAGTGCAGTTCTATTCACCTTGGCGTGTGGCCTAGGTGACACAAAACAGCACTCGGGATAATTTAGTATTTGTCGTTCTACAATCCAGTATAGTGCACCATAGAGCATGCCCTATTCATATATGTGTGTGTATATATATATATGTATATGTATGTATAAATATATATATATATATATATATATATATATATATATATATATATATATAGCGAAAACTTTGAGCAAAGAAAGTATATATATATATATATATATATATATACTTAAGAACAACTGGTCATCAGTTCTTGTGCTGCATTATGGAAAGTATAGCACATCAGAACTGATCACCAGTTGCTCGTAAGTCATTCGTAACTTTACGGAGAGCTTTATGAAACAGGGCCCAGGACAATAATGACCTCAACTATGCCAACCCAAGCCGTCTGTGAGTTTTTTTGTTAAGAACACCAGACCATTTTTTCCTGTTTTAAATGAAGGTACACATGGGTAGCCGAGAGCTTCGGCGAATGCTCGGTGACCTGCGGTGCTGGCGTGAGACAGCGCAACGTCTTCTGCTACGCCGTCACCGGAGTGAACTTTGAGATCGTGGACGGCTCCCTGTGCGTCCCCGGAGAGGAGCCACCCAGTGAGGAGAGCTGTGAGCTGGACCCTTGTGGGGGCGTCTACGAGGCCTCCGCCTGGAGCGCGGTGAGTGAAACAATGAAAATTACATCACTGGAGTGTTGTTCCTCTGCCTTTATAGCTCTTGCACGTTTGTGCTAGACTTGTAGGAAATCATCCGCACACAAACATTATGCACTTGGACACTTTTTGTGCGTATGTGTATGTGACCGTGCATCACAAAACCGACGAAGTATGTGTGACGACTCAAAATAGGTATAATTGGTCGACATTGTCAGTATTGAGTTTTTCATATATCTGAAAGAACAATTATTCTTCTACTTTATTCAAAAATTTGGAAAATTGTGTTTTTAGCAGTTTTTCTAAAAACCTTTTGTAGAATAGTGTGCTTATATAGGTGAGTCCCCTTTTCATTTCTTAAAAACTCTGTTATACAAATTCTTCACTTTCAATTCTAATAACTTTATGATGCTGCTGCTTTGAAAGTTGGCATTAGCCATGGATATAAAGAGTTAATGGATCATGCTCAATTTCAGCTTAATTTGATAATCCCTTCATTGTTGCAACTGATTGACAAATTGCCCTACATCGACGTAAATAAGCACTGAATTGATCAGTGTTTTAGTAGTAGCCATGATAAAAAAATCATGGGCGTACATACTCGAGCAGGATTCGAACCTACGACCTCCTGATCACCGAACAGGCGTCATCTCCACTAGACCACCGAGCTTTCGCCCGACAGCAAGTGTTGGTTCTAATCCTTATAGCATGCAGCGGGTACTGCTTTGTTATTCAAATTCATGACATTCTTCCGTCGAGATGTTTTCATTGCAACTGATTGACAAATTGCCCTACATCGACGTAAATAAGCACTGAATTGATCAGTGTTTTAGTAGTAGCCATGATAAAAAAATCATGGGCGTACATACTCGAGCAGGATTCGAACCTAATCAGGTGATCAGGAGGTCGTAGGTTCGAATCCTGCTCGAGTATGTACGCCCATGATTTTTTATCATGGCTACTACTAAAACACTGATCAATTCAGTGCTTATTTACGTCGATGTAGGGCAATTTGCCCTTCATTGTTGTTGTTAAGGAGTTTTACATCCTGTTTTTTGTCCCATTCATTGCACAGAGCACGGCTGGGTAAGAATAAGCATTTTTGAATAGACCCTGAGCTTCAAAGCCTCTATTCCCAGCACACTATTTTCCAGAGTGTTTGCCTTCTCTCCAATATTTAAATAGGTTTTAATAGGAGAGTCCATGTGAGTTGCATTATACATTTTAAAGCTGAAAGTCTGCTCTTTCAGGATTTGCCCTTAACTAAAAGTCCATGGTTGGTGACTTTTTATTGGTTTTGTTGTGCAGGGACATATGTTTTGTATACACATGTGTCCAGGATGAGTAATTTTATTTTGGACAGTATTAATCTTAGATACTGTAAGCAAGGAATATTACCTTCGTGGAAGTTTTTCACGGACTTTTATGCTCTGAAAAACAAGGGTAAATTTGGTAATGCTGTAATAATGTTGGAATATATCAAAATCTGTCCAGAAACATTACTCATTTGCAAACTTACCAGTATATGCAAATGAATTTGGCTTGGCCTGGTGCCAAAATATGATACTTTCCACACAAGCAGTAATTGAGAAATTGTTTCTGATGATGATTAAGTGGCACCTGTCCAAGGTCAAGATGAAATGATAGATGGGCTCTCACCAGCTCTGAATGGAGAAAAATGTGGTTTGATAATAGAAAAATCATAAATTAACACGTGATTGTCTTGCAGAACTGTTCAAATAACTGAATGCATTGTTGGGAGTTTGCAGTGTTTGTAGAACTGGAAATATGTCATGTTGATAGGTGCACCCTCAATCATATTTACTGTAAGTGGCTCAAATTTTTTCTATGATTTGATTGAGGCGTCATTATGAATAGAGTCTCACAATACATTCCTGTCAAGAAATGTGTGAAGTAGTTCAGATAGTCATTTTGTTTCTCCATCCTGCACCATCCTCCAGTGTTCTGTGACCTGCGCCAATGGTGTCCAGACTCGCAACGTCACGTGCGTCACCGGCAAGGGCTCCGGGGTCGAGCTGGATGAATCGGAGTGCAACATGACGCGGCCCTCCGAGTCGCGGGAGTGCTACCTCGATCCCTGTCCCCTGCCTTACGGCTGTGGGCTGGACTACCTCGTTGAGGGCACCACCAGCTACAGTCTGGAGAGTCCCAACTATCCCACCAACTACCCAGCCGACCAGGAGTGCAGCAAGTTCCTGGAAGCCCCCGAGGGCAGCCGCATCAGAATCCAGTTTACAGACTTCCTCCTTGAGGGCGACTGCTATGACAGAGTCATGGTGAGAATTTCGGATACTTATTATTATTATGCCACAACTTCAATGTGAACATGTTCGAACCACCATGCATTCTTGAGTGTTGCCTAGAAAAAAAAAGAAAGCTTGTCGGCAGCTTTTGGCAAAGGTTTATCGAGCGACAAGTATTCACATCAAAATAATTTTCTGTTTTACTACCTTTTCACTTGTTGGCCACCTGTATGTAAAAAGTAGTCTTTCTCTCATTTTACTGCATCCCAGCGAAGTAGAACTCTGTCCCAGCGTCTGTTGCTGCTTTTTTAAGCCTTGGTGCCTTCAAGTCTACAAGTATAGTTCAGCCCATCATACAATCAGTTGATAGTGCTTTTTGCATTGAAATCCGAAATGCCCTTAAGGCTCAATGTGGGTCTGCTGATATGGTATTCTTGCATGTTCCAACTTCATGGTGTAGTCAATCCCTAACTGCCATATCAAATAGTGTTTGCTGTGAACAGGACGAAGATAGAGTTCCTAGACAATTCAAACTTGTTTTGCCCTCCTTTGGCACATCAGCTCATCGATCGCGAAACGGGATCGATCGAACGTCTCTGCGGGGCAATCACGCTCCCTTACGACTACCAGTCGTCGAGCAACCGCGTGGAGGTGCGCTTCATCACCGATGCCACTGTGAGCGAGCGTGGATTCACAGGCTCCTACCAAGCCGTGCCCGAGGAAGGTCCCCAGTATGCGACTGGTGAATGGGGAGAGGTAATGCTGGTGATCACATTTTGCTACATGCATGGCATACATTTTGAAACACAATATGGCACAAGTTTTGCGAGTGATTGGAATGTTGATTTGAGAACCACAGTGGCTTGAAAATTGAGTGTTGACCATTTTCGAGAAGCAAAGTTAGCAATTTCGTAATATGGAGACAATATAGAGTATATATGTATCTTTTTCTGTGAGAACAATGTTTTAGCATGTAAAACCATTTGTTAGTATGCGTGTGACCACCATGATTCTCGGCTGTAGCTGTTAGCATGACGTAGAACAAGGGCAGTATGCATGTGTGTAGCTATGCCAGAGTTTGAGAGAAGAGTTTACTTGCAAAAGGAGTTAACTCCATTCTTGTCAATTTGAAATGTTTACAATTTCAGTTGAAGAACAAAAAATAATCAAATATTGGATATTTTATTAATATTTTTCAGAAATATTTCTTTTTATATAACGTGTCAGGTTACCTACCAGTGAACAGATTTTGTTCTGCTCTGTCCGGTGATGGACGTATTTTAAACTGTTTTAAAATGGTGATTAACCTGTTGTGCAATCAAACCCTCTATTACTTGCTGCTAGTCAGTCTGCTAGTCACAAGCCAAATGTGTTGTGTAACATATGAGGTGTGTAATAATAATAATAGTAATAACAAAAATAACACTTACACAGCACTTGATACTGGCGTTTGTAAGTGCATAAATTTATGTGTAGTCTCTGGAGCAGACTGTGTTGTTTTCATCCCCAGTGCTCAGTGACCTGTGGAGAGGGAATTGTGTCACTTAAGCTGTTGGAGACTAACCCCGAGTACTATATAGTATTCTTGGGCTGGGGTGAATGGGAAATGTGTGTTACAGGAAAATCAGTCCATCTTCATTGGGTTAATAAAGTATGTGCTATGGAGTCTTTCTCAAGCAGACTGTGTTGTTTTCCTCCCCCAGTGCTCAGTGACCTGTGGAGAGGGAGTCGAGAGGCGGGACATAACCTGTGTGCAGGACGGGGAGGAGGTGGATGAGATGGAGTGCTTGGGTCTCCCTAGGCCCTCCGGAACACGCCCATGTGTGCAGCCGGACTGCCCCCCACCGGGAGGTGAGTTGTCTGGGGATCTCCTTTGGCCTAAAGGGGGTATCTCACCGGGCTTGAAACTAGTTCACGACTAGTTTGTGACTCCAGATTTTGATAGTTGCAGAGACGTCTCCACGACGTCTCTGAGAGGTCTCCTGAAAATTACAGAGTCTCCGAGGATTTGTAAGAAATTCAAACATGTTTGATTTTTTGCGAAGTCTCCGCGATATCTCCGCGACGTCTCCAAGACGTCTCCATCAGTTGCGGAGACGTCGCGGAGACTTATAATATCCAGGACTGCTGAGACATCTCCGCGACGTCTGCGAGATGTCTCAGAGATGTTGGCGAGTCCTGCTGGAGACCAGATCATTTTGAGCTCGTCTCAGAGACGTCTCCTTGGTGAGACCGCAAGCCATTTTTATGTTGGAGACATCTCCGCAACGTCTCCATTATGAGATACTACCTTAAGGTGTACACACCTTCTTTTTTTTTTGTACTTGTAGTGTCCTTGAAGTGAAGAATTTTCAAAATATGGACTGCTTTTAGAGGCATTGTTGATATCACTGTTGTGTTCTTAACATCACTGTGGATAGAGCTTGGGAGGAATTTTGCAAGCTAGAGTATGATACTTTTAGCTGCAGCAGGCAAACATGACGAACATTCCTGAAACACACAAAGTGTAAACACTTATGGATCTGTTGAGATCTAGCATGGCAAAATGATCATGGATTTACACTTGTAATTAGTTGGAAACTACACACACACAAAAAAAAGAGAGGAAAAAAGAAGTAGGTATATTTTCTCCAGGAAAGTCAAGATTTGATGCACAGTATTGCTGGATGGGCACATAGGTATGGGCAAATTTACTTCAAACTGGGAATAGTAGTTTGATAATTTGTATATGCTTTGACAACTACTTATCGTCATAACTCTTTGAATAAATTTAAATCTGGTTACAAAAAAATATTACCCTCGATAACTACACCCAAACTCATTGAAGTCAAAGAGTATAATCTTTTTATCCCTTAATATATATCGAGACATCCTGTATTTTGTTATTGTCATTGTGTGTTTTGTTTTGCCTTTGTCTTCTCCTGCTCTTATGTTTTACTTTTCATTGAACACATTATAGATAATTAAAATTGAATGAATAATTTTAGGTCAGCTGAAAATAAGGGACATTTCCTTTCTGGCTGCTACCTACCATAGCATATCTGTAAACCTACGTATGTATAATTGTCATTCTATTTTTGTTTTTGTTTTTCTCTTCGCTGTTTTACTGATATGTTTGGAATTGTATCTGAATGTTGATGTATGTGTTAGTTTTTAATATGTTCATTGCTTTGATAGAATTAAAGAAACTAATATAAAAAAAACTAATATTCACGGTCATCCAAAATATGAAATCATATCACATGATATGAAGTAATTTTGTATTTTTTCTGACATCTCATGTGCTGAAAATCTTGCAGCCTGCGACGAGAACATTCTAAGAAGGGAAGCAGGAATGCTCACCAGCCCGGGATTCCCGTCGGTCTACCCAGCCAACCTGACGTGCACCAACACCGTCCGGGCCCCGCTGGGAAAGGTGGTGCGATTCACCGTCGACTTCTTCTCCATTGGCGAGCGTAACAACTGCACTGAAGGGGACGCCGTGATAGTGAGTCCGCTCACCTTGTCTCCATTTTCTCTCTGTGGTCGCAGAAAAAGAAAACGTGATGAAATCCTTTTACATTAACCCGTTGAGGACGAGTCCCGAGTATACTCGGGCAAGCGTCTATGGGAAATGCGCGTTGTAGCAAAATCAGTCCTTCCTCTTTGGGTTGATGATTATATTCTTTGAGGGGAACAAGTGATGGTAACATATTGGTATCGTGTGGAGCAAAAAGAGCACACTTGCCAATCAGTTTGATCAAATGTGTGCCAAAGTTTTTCAGAAAATGCTGAAATGGCAGTTGAGAAGGCTTACCTTAACAGGTTAGTGCGAACTCATTTTGCTGTTGACAGAGTGTACGGGGAAATCATACTGTAGGTTAGATAAATTATTGCTTGGAGAAAGGAGAAGCAAATGAAGGTGTGTAAGCCGAGTAATATCACATTTCCTCTGCAGTTCAAAGACGTGACATCAGAAGATGAGGAGTATGTCTGTGGGTCCGTCGAAGGCCCGGAAATCTTCACCTCCTTGACCAACGAAGTCTCGGTCGTTTTCGTCTCGGATGACGTCGACAACGGCGAGCCGGGTTTCTCCATCTCCTTCACCTTTGAGGACCCAGATCGTAAGTAGGAGGACTCCAGCTAGCAAGCTTGTGAGAAAACATTCCTATGCAATTAATAAACAAGTGTGTGTGTGTGTGTGTGTTTCTTCCCACTGTTTGATCTCAATAGATCTGTTTTTCATTATCTCTGACAGTTTGCTGTAGGCCCTATACACCAAATATTTCACGAGGTTTTTATTTTTGCGAATTTCGCGAGTCAGCTGCTATTTGCAAAATTTAAGACGCGCAAAAATATTGACTCTGATCTGGACATGAATGTGATGCACATGTATACATTTCTCTGTTCAGTACGGAACTCCACGATCACGAATTTAACCACTCGCCAAATAGTCGGGAAGTCTCGATTCGCAAAAATTTAGGCTCGCTAAATATTTTGCGTATACAGTATTTGAGCTTTGAGCTTTGAGCTTTGGATTTATATGAGTTTAAACATGTTCTTTGTTACTCCACAGTGACCAGTGATGGCAGTGCCATATTAGTACAAAAATACCTTCACAATGTTGACATTTGAAATCTCTTTGATGACATTAGTAGACCAGTTTATATCAAGTTTTTAGATCTTTGGGTAATCATTTCACCAGAATATTATGACAAACCACATAGGTTGCATATTTTAATGATTCGACCAATTTGATGCTTAGAAATCAGTATGTGTATATCATCTATTGTGTTGGACAAGCTCTGTGGCAGTATTAGGATGAATATGACATTTTATGAGATAGTCTGCTCTGTTACAGAAGACAAGAAGTCCCCCTTAAAGATAAGAAAAACCTACCTAGATTCTCTACAGTCTTATCAGTAGCCAATTTATATCACCTTTTCTATCAATAGTCGCATGTCTTTATTGACAGTCAAGTTTGCGCAGTTAGCTGTGGCAATGTACCATATACATGTCACACAAGCTTCTTTTTTTTCTGGGGAGGGGGGGGGGGTGGTCTGCGTGTATGCACATGCTAGTACAATGTAAATTGGTTTATAATGGGAGAAAAAAACCCCCAAATAATCTGAAATGTATTCCTATCCTCCAGCTGCTGGCGTCTGTGAAGAGAACATTGAGTTGTCTGGACAGTATGTGTACTCCCCCGGTTACCCCGGCAACTATGAGGACAATGCGGTGTGCATCACCACCATCACTAACCCAGACGGCTGCCTGGCTCTCTCCTTCGTCGCCATGGACATCAATAATGGCATCAGCAGGGATGAAAACTGCATGGAAGATTTCCTCTTGGTGAGAAAAAAAAACCCCACAATATATATGTGACCCGCTACAACAAAAGGATCCTAAAGTTGCTGATGGCTGAGCCGAGAAAATCGAGTTTGAAGTCGCATCATCAAAATTGGTCAAAACAATCGGCTTTCTGTTTTTGGTATAATTTTGTAGTCTAATGTTTTGTCTATCATCTGCTGAAATTTCAAAGCTAAATGATCAAATGAAAGGCAAGAAATCGGCTTTTTTCTGGGCCATGATTTTCCGACTTTCGACATAAGAGAAACGTGTCCAAAGATTTGGATTTAGTGCCCCAGCTAGACTCCGCCCCTAGCAACGAGGGAGTGATCTTATTGGTCAGTGCGTGGCATCCTGATTACTGATTGGTCGTGCGTAGACCGTCGGCGCTAAGCTTGAATGAACATCGCGGAGGTTGCAAGGAGCATGCCTTCTATTGTCAAGCGGTGAAAACTGATAGCGTCTGAAGGAAAACTTTGAAGGCATTTTTCTCGAAACTCTGATTTCCTCAACCACTTGACATGCGCTAATAAAGTCATCGATATCTCCGCAACCGAGTACTTTTATGAGTTGTGCTATATATGAATTTAAATTAGAAGAGTAAGGGAATAATGTCATGCCATTTCCAGAAAATTGCCCTCCCCCGACTTTCGGATCCTTGTGTTGTAGCGGGTCACATATGTTGTGTGTAAGAGTGTGTGGGTGAGTGTATGTGCTAATGTGAATGTGTATTTGTTAATAATGATAATGATAATAATAATATGATAATTTTGTATAGCGCTTAGTACCACACGTTTCGAAGCGCTTTAAAATTATCAAAACAAATAAAACAAACAAACATAAATCAGCTTCGAATACAAATAATCAACTATACATAACCATCAGTTCTGTTCTAGAAATTAATGGGTTTTGAGTTTCTTTTTGAAAATGTCAATGGAAGTGTGTGTGAGTATGTGTGTGTTAATGTGATCGTGTGTGTGTGCTTTGTAAAAGGTTGTCACTATCGGCGACCTTCAAACCAAAGGCTGGCTTACCTATTATAGCATTTGGTGTGCATATGCTCCACTCGTCAGAATTTTGCAATGAGCTACTTAAAATTTACCTGTTCCTACTATTCTAAAAAAAAAAAAAAAAAAAAAAAGTGGAATTTTTTATGAGAGTAGTTTATTGCCAGTGGCCAGAAAAGACGATTAGATGAATTTGATTTTTTTTTCCCATGGATTCAAACATTAAAGTTGTGTGCCACTCTACAGAGTGGATTTGGCACAGTCTAAATTACATGTATTATCATTATTATATAACAAGCAAAAATGTTTGTGTGCTTCTACTTTCGTGCCAGTTTCTGGTCACAAGACATGTGCAGAAATTTCCACACTGCAAAAAATCCACTTTTACAGGAGATAAATTCAGTGTGGCTTGTGCAGGTTGTATGCTTGTACTGTTGCTGTTACTATTATCTAATGAATCTACAAATTTGTAATCTGTTGATGGCACAAGTCTTGCTGACTTGTAGAAAAAGTATGCAACATTTTGTGGATCGTCGACTCATTTGCCCCTTCGTTTTGAACCTTTGCAGCTGGAAGACGTCAATAACCCGACCCTGAGGGCGACATACTGCAGCGATGAGGCTCCGTTGGAACCCTGGCTGTCTGCGTCAGGCGATGTCCGCGTCACCTTCATCAGCAACCAGTTCAACACCAGCGACGGCTACCTCGCCGTGCCGCGATTCGTGGAATGCCCCCAGGCTTTCTGGGTGCCATTGGAATACGGCAATGTAAGCAGAGTAGAATTAGTTGTGAGAACAATGTCATCTCCACCACGGAGATCATCTTTTTTACCCCCATTGGTTTGTTTGTCTGTCTGTTAACAAATGTGCAAAGTTGTTGATTTGATTGAAAAAAACAGACAGACAAAAAACTGTTATGGAAAGCCAGATGTGCGTCAAGGTGCAAAAGATGAGTTCTTTTTAATTGGTGATCTAAATCTTTCTTCCTCCAGGAAGTTGTAGAATGTCGTAGAGCACAACAACAGTTTCAATCTTTACTGGATTGTTCCATGAGAGATACCTGGGATGCTTGCTCGAAATGTATTGGGGGCATTGTTGTAACAAGATTTTGCAACAACAAAGAATTTACATGATAGAATGTGGATGTCCTCATAGAATTTAAAAAAAAATCTATAAAAAGCTCTCATGGAGCTAACAGTACAGTGAAAAAAAAAAAGATAATTAACCACAAATATTTCATAATTGAAGGGGTCGGTGCAATACAGTGCTAACCCACACAATAGTCATTATGAGATAATCGCTGTTGAATGTTTGGAAAGTCCATACATTTTACATTACTAAAACATGAATGCATGCATTTTTAACCATCTTATTGGTTGAATTCAAATATGATATTTTCATGGAGGTTAGAGTGAAGGATAAGGATTATAAAAATGCATGTAACTCAATTTTTACAAAAGTGTGGGTTAGCACTATATTGCACCGACCCCTTCAATTCCTTGTCTCTGAGATATGATATAGGTATTACAGAGCATGCAAACAAGCAAAGAATTCATGTTGTGATCAAGCGACCAAAATCCTCCCACAAAGTACATGTAACTATCTCAAAAATGAGAGACTAATCTACTTATGATTAACGCTGTGTTGTGTATTGGGCTTGTACTACTTGAGAAAGAACTAGATGCCTATTTGAGTGTGAAATTTGACTATGAAATTTGACTAGAAAATGCTCAGAGGAAAGACTTCTCGGTCTCATTTTTTTTCCCCCCAAAGGTCGTGTAACCTTTCAAATCTTTGACATAGTATCCCACTTTGCATATGTCAGTGCTTCTCTGTGAAACACTAAAGTCAACGAAGTATGTCTGGTCCTGACCAATACAGTGCTCAGCCAGCTGCGGCGAGGGGAATAGGACTCGTGAACTCGAATGCCGCTCAGCTCTGACCAACGAGCTGGTGAATCCATCAGAGTGTCCAGATGAGAGACCGGTCACTACCATCCCGTGTCAAGAGGAGGAGTGCCCGTGTAAGTCATCTTCAAATTTTAACCACTTACTGTGTCCAATATCTTGCTCTCTTAGAGCAAAATATGACACACTTAATATCCTTTACTGCAGCTTTAAGTATTGTGTAATGACCGTTCTATACAGCATGTTAAAATACTTGTAGATGTCTTACTTTTGTGTGATCTGAAGATGTATGTTGATGTTTGCATGTATATTTGATTTGTGGAAAAACTGAAATGGAAATAAATAATAGGTAAGGTATGTGAGTCTATATAGCATTACATTCTCCTACACACCTGCCCCCCCCCCCCCAAAAAAAAAGAGCAGATAATAAAGTTATGAAATGTGATTTGCTGTTTTGTAGAAAATCTTTACTGCATGCTGGAGCCATTTGTGCAGTTATGAATCATGACCTGACTCGGACTTTAACCTGTCCTGTGCTGTTAGTTGATTGCTTATATGTGCTTTATAAAGCAAGCATATATCTTTTGAACACTTTCTTTTCATGTCTTTGATGTGAACGTTTCAGTAACCATTCTAAGAATGAGATCAAGTTACAAGTAAAAACCACAAAGTTCCATGTATAGGATTATTGTACTGTGATTGCTGCTAATGCAATAACACAAACACCAACTCAACTCAATCGAATATGCTGAAGCTAACACAACACAAATGCCATCTTAACACGATTGAATAATAATAATAATAATTCACAACATTTATATAGCGCGTTATTACATAAAATGTCTCTAAGCGCTAATGAGCATTTCAGTTGCTGATGTGGTAACTGTAATTATTTGTCTCATAGTTTTGACATAGATACAAGTGTATTAGAATTAGGTATGTGGCTACCAATTCAGAATTGTATAATATAGACGGAAAACTTTGCATCCCTGTTTAGCAAAGTTAGCGAAGTCATTATTTTCATCACATTTTTTTTCTTTTTTAACCTCAGCCTGTGACGGTGAACTAGACTCGGGAAATGCTGTTTACCGATTCCCCTTCGAGAATGACCGGTTCGAGTTCAACGACGAGTGTCGTCTGACGATCACCAATGCGGAAGGCTGCGTCAACCTGTTCTTCCTCTCGCTCGACATCGATGAGTCCCAAACTGATGGGGAATGTGGCCGTGACTCTGTGCTGGTGAGAACAAAATTATCTTCACATCTTTAGATTCTTTAGATTTGTCTTCATTTTTATCTATGATAATACATAGAAATTTTGTTTCCGCTGACACTTGTACAATAATACCAGTACCAGTACAATTCACATCACAGTTATTTGTTTCCATGACTGTTCGAAAGAACATTATAACATATGAAATTGTCTGTTGGGAAAGATTAAGACATTAAGGTGCCACTAACACGAAAGGTTATTGGAACCTTAACACCCTTATCTTCCCCAACCGACAAAATGTCCGTACTATACCTCTGCTGTGTTGCATTATTCTCCCAACAAAATCACACCCCTATTCAAACAACAACAACAAAATATGTAAATAATCCAGATTTATCATCAGAAGTATCAATGTGACTTACATGCTGTATCATGCAATACTTTGTATTGTGCAGAATTGTCAAAACTATTGATTTGAATTTGGCACATAGTGACAGATCACCTTCATCTATGATATTAGATTTTTACAACTTGCCCCCAAATCAGATGAATATTCAGTTAAGCAAAGGGTAAAATAGATATATGTATATTATGTAGACATATACTTGTATGTACAGTATATGTTTATGAATATGTGTGTCCACTTCAATGTGGTAAATCTTCTATGCATTAGTGCTAAAATACTGAGTATTTCATTAAACCTTTGGTTTGCCAGGCTACAGACAGAGCATATTAGTAAATGTGCAAATTGGTGTACACAGCAGAGTAAGGAATATGCAAGACATTCTCTGTCAGGTGTGTAGATGTAGTTTTTTCGGCGTCAATTTCGCATGCTGGAGTAAAGGTGATGAGATGTTTACTTTCGCTACACCTCAATTTAAAAACAGGTGTTTGATCCCGAAAACATGTATGCTAACCAACCGTTCTGCAATTCTGGGGTGCTCTCTCGCTACCTGTCCCTCGGAAACTCCCTGCAAGTCGTCCTGCGAAACGTAGACGCCGATCGGTACAAGAGCTTTGAGATCTTCCCATCCTTTGTTGCCTGCCCCACGCATGCTTACAGGCCTGGTCCATGGAGTGAGGTAGGCCGAGTGTTTCCCCCTTTTATTGCTCCCTTTCTCCACAGCAAGCACATCTTTTACTAGAAGAACTAATCAAAAATGTCCCACCCCACCCCCCTCCCAAAGAAAAATATGGTGGTATTAAATCCATACTAGAAATATGTATGGCCATAATATTTCTGCAGTAATTGTGAAAAGAAGGGACAAATATGCATAGAAAAAACAAACATCTTTCCTAAATGTATTTGCCCTAGTTGGTTTATTTGGTTAATTTCTGAATAGAAAATCTATGTCGTACTTGCTGTATATATGTGTATATATATATATATGTATATATATATATATATATATATATATATATATATATATATATATACATATATATATATATATATACATATATATATATATATATATACATATATATATATATATATATATATATATATATATATATATATATATATATATATATATGAACGGTTTGTTTGCAAAAACCGATAAGTCCATTTTTGAAGATTTTGAAGTACGATCTCTGTCATAAAGTACAAAATAATACCTTTTAAATGATATATTGGTCACTACATATAAAGGTACATTTTTGAAGTTACGGTCAAAAGAAGCAAAAATTTTCTTATTATTCTCTTTATTTTTCTTGACCTTTAATCGCAAATATCTCCATTCCGCAAATATGGACTTATCGGTTTTTGCAAACAAACTCTTCATATATATATATATATATATATATATATATATATATACCCTCATTATTCTTAAGGTGATATGAATATTCTCAAAATAACACGGTATGTCTTTGCGACTTCATCTCATGTCATTCTTGCTGCAAATGTCGCAATTTCACAAATTTCGTATGAACTCTCTCATATGTAGGTTGTGGTCTACTTTCTAGAACTGTAATGGAGATTGTGCAAGGTATATCGCATTTAGTGGTGACGCTATACTCTCATGTGCAAGCCATCTTGCAGTAACCTTGTCAGAACCAGGGCACGCTAATGATAGACATGTACTACAGTATCGTATGGGAGACTTTGGCACAGTGTATTCTCTCTACCACAAGTTACCCCGCGAGACTGTTTACCCTCTTAGTATTTGATGGTTTGACGATTCCAGTGTTCGGCTTCGTGCGGCGGAGGAACGAGGACACGGGACGTGGTCTGCACAAACCTTCAGACCGACCGGCCAGCGGACGATGCTCAGTGCGCCAACTCTGCAGAGTATGACGCGTCTGAAGACTGCAATGCCGAAGAGTGCCCAGGTGCGCAAGGCTCCCTGATAATTGCTAGAAAACATACATAGTGTCCCCAAATTCATTTGTGCATTTTTGCAAAAAAAAAAACAAAACCCAAAACTTTGTTTGAATAGAATCTTAATTACCATTAGTATACATACAATTGTATGTTATGTGATGTCTCTGTCATCTGAATACCAATTTCTGCAATTCTGTCATTTATACATTTTTGTTTCTATTAGATTACTGATGAGTACTTGATCTAGGGAGAGCACTGCTGTTGTGTTTTTAGACACTTTGGAAAGAACTGCTTTGTGACTTTATAATTTCAATATTCTTAATTTCTCTCACTCTTGAGATGATCATTATGAAGGCAAAGTTTTAGGTTCATCTTTCAAATTTCTCCACAGAGATGACTGGGCAAGATACTCGTGCCTTGATATCAGCATGATATCACACGGTTAATTCAGTTACCATCATCCAGCTATCACTCATAATAAGAGATGTTTAGTCATGTTTAATAACCATACTTCTCTTCCCACTGCAGAATGTTACCAGCGAATCACAGAGCAGGGCATCTTTGTTAGTCCCGGCTTCGACTCGATGGGCGGTTACTATGACAACCAGGACTGCCTCTTTGAGGTGGAGAACCCCGACAGCGATGGCTGCGTGACCATCTCCTTCAACTCGTTTGACCTTGGTCCCCCGTCAAGAGCATGTGACGATTTTGTGGAAGTAAGTAGAACAAACAAAATCAAACACACATGAAAAAAGAGAAAAATAAACACAAATACAACATGTTGTTTCAGCATTTTTGGGGTCAGAGAATAAGATGAACATGACCTGTTTGAGCAGCCAGCTCATTGAATTCATTTATGTTCACACTGTTTGCTATTCAGTATTCCTTTTTCTGTTTTCAGGATTGATGACTCTCCCCTTATATACTATACAAATTTATTCTGTGCAGGTATGGATGCTTATTGTATATGGAAATGGGCTGGAGCAAAAAGTTTTAACAAAAGTCTCTGTTAATGGTTTGTTTCATACACTTTAGATGCAGTAAGATTATCTGAATAGGAAATAGTATACATAAGAATGGGTACTGCCACTCAATTCAGTAAATCAATGCTTAATGTGTATATGGATGCTGTAAAGGTTTGGAAAATTGATGCAAGCCACACCTGTCCAACACACTCCCATAGATCCTCGACCTGTCAACAGATAGACGGATGCGATTCTGTGGCCAGCCGAATGGCTCGGTGCCAACACCATTCTCGTCCCGCGGCCCACGCGTGAACGTGACCTTCACTAGTGATGATGATGAGGAGGACTCCGCGGGTTTTGAGGCGTTCGTCACCTTCGACGATTGTCCACTCTTTGGCTACGTCGCCGGCAACTTCAGCGAGGTAAGATTTCACCATGCTCTGTGCAGCCAGAGACCTGCAATGTATGTGCCATTACTAGAGGCTGTGCGTCTCCAGTGAGAAAGCTTGTTATCAGAAACAACTGTAACATTTCTGTGACAAATTTGCCCTCGTCCAATCAGATTCAAGGATTTCAATCGCTTGTTACAACTGTCGTAACTTGTTATTGATAACAACCTGAAGACAGGTTTACTATGCTTGAACATTTATCTGACAGCAGAAAACAGATTTTGATTTGACTTTCCACCCTGTAATTGTGTGTGAATGATGTCTCGGTACGTTAGTTTACTGACTACATGTACATTCATACTTGCACAATGTAGTGCATTTAACTCAGTACTTAAATGGGACCTCCGTATGATTTTCAGACTTTTACATTTGAACAACTATAAATTAAACTGAGTACAGAGTTTCAAAATAGTGATTGGGATGAAGAATGAGAATGTTTTCAAAATTTATAACAAATTGCATGCATAAGTTCTTCACATGTGAACTTGTTAAGCGGGCGCTATTGTAATGGAATTACTCTGATACATTTCTAAAATATGTGAGGCCCTGATGTTATCAACACAATTCAGTGTAATTTGTTTAAGATTTTCAGTTAATTGGTTTCTCTGCTCAAGGACAACAATAAATTCTAAGAATCTATGCATGGAGCTGTCGATTTGTGTACTACATGATGTGAAATTATGAAAATCATCTGGAATGCCCCATTAAGCTTGCTACACCTCGTGATCCACCTGAGCAGTGTTCAGGATACCAGTTGCAATAAACATCCAGGGATTGAATTATGATTGTGTGATTTGAACATGAATTTGCCATATGGCTAGATTCTCAAGTAAATTAATGAATGTTTGGGTTATGTCTGCAGTGCTCCGTGACCTGTGGGGAAGGTGTGATCACTCGTACCGTGGAATGCCAGAGGCTGTCCAACGGGGAGCGAGTGGACGATGGACTGTGCCAGGACATGCGGCCTGAGGAGACCCGCAGGTGCAGACGGCAACCCTGTCCGTGTGAGTATCGAAATATGACTTTTCATGGCACAGTATACTTTTCTCAATTCCTTTACGTGATGCTTAAAAAGTACATCGAAATTAATCCACTGTTGCTGCTTGATAGAAAGTGGCATCGAGGTTAAATAACATAATTTTCCAAGCCTGCACGACTATGGCCATGGAATCCTGTAGTTAGCCAAGAGATGGAGAAATTCCAGGGCGGAAATTTATGTCACTGTGAGTTTCAAACTGACTTCTCTTAAAAGAGAATTGTGCGTTAATATCTTTAGCAGTAGCGTCTTCTGCCATGAAATGCCTGAACATTTCCGTGCCAAGAAAACTTGTGCTTTTACTTACTGTACACTGTGAAGGGAAGAAAATAACGATATAAATCTACATACATTCGACGTCTTGTCCCAAACAGCGTGTGATGAGGTTCTGACTTCCATTGGCGTATTCCGCTCTCCGAATTCGCCGCGCGAGTACGACAACAACCTGGACTGCGACTACCACCTGAGGGCGCCAGAGGACCAGTGTCTCCGTGTCACCTTTATCTCCAACTTTGAATTCGGCGAGGGAGAGGATGAGGAGTGCGAGGATGATTACATTGAGGTTAGCAAATAGCGCCCTCGTAGTTCGTTGTCCAAGAACCGAGTCTGATGACAAGATATAGGGGGTTTTTTTTAATTTGTTTTCTAATCTCACAACAATTTGATAGTTTGGTTCCTAGGTTTTGATTTCTATTGAAGGAATATTGTACATTTTGATAATATTTTGAAAAGATAAAATGCTGAAAATTTTACTTCTAGTTTATGATTGAGAAAGATGACTCGAGTTACTCAAATTAGTCAAGCAGTATTCCCGAGAGCCATGGATGATAGCCCCCAGTGCTCTGTGTGGTCCATTATATTCACTGTATTTTGTGTCTGGTGTGAAATGTCTGCCCGAGGAAGATGTAGGCAATTTTATAGAAAGGTTTAAGATGATTCTTCTTTTTGTTAGCTAATAGCAACTGTGATATGTGTCTGGTACTGTAGTACCTCTTTATTGATGTTCAAGTTTAAATCGAAGATGTTTATGCAAAAATCTTGTATTCTACATAACTGTCCAGATTCCCTCCATGAAAGTGGTTCCCTGACATGTTTGTACTGAATCGGGGCTAAAGTTTCTTTCCTTGTTTCTTTGCCATAGCTCTCTGACGACAACTGGGAGTATCTTGACCAGCGTTACTGCGGTGACGAGACCCCGCCGGTCTGGCGATCGCGAACGTCCAACGCGACCCTCACCTTCCGCTCCGACGAAGAAGACACGTACCTAGGGTTCACCGCCTACCTGGCCTTCGTGTCTTGTCCAGAGTTTGGCTTCACTGTGGGAGAATTTGGCGAGGTGATAAATATTCAGATTCTTTGGTTATTTTTTTTTTTTTACATTCAACCTAGTTAAAACAAGATTCTTAGTCAATGTGCCACTCTTTTTGACAGCGTAGCGTGGTCACATTGAAACTGTTTGAATTTCAACTGAGTGATGAGACAAAGTAGGTTGAAGAGATGGAGACCAAACAGTCTGTGCACATTCCCTTTGAACCCATTTGCAAAGGTGCCAATCAAACTGGATCTATCACACAGATAGGAAGACAAGTGATTATTTTTTATGCTTAAAGACCAGCGTCTCTCGAAGGAAGATGCATCTTTATGATAGGCACTTTCTGATGAAGTATTTGAAGGCTTCTGTGGCAGTAGAATGTTGAGTGATAGAAGGCTTTGAATAATGATGGTGCACCACGTATTCATTCTTAAGTATATGTGGCCCGCTACAACAAAAGGATCCGAAAGTTGGGGGAGGACAATTTTCTGAAAATGGCATGACATGATTCCTTTACTCTTCTTCTTTTAATTTCATATATAACACAACTCATAAAAGTACTCGGTTGCTCCAAGCGACCTCCACGATGTTCATTCAAGCTTAGCGCTAGCGGTCTACGCACAACCAATCAGTAATCAGGATGCCACGCACTGACCAATAAGATCACTCCCTCGTTTCTTGGGGGGAGTCTAGCTGCGGCGCTAAATCCAAATCTTCGACACGTTTCTGTTACGCTGAAAGTTGGAAAATCAAGGCCCACAAAACTCTGATTTCTTGCCTTTCCTTTGATCATTTAGCTTCGAAATTTTGGCAGATGATGGACAAAACATTAGACCACAAAATTATGCAAAAAACAGAAATTCGATAGTTTTGATGAATTTTTATGATGTGACTTCAAACTCATATTTCTCGGCTCAGCCATCAGCGACTTTAGGATCCTTTTGTTGTAGCGGGTCACATATATGAGGCCAATAAAGAATACAAACTCAAAGAATACATGGTGCACCATGAAGCCTTCTACCACCCAATTACTTTTTGCCATCCCTACTTCTAAGTGATGAGCAATACATACAGTACAGATCTTCAGATTGCTCCAAAATACAGTGTGATGTTTCAAACCTTGATCATTAAAGACACCAATACACTTGAGAATTCTTTTTTGTCCATCCAAAGAAAAGTACAGCTGTGTGAATCATTGTAGCCAGTTTGAAATAGAGCTCTTGAACGTCAGTGTAAGCAAATCATCATCAGTTCTTAATTTGTAATGTGTGACATAACGAACCAAGCAGGTGACGCACAGTCTTCTTCTCTTTGATGCATTGTGCAGTGCGACGTGACGTGTGGCCGTGGAGTGCGTACGAGGGACGTGACCTGTGTCAACCTCATGACTGGGGATGTTCAGGACGACTCGACGTGCACTGACCCAAGACCAGAAGCGACTGAAGAGTGCAGACTGGCGGCATGTCCATGTGAGTCTTACCTTGAGGACTCTATTTGTGTAGTCGAGGTTGTTCAGTTTTTCTGAAAAGACAACTAAATCAATTTATGTTGGTTCATTGTTCAATTTCTGTCACGTCCATGTATTGTGAATGCATCATTTCTTATAACATCATAGCTGTCTGATCATTTTGGCATATTTCCATCCTTGAAGGACAAGAAATTTGCAGAAATTTACACAAAACAAGTGGCAATGTAGATGCACAAAAAATACAGTGTGTATTTCAGACAGGCCATGGACATCATTTCAAGAACAGTAAACGTGAGAAAAATGTAAGGGTGACCATACGAAGGAAGACTAGATTTATCCACATGAGGCATATCTATCGGGTATACAAACATACCTTTGTGTTCCTTATGCACACCCTCCCTCAACCTTCCCCTTACCACCTGTGTTGCAGCTTGTGATGCCACCTTCACCGAGGATGGGACCACGCTCTCTGCCACCTCCCTTGAAGCGGACCAGACCTGCGTCTTCAACGTGACTGCCCTGGATGGGCGGTGCCTGCGCACCTTCGTCCTCTCGTGGCACCTGTCGGACTACATTAGCGAGACAGAATGTAGCGGAGACAGCCTCACGGTAGGACCGGTTGCACTCTTTCATCATGAACTTTGACTTGTCCGTCACATTTTTTGTGATCGGCCAGTTAATTTATGCCAATTTGTCTTTTTGTGTACCCAAGCACAATGGGGCAGAGACAGCATGGGAGATAATTCTGTGGGATGTGCCGAGCGAATCCCAATTGATATTCCTTGTGTGTGTGTGTGTGTGTGTATGTGTGTCTAGTGCAATTGTGAATCTGGAGAAGCGATGGTCCAAGATACCTGGAAAAGTTCCTTCTATTATGTATGATATTAGCACGGCACTCAAGGAGTTCCGCAGGTGACTCAAAATAGTTTGTGAACACATACCTTGTGACTGAATGGCTACTGGGGAAAAGTATGATCTGTTTATTGCTTTGTTCATGGATTTTTCTCACAAAGCATTCTTCTTATGTAGTACAAGATTGTATACTGGCCAGTGACAAAATACATTATATGTCTCCAAAAAGAAAAAACAACAACAACATATCATCTCTGCTCTCTGAACTGAAAGCCTCTGATGACCATTGTTGCTCATAAAAAAAAAAAGGTTTGAAAGATAATCGGAGAGTTTAGTATGGAAAGTGAATATTTAGTTGTGGCATGTACCAAATTAGTGGTGAGAAAAACAGTGATCCGTTCAAAAGTCGCATCTGTGACAATAATGTCTTGTGTTTGTAAGGACTTGACTATATTGAACTAATTTTAGGTAATTAGGTGAATATATCTCTTCATGGACACTTGGACTGTAAAGATTTCTGGATAGTCTAGTAACACCTTCTCACTGTTTGGGAAATTATAGCACAAGAAAAATATCAAAAATTAAATGTAAAACTGAAATCATTCTGCAAGATTCACGTGACAGTATTGTCACTTCATTCAGCTATTGCATTCATTCCCCCATTGAACCGTGACAAGGGCAAATTCATTGTGCAGGACCAAGGAACTGGAAGCTCCAGAAGCAAGTCAAGATATGAGGTGTGCTTTGTACACATAGTCAAATTACGATTCCCTTATATCGTTTATATCACATATCGCATAAGAGAAAAAAAAAAAAATAATGCCGTCATTTATCAATTTTGCAGTTCATTGATGCGGAGTATCCCTACCGTGTGGCCTTGGTCTGTGGTGAGAATGAGGCGTCTCCCCTCGAAATTGTGACCTACGGCTCCACCGGCCTTGCCGTGCTCAATACTGACAGCAATGTCAACGATGGCAGCGACTACCAGATCTATGTCCAGTTCACTGAGTGCCAAGAATTTGGCTTCACTGTTGGAGAATATGGAGAGGTAATTTTTTGGGGGAGTGGGGCATCAGTCGGTAGAATTGTTGTCGAAGAGAAGGTTAGGTTAGGGAGCTGTCCACTCTCAGCACCAGATTTCTTCCGGGTGCAAGAACCTCGGCTGATATGATCTCGGTATTGAATTTTTGTTGTGCAATTCAGCATATTCATTACATTTTCTCTCACTGTAAACACCAATATTTTCACATGCTCATATTTTTTGCAAAGGACAGTTGATGAAAGATATTTGCAAGTTGTTACTTTTGTGCTTTGTTCTCTTTTCATTGATGATAATCACAAAAAAAGTAATTGTAGAAGCTAAGTTGTTGATAAGAAAGTGTGACATCCTCAAAGTAGAGCTAATATATTAGAATTACATACAGTTTGTAATACTGCCAGGGATCTCGTGAATGCCTACGCCATCAGGGCTCTACTGCTAGTACAAGTAACTCTGGTAAATTGAGTTCTTAGGATCAGCATTTTTCTTTGGTCGTATTGAAATTTGGCTACAGTGGCACAGTAATGTGTTCAAAGATACACATGAGAATTTTGGAGTCCGGGTTTATAATCTAAGCAGAATTCTGTTGTAAACATGATGATTATAATGGGAGTGCCCTGTGGTCACAGAATACTTCCAACGTTTGTTTGCAGACTTGGGACAGTGTGTGCCGAGTGAATTCTTGCTCCCGTTCTTGTCTATGTTATTGTGGGGCATTGTTATGTTCACGATCGAGAGCTTTTTTACACAATTTGCAAAAAAAAGTTAAACCGTTTAATGAATTTTAGTGTATGCAGTATTTGTGAGGCCAGTATGTGTTTGTAGCAGTGTCATGATTCAAAATATATCATCTTTCCCTTACGTACAGTGTTCAGCGACTTGTGGTGGTGGTGTGCAGTACCGCGAGGTGAACTGTACTCGTCTAGCCACTGGCGAGTCGGTATCGTTTGACAACTGTGACGACATTCTAGCCACAGATTATCCTGGAAACTCTCGGCCATGCAACATTGAATTCTGTCCTCGTGAGTGCTTTTCTTTGTTTTTTGTTTCTTTGCTCTATTTGTTTGTGAAGGATTTGTTTCAATGCTGAAGTCTATGATAATGCTTTTTAGATTCCGTGAAGTCTTACAGATGGAAAAGTGAGCAAAGAAAATGGGATTCCATCGGGAGTCGAACCCGAGACCTCCGGATTGCTAGACCAGTGCTCTACCGACTGAGCTATAGAAAGCCCTAGTACAGTGTTCGTCCCAGAAACCCTTAATTCTCAATGCTCGGGTGGTCAGAAGCTATAGCAGTGTGTTTGTGTGTGACACACACGCACTCACTTGAACCTGGCATAAACCCGAAGGATAATTCAACTTGGGGATAAATGCGAGGGATCACCGAAGTGATGCAGCTTTTTGAGTTTGTAACAAATAAAGACAGAATAAACTGACCAGAAAGAATATAAATTATTAGTGGAAAAGTGAGCAAAGAAAATGGGATTCCATCGGGAGTCGAACCCGAGACAGATGTTAGTTTTTTTCTTTTATTCTTTATGGTGTGGTGTGAAAAATATTACTTTGTCTCTCCTTTTTGTTTGTAACAAGTTATGCTACGGTGACAAAGGCTTGTACGGCTGCCTTACCGAAAGAGGGCTTCATACAAATTTTAAAGAAAAAAGCTTGGAAAAGGCCATCGACCAGGATACAATTTTACAAACGGTCTGCAAACGGTCTATTGACGCTGGTTTCGTACAGCCTTCATTGGAAGATCTTATGAAATTGTCTAGGAATCATACATACGGCGTGCCAACTTCGCATATTCTGCTCAAACGCACAAAGCCGCCCAAACCGAATTATAAATCGCCAAATGCCACAGTGCGATGAAAGCGTTTTTCGCGATTTCATTCCTGTCACGTGTAGCTTGCACTTTACGTGGTGATTACCCAACAAGGGGTGTTTTTTCAACTGGAATTGCAAGTAAATTCTAAGTACTTTACATTGTTTTATGTGCAAAAGTCATGCCTTTTACAATAATATAGCTACTGGTCATTTGAAAGAAAACTGATCAAAAATGTATCATACAATTAACATCAAAGCAAAGCTAGACATTTGCTCTACAACTTGGTCATTACAAGTATTACAAGTCCAGGATAACCAAAAAATTATTTGATTTAAACTTACAAAGATTTGAAAAGCAGAATCTTATTTCCCCAAGGCATGACTTCATTGCTGTCTCGGAGTAATGTGGCACACAGGAGATTTAGATCATGGCACATAAAGAGTTAGCAGCATGTATACTCCACTCCTCTGTCTTCAGAATCTCGCACTTTGCCTTTGCAAGGGAAATGCTACCACTTTCCTCTGCTTGACTTATCCATACTTTCCATCCATGAGCCTAAATACTTAAAACCTTATACCTCGTATATATGAGCTCCATCCTTTACTGTGTAGCTTCACAACACCTGTCTGGTAGCTTGACAAAAATTCTGTGTTTTTTTTTTGCGTTTATCTTTAATCCAACCTTTGCCCCTGATGTTTCAATTCTTTGCAAAAGGTCCTGTGCCTGTTGCATCTCTTAATAACAGAGCGATGTCGTCTGGTCATGGGCTTGAGAAATAGTCAGTAATGTATCAACAATTTACCCTGTGTGTCACCCCTTGCTCTCCACAGTCTGCTACACCTATCAAAATGACACTTCTCTGATCATGTCGCCCAACTACCCCAATGACTACCCTCCGAACACGCTGTGTTTCTACGAGCTGGAAAGTCTGGATAGGTGCTGGTCGCTCCAAGGCATTGATCTCGACATTGCTGGCTTTTTCCCATTTGAATGCTATGACGGCCTAGCGGTGTGTATTCGTGTTTGCCCCACGATCTGTGGGATGCAAAATGTTCAACTAATATATGGAAACAGAAATATTGTAACAATACAGCAACAAGTATGATAATTCAAATTAATGATTCTTGCATCAATCTTTTTTTTTTTTTTAGGAAGAGATTAACACCTTGCCCTTGGACGTAAATAAACATTGATTATTTAGTGCTTCGGCTTGAAAATACTGAATGATCAGTGTTCTTTATGTTAACGAAGGACAATTTGTTGACAAGTTGCAAATATGACAATTTTTTTAAAGCACTTGTTTCTATTCAAAACTCAATTTGATCATACTGTAAATGTTAGCAAAGATAGAATCTTGCCATTGAATTGTCCTAGAATCTATTTTTGGAGAATTTGAAGGTAATTGGCAAGTGGAAAGTTTAGAGAGAAACATATGGAAAGAGAGATAGAAAGAGAATGTCATTCCCATCTTGTCTGTTCACAGACTATGGGTGTGTTTGAGTGCTCTCCTATTAAGCGAAGTGTACTGTACCGTACCCGTACCAGAGGAGCCACCAGAGGAGCGCTCGAATGCTCCTAAAGCGCACCGTACTGTACTGTACCGAGCCAAAAGTGGACCACTTCCCGATGCGCTCCAAAAGTGTACCAAAAGCATACCAAAAGTTTGCTGTACAGCATGCGAGTATCATGTGCAGACGTCACAATGCAAAGAAATCATTCTCTCTATTTGTGACAGCTGTAAGTGGTTCAAGTGCCAGGTGGATGAAATTCTTGCCACAAAAATGTGTGACCTTTTCTAAAAATAACTTGTGAAGTACGCTTTCTCGACAGAGTGCTCGAACGCTTCAAATCTGGCACTGTTCGGTACGGTACACTTTGGTTTAGTTCGCTTTGGTTCGCTTTAGAGCGCTCGAACGCACCCTATAATTACCCATCACGACTGAGTGATACTGGAGAAGTAATGCTAATACTGATGCTGACGAAAAGATCTCTAAAGCTTGTATCACACATTGCTTTAAAGTGCTTTACACAATTCTCTCAAGAGATTTGCTTAAGCATTACAATGAGTACACACCAAGCAGGACTTGTCTTCATAATTTATAGATAAAAGGCACTGCAGGAATATTTACTATATTGCAACTGGCTTACTGCCTATGCTCCATAAATGTGTATAAGAGAAAAATGTTGCTGTTTTTTTTTTCCAGTCATGAGGGAACACGTATTTTGCATGTGAAGGGGACCCAAGTGAAAGAATGATTGAACTGTTTCCCCACTTTGCCACCCTTGCATGGTGATCCAGATCCAAGACTTGGAATATCCATCCGTCGATTTGTACGTGGCGTGTGGAGACGAGATCCCACCCGAAAGCTACAAGTCACTCTCCGGCCACGTGCTCCTCACCTTTTATTCAAATGAGACGGCGGAGGGGCGGGGCTTCGCCATCAGCCCCTCCCTGGTGGAGTGTCCGCAATACGCTTACCTTCCTGGACCATCCAGCGAGGTTTGTTTGCTTAGATTCTACCTTTCTGATGTGTGTGTGTATGTGTGTGTGTGTGTTTGTTTGTCTGTTTGTTTGTTTATTTTCCATCTGGGAAGATGACTGGATGGCCCATATTCAAGCACATTTTGCTGGTCTTCCAGTTGGATATGTGTGTCTGTGTGTGTGTGTGTGTGAATGCAGGGCTCAACACTGCCTTGCTTGTCTGGTGGCCCATTTGGGCCACCAAAATCTGTAAATCTGAAATTTTGGTGGCCAAGAAAAGATTCTGTAGTGGTCTGAAATAAAATCCAAATTATAAATCCATTTTGAACCTTACCAACCTGATGGAACCACCAAAAGATAAATTCAGTCACCCAACACCAATTTTGAGTGGCTCCAGACCACTGGGCAACCACGAATATCAAGCCACGATATAACTTTACGTGTATATTTTTGTATATCAATTTTGCAAATTTGGCGAGAGCCAAGATTCACAAAATTACAAATGTATATTGCACATGAAAGCTCTTGTATACACTCCATGCATTTTAGTGCCAGTGGCAATTTGGAAAAAAACTCCTACCACAAGCATACTTTAATTTTCGGGAGTGTACGTCTCTGTGATTCTGGTGGAATTTTTTACCTGTTGAAATTCAAGTAACGAGGGAGTATCTCCTTGATTGACTCATTTTGAGTCTCTGTAATGGGTGAAAACGTAATGTTTTAAAAACAAGACTGTGACGATGATACTCATTTACAATGTGTATCCCTCCCATTTTATTTTCAGTGCTCTGTGACCTGTGGTTGGGGAGTCAGGACTCGTGAGATCTTCTGCACCGATCTGGCCAACAATGTCACCGTCAACTCCAGTTTCTGCGCCGGTCAGGAGGGGATCAACATGCCACCACCTACTCTGCCCTGCTACGAAGGCGAATGTCCATGTGAGTCCCTCCCATTATTGAGTCGGGCAATGGGGAGAACTATTTTGGCTACAGTGTGTATGGAAAGAATTTCAGGTGTCAGTATGTGCTTTTTCTTGAGACCCTCTACTGTGTTTGCAGTTGGATCACGAATTGAACAACACACAAAAATGTCTCAATGTGCTTTATAGATGATAGTGCATTTACAGTAGCAACGCCGTCAATTCATGAAACAAGGTCTTGTGAAATTGTCTATGACCTCCTCAATGGCAAAAATATCCGTTCATGAAAATAAGTGTGTTCTCTCTTTGATGCTCGATTTAGAGCAGAGTGTGCCGACCCATATCAAATGCATTTTGTCAAAGTTGGCTGTATTAGCATACTTGGCCCACAGATTTGACAATATTTTTTTGTGTGTGTCTGTGTGTGTGTGTGTCTGTGTGTGTGTGTCTGTATGTGTGTGTCTGTGAGAGAGAGAGAGAAAGAGAGAGTTAGAGACAGCGCGCTGTTACTTGTGCATGTAGAAGACTTCATTTCTCTCCTCAAGAAAATCATGGTAAAAATTTTGGTGAAATCTGTTCTACACATGCTCCAAGAATGGATGATTGGTTAGTGCAAATATCTTAACAATTTTATCTGCTCATTTTTGAATGGGTTGACAATTGCACAGCGCGAATCCCAGAAGCCGCCAATATCTTTTTGAGTCGCTCACCATGAAAAATGAATCGTGCAAAAATATAGATGTTTACAGTATGTTAAACCAGTCATCACTGTTTCCTCAGCACATTGGGTCCAACCAAAGATGAAGAGTGAAGCCAGCTGTGCGAATTCATTTAGGTGGATTGATGTCTTCTAGATTTAGTTGCATTTTCTGCAAACGGCTGTCTGTATCCGTCACACAGAAATTTACACTTTCTCCCTTATCTCTCAATCTTGGCCAATCTCAGCCTGCGACTTGTACGTGAATGCCACAGGAGAGTACATCTACAGCCCCAACTACCCGGATAACTACGACAACGACCAGCAGTGCACCGTGTACATCCTGTCTCCCGACCCCGACATGTGCATCAACCTCTTCTTCATCTCCTTGGAGTTGGAAGGACCTGGCAACTACTCTGGGTGTTTCGAAACGGACTACCTCTCGGTACGTTGGCATCTTTGCGCTTGTCCTCTGTCTCAAACATTTTCTCCCATGTTTGCTTTCCCCTGTTTCAAAATTTTTCTTTTTGGATTACAGTAGGAAAATATAAAAATGATGCACAGGTGTGAGTATGGCAGTCGGAATTATGAGGGTAAAGCAACTAGGGAATTATTTAACCCATGAGGGTGCAGCCATGTGGGTTTAGGCTAGATTTTATGGTTACTGAATGCAGCCATGTAGGTTTAGGCTAGATTTTATGGTTACTGAATGCATACGATTTCTGTAGATGCGCAAAGAGACATGTGCATCAGTTTTTTAGAATGATGGACAAATTTTTACCAAAAATTTAATCAATTTATGACTCTTGGAGTAGTTGCTGGATGTATATCCTTGTGGCTTCCCATATCTGCAATGTACATCTATAGTTTAATAACTGAATGCATGGCTAGCCTGCCTCTTGCTAATTGCATGCATGCTTTCTAGGTGCTCAAACCTTCAGTGCATGCAATAAACATGTTCGTACATGTAGTGCCATCACCTGTGATCACTATGATGCGTTTCTATCCTACCTTCAGCCAGAAAAAAAAAACCAACAACAAATTTATACAGTGAAATTGCAGGATTTCATTTGGTCCTGTTCGATTGTTTGATGTAAAGAAAATCTGGTGGGAGACATTTCCATGAAAAGAATCCATTTATTCTTTAATGTTATTCTTTATGCTTAATAGAGAATTCTCTGTTCCACACATGAATGTCCATTTCAAGACTACATTGTATCGGCAGTGATAAAGGTAATAGAAAAATAACTAGAAAAGTAAGATATATAGGTGGATGGAGAAAGAGAAGTGTCATTGTGAATTTTGTTTTATGTGTGTGGCCTTGGAAACAAATCCACAATATACAGTTAGAACTAAGTCTGTGCTAGAAGAACAAACACAAATACTCGTAAAGTTTTTTGTTTATGGATTGATTGATTTTATTTATATTTGTTTTGTATAATATGCGTTTTTATGGTTACATGGACTGAAGTCATATTTTTTTTTATAATAATAATATTTATAACTGAAAGTGGTTACTGAATTGAAAAGTTGAATTGTTTTCAAATTTTGTTTATATGCAAATGTTTAAGAATATTCTGTTGTAATTATTTGTTGATTTTTCCCAATGAAGCTCATCAGCATGATGTTCCATGTGTATGTTTTGTTTATGTTTATAAATTTCATCTTGTTAAGCAGGATACTATATTTCTCGTTTGATGTGTGACTGTATGCAAGAGTTGAATGTCTGCTTGGGATGAGTGTATAGGTTTATCTGTATAGACATGTGGATGTGATCTGCATGTGTATGTATGTTTATGTGTGTTAATACGTGTGTGTGCACGTGCATGTGTACGAGTACGTTGGTAACTATGGTTATCATTTCAAAGTAATATACATTGTGTAATAATTGGTATGAACTGTTTATCGTTTTTATATGATATTGTATATTTGTTATATGACTGTAATCGGTATTTGTTGTTAGAATGTTCATACAATGTAGGTTGTTTGATGTAATTGATATGTTTTTTCAATGTGATGCATTATGATTTAGCCTTCAGGCTACTGTTTTGCATGTTTGTTTCCATAAACCATTATCAAATCAAATCAAACTTCACATAAACTGGTCCTACACTTTTATGTATATCTCTTTCATATGAGAATCTCTACCGTTTTTCAAAGTGACATAATCTAGCAATGAAATAAAAAAAGAGAGTCTGGAGTTGATTATTAATTGACCGAATTGTCGCATATTTGTAGGTTATTGACGCAGTGATGGAGGAGCCCCCATACTATGACATCGACTTCGCCCTGTGCGGCTCCGAGGAAAACATCCTCTGGACGTCACGCTCCAGCTTTGCTTTCCTGACTCTGACGACCAACGCCCAGAACACATTCGCCGGGTACCAGATCTACGCCAGTACGGCGGAGTGCAACAACTACTTCTACGGTGTGACCCCATGGAGTGAAGTAAGTATGCTACAGTGTAGATATAAAGCAGTCTAATGCCCCAGTCACATACACATCCTGGATCACCCGGACTGCACCCCAGATCTGATCCGCGGTGATCTGGGATGATCCGGGGTGATCCGGGGAGAGATCCGTGTTGATGCCTCGGACATCCTTTGACATCCGTGTAGATCCGGGGACATCCGGGAGGCCAACACGGGAACTTTTGGAAGTCAAATTATCCAGGGATTGGGGCATTGGCAGAGCAATCCAGCGTGGTAGGTGTGGCTGCCATGTACCTGCCGTGTTGATCCATGTAGATGCCGTGTTTGTCCGTGTAGATGCCGTGCAGACGCCGCAGTCTTTCAGCCTTATCCGCGTAGCTGCTGCGTTGATACTGTGTGTACAGTCATACCAACGCTCGTCGACACTCTATCAAGGTCGAAACTATCCCGGATCTCCCAGATATCCCGGGATATTCCCAGATCACCATTTAACCATGTAGATCCTTGAGCATCCGTGTTTATATGTGACTGAGGCATGAGAACACATCTTCCAACTGACATCGGGTACAGAAGAAATCTCAAAGCGTAATTTAAATTCAAAGAGAGAAAAGAAATAGACTAAAGAGCAACTTATATAATATCATGTATTGTTGGATGCACGGTGTCTTGGCATTTATATGCCTTTAGTTGGAAAGGAGGATTCTTAGTAATGAGGAGACATTGTTGAGTTGATGCGAACTGTGTGAGTGCCTTTATTCAACTCGTTCTTCCAGTGTGTCCTTTGCACATGGGGCATATCATGTTACATCCAGCTACAGCTGGCAGGTTAGTCTTTGCTCAGACTCATCATTGCAAAGACTTTACAAACATAATACATGTATATCAACACATCTCCCTTTCTTTAAAAGGAGATAACATTGTTATCGACTATTTACATACACATTCATGACAACCTCTCAGAGTTTACTTTAACTCTTTTGAGTTTCATGCATGTGCGTTTCAAACATCCAAAATCTTTGCTGTAGTTTCAAAACTGAGTTCTTTGAGTTCAATGATTAGAGTTCATATGCGACAACCGGGTTTCACTGCTTCTTGTGCGCGTATTTAATCATTCGCGTATTTTAACTAAATCCTGTCTTTACATTATCATTAGAGTCCATCATGTTTCAATTATTAACTCTAACAAATTCGCGAAAAGTTCTTCTCGAGCGGTCTTAATAATTCGCGAAAAGTTCTTCATCTCTAGTTTCACTATTTACAAATCTAAGCGGATGGGAGGCTTCACGATGCGTCCACTTCGGGTAGATTTCACAGACGTCGCGTTTTGTGTAGTCTCGTCTACCATCTTGACGTTGTCGTCGTCGTCATCGTACCTCTGCACTGGTTGTCGCTCGTCTTGGCCTCGTCTAGGATTGGGTCGAAGATGACGCCTATTTCTGCGACGAATCTCGCCAGTCTCTGTCTGGACCAGGTACGACCGATGTGGTAGTGTTTCCTTGATGACACCACCTTGTGACCATCTGCCGGTATTCATGTCTTGGAGTTTGACATGATCTCCTACTTTCAGGTGGGGTAGGTCATGAGCATGTTTGTCGAAATGCTCCTTTTGCTTCTGTTTCTGCCTTTCTTTCCTTTCCTTCACCGAGCGAGCATTGAGGTGCTGGGGGTCAAGTAGTTTTTCGGCCATAGGCAGATTTGTTCTGATTCGCCTGTTGAAGAGCAGTTCTGCTGGCGATTTTCCACATTCTAGTGGTGAGCTCCTGTAGACCTGTAGAGCTCGAAGGACTTCTTGTCCGCTGTGCTTGGACTTCCGCATCAGGTTTTTGACAATCTTGACGGCATTCTCTGCTTGTCCGTTCGACTGCGGGTGATATGGACTTGTGGTCGTATGGCGAAAGTCCCATTCTGCTGTGAATTGTTGGAACTCACGACTCGAGAACTGTGGTCCATTGTCTGTGATGAGTTCACACGGAGTTCCGTGGTGGGCGAATACAGCTTTCATACTGTTGATCACTGCTCTACTCGTTGTGGTTGACAGTGAACATAGTTCTATGTACTGTGAAAAATAATCCACAATCACCAGGTACTCCTTGTTGTCCAGCGTAAGCAGATCTGCGGCCACCTTTTGCCATGGTCTATCGGGTACCATGTAAGGTTGAAGGCTCTCTTTCTGCTGTTTTGGCTGGTGCATGAGGCAAGCATTGCAGTTTTGCACCATTTCTGCTACATCGTGGTTGATCCGGGGCCAGTACAGGACATCTCTTGCACGTCTCTTGCACTTTTCAATTCCCAAGTGCCCTTCGTGGATCTTTTGCAGCATCTCACGTCTCATTGTAGCTGGTACAACAATCTTACTTCCTTTGAAGATGATGCCTTGTGCCTCTGACAGTTCACTTCTGATGTTCCAGTATTCTCTGACTGAGACTGGACACTGTTGTTTTCTCTCTGGCCATCCATCTCTGATGACAGCTAAGAGTTCTTGTAGTGCTGTGTCTTTCTTTGTCTCATCTACAAACTGGCTTCGTTTGTTTGACGTGACTGGCATGTTCATCACAACAGCATCTACATAGACTTTGATGTCTTCCTCTCTCATGACATCTGGTTTTGACTCTGGATCGACTGCTCTGGAGAGGGTATCCGCTGTGTACATGTACTTCCCTGGTGTGTATGACACTTTCAAGTCATACCTTTGAACTCTGATGAGGAGTCGCTGGATGCGAAGGGGACAGTCACACAGGGGCTTGACGAACAGGGGTATTAGCGGCTTGTGATCCGTCTCTACCTCAACCTGTCGTCCATATATGTACTGGTGGAATCTTTCACACGAGTACGTGATAGCTAGCAGTTCTTTCTCGATCTGCGCGTATCTTGTCTCTGCATCAGTCATGGCTCTAGATGCATACGCTATGGGGACCCAATCTTGGTCATGCTTCTGAAGCAACACTGCTCCGAGCCCATTCTTTGATGCATCAGCTGACAGCTTGGTTGGTTTTGCACAGTCGTAGAAATGCAGCACTGGCTCTGTTGTCAAGGCTTTTTTCAGCTCTTGCCATGCATGTTCCTGTGCATCGGTCCACACCCACTCATTCCTTTTCTCTAAAAGGCTCCTGAGGGGCTCTGATTTGGTTGACAAGTCATGCCGAGGAATCTCTGGACATCCTGCTTCTACTGTGGTCTTTCCATGTTCTGTATGGCTGCCACTTTCTTGGGGTCAGGCTGAACTCCTTGATCACTGATGACATCTCCGATGAATGTCAGCTTGTTGACACAGAACTCACATTTTTCTCGGTTGAGTTTCAAGTTGTTCTTTCTCGCTGTCTCTAGAACTTCTTTCAGCCTGAGGTCATGCTCTTCCTTTGTAGCTCCCCATACAATGATATCGTCCATCATTGTGTTCACTCCTGGAATATGTGCGAAGAGCTGGTGCACTATCTTGTGATACACCTCTGGAGCACTGCATATTCCGAACGGAAGTCTCAGGAATCGGTACCTTCCGAAAGGCGTGATGAAGGTACACAACCTTGAGCTTTCATCATCCAGCTGAATCTGCCAGAATCCACTGGATGCGTCTAGTTTACTGAAGTACTTCGCTCCGGCAAACTGCGCGGTTATTTCAGCTCTCGATGGTAGCTGAAAATGCTCTCGCTTTACAGCACGGTTTAGATCTCGCGGATCTAAGCAAACTCGGAGTTGGCCATTCTTTTTCTGTACGATCACGAGAGATGACACCCAGTCAGTGGGCGTATCTACGGGCTCAATGACATTCATGCGTTCCATTTTGTCTAACTCTTCTTTGAGTTTTTCTCTCATCGGAAACGGTACTTTTCGGCATGCGTGTTGGACAGGTCTCGCATTTTCTGTCACTGTGATGTGGTGCTTACCGGGCACACATCCTAGACCTTCGAACACGTCTTCATAGTCTTCGACTGACATTTTTTCATCATGTGTGTTTTGTGCGACATTCAACACACGTTTCACCAGTTTCAACTTGTCACATGCTTGCAAACCTAGTAATGGTTGACGATTTCCGGGAGTCACTAGAAACGACATATTCTCTGTCAAATTCTTGTGCTTCACCTGTACAAAGCAACGACCTTTCACTGGAATTTCAACTCCACTGTACCCTGTCAACTTGACATTCGCCGATGACAACTTTGGTTTTGGTTTCAACGTCTGATACACACTCTCTGGTAGTAGATTCGTTTGTGCGCCTGTATCTAATTTGAACAGCACTTGACGTTCATTCACCATGAGATTCACTTTCCATTCGTCACATGACTCCTGTGACTTGACGACATCAACAAGAAAACTCTCATCCTTGGAATTACTCTGTAGTTCATTTACCTGAACACGACTTTTGCAACACTTTGCGAAGTGATTCATTTTTCTACATTTTTTACACACCATTCCTTGTGCAGGGCATGAATTCATGGCATGTCGATTGCCACACCTGCCACAAGCCTGGGAATTCTGACCTTGACTTTGACTTTGACTTTTTTGCTTCCACCTTTGAGGTTCTGATCTTTTGCCGGGATTGACTGCCTTTTTCTTTTTGTTCAAAGCATCAACAGGGACTGACACATCTGCCTTTGAACCAAGCTCTTGTGCCTGAGCTCTGGTAATTTCAGCAGCACGACAAATTTGCAATGCCTTTTGAAGTGTCAAATCATAGGCTCTCTGAGCAAACGCTCACGCAAACCACCATCTGTGATTCCACAAATTATCTGATCTCTGATCAGACCATCAGTCAACTCTCCGAATTCACACGATTGTGCACCTCAAATCTAGTGGTGCTGGTTGGTTTAAGTTTGCCATGTTCACTCTCTGAGCATTCACTCACATGAACAGTGTTAACAATTAGCAGAAAACTGTATCTTTTCAACAAGTTAACTTATGCTCAATCATCCAACACTTTCACGATGTTAGTATGTTGCATCATATATGTGGCTAATCTAGGCTAAGGCCACGTCACTGGCTGCAGTGTTCCCAATACCTCATGCACTGTGCAGTCTGGTCAGTTGACCTCTAGAACTTTCTGTTCCTAGCTACCACAGTGCTGATGCAGGTCATTGGACACACAATACAGTCATGCACATTCAGGTATGTCATACACACACACACACACACGCTGGGTTAGTGCATCTCAACACACTGCTGCTTGGCTACTGTACAGCATGCTAATGTACACATAGCTCCATGCATCCTCCACTCTTTCAAATGAAACGGTCTAGCCTGTTTCTTGCGTGGATTATTCCTTGTCCTAGTCCCTTCTGTACTTCAGAATGATGTAGACAGTTGACTGACACCATGACTTGGACAGTTGAACCACTCTGACACCATGTCTTGGCATTTATATGCCTTTAGTTGGAAAGGAGGATTCTTAGTAATGAGGAGACATTGTTGAGTTGATGCGAACTGTGTGAGTGCCTTTATTCAACTCGTTCTTCCAGTGTGTCCTTTGCACATGGGGCATATCATGTTACATCCAGCTACAGCTGGCAGGTTAGTCTTTGCTCAGACTCATCATTGCAAAGACTTTACAAACATAATACATGTATATCAACACACACGGCTTGCCATCTCTTGCTCTTATGCGCATTGTGTGCTTGCCAAGTTAGCAAACTCTTTTGCTACAAGCATGCGATATCGTGTCTACAGCATCTGTCTGGTAATGCCTGCTATTATACGCACAAAATTCCATTTGACTTTTGTGAACGGCCAATAAGCAATTTCGTCTGCCTGATGATGTGGGGTAACAAGATATAAAAATTACTTTGCTCTGATGGCTGATGTGTTTCGTGATATATCTTATTCCCACAACAGTTTTGATACTGCAGTGTATATACATATTTCCTCTGTGTTAAAAATGCTTCTGTCTTCATCTATGTACATCAATGTAGCATTCGAAGCTTTTTCCATGATTGGCGTACTCTTCAAGCATCATTTTTTTTTTTGCTTTATATGATGACTATTGTCAAGTTTGTTGCAACCTCTTTCCTATTGTAGTGCTCGGTGAGCTGTGGTCTTGGTGAGAGGGTCCGAAACTCTTCTTGTGTGGATCGCTCTGACAACTACACCCTCGTCTCTGATGATCTGTGCGGAGACCAGATACGTCCGATCACGGTCATTCCTTGCTATGACGCTGAGTGCCCAAGTGAGTTTACATTTAGTAATCAGCGGTGACCATTCAAAGAGATATGCGATTTGTATCAGTGTAACCCGTTGAGGAGTATACTCAGGCAGGGGTCTATGGGAAATGCGTGTTGTAGCAAAATCAGCCCGTCCTCAACAGGTTAATATCAACTCTTTATCAGGGAAATTTTGTCAGCAGATCTTTTCAGTTGCGTTGGAAGAGCGTGGAGTTTTGTACAAAAATGTTTTCTGATTTGGCCATTATATATGCGTTTTGGAATTTGCTGAAAAAAGGTCTTCACTTCATCATTTTTTCTAATAGAGAAAAGTGAGTGACAGTGTAGTAATGTTCTAGTGTGTAGATAGTAGTGAATTACCAGTTGTATTCAGCATATGCATTTACGTAGAAAGTAAGTATTTCACTGACAATCCTAAAACATATCTTGTTTTTATAATACTACCTTTTGTGCTCTATTTCTTTCTTCCTACCCACAATGTTGTCTCTCCTTCTGTCTGTAATCCTTTTTCATCTTAATCCTGCACCATGCCCCCCCCCCCCCCCCCCCGAAAACCACCACGGTGAAATAAAAAAGGCTGCGATCGCTACATCAACACCACCAACGAGAACCTGCAGCCGGCAGTTCCCTACAGTGCAGTTGGGGAGAAGTGTTCCTACGAGTACGTGAACACAGAGGGCGGTTGCCATAGCCTGGTCTTCATCTCAATTGACCTGCCCGAGCGCAACGAAGACGGGGAGTGCGACAGAGACTATCTCGTGGTATGTGTTTTCGTTCGAGTTCAATCTGCGACTGAGTCTCTCTCTCTCACACCTGGCTAGTGTGTGCTCGATGAGATTTTTACAAGGAATGTTTGTCAAAAAATGTCTGTAGATGCATGTACATGTATGTAAATGAGGGACATATATTGTGTGTGCTAAATTTTATTGCCGTAAGTTGAAAAAAAGATGGAATGAGAAGTGAGATTGAACTTACAATTGCTCATTGCTCACAATTCACTCAGGTCTGAACTTTGGGAGGGATGCTTTTCCGTAAAAAGAAAACTCTCGCACTGCACTCACAAGTTATGTGTAGAAAATGAAAAATAGAAAAATGACATGCAAAACGCTGTTTGACCAGAAAGGAAAAAATTGAAAAATATCATGCAAGTCTAACATGTGACTAGATTTTACGTAGCCAATGGAAGGGGATGCTCAATTCTTTTGAAAAATGGCAAGAACTTCCTTCTATAGACATAGGAGTGGGTAGGGCCTTTTTCAGGGCCAAAAACATACCCAAGAAAAGAATATGTGGTGCCCCATTAAGCCTTCTACCACCCAGGGGAATGCCATGCTCTTCCAAAGATGCTCAAACTTTCTCTTACAAAAGTAACATGTTGCAATTGATGTAAAAATTATATTTAAGAATTGATTGAAGCACTTTTAAACATGTGCCTGGAAAATGCACTATACAGATTAAATAAGAGGCCACTGCTCTTGTTCTGTATTCCTTTTTGGAAATTATTGGTTCTAGAGTCATCTTGTGAAATCTTTGGAAAGAGATTGGATTATATGTGCAGACATTTTATGCAATAATGATTATATAAAGTTTTCTAAGAAATATATACTGTAAAACAAGGAATGTTCGTGTGCATTTTAATATCACGAGAGCCAAGATTAGCAAAATTGAAATGCATGTGAAAGTTCTTGTCTACACTATATACATTGAATGTGAGAGGTAACTCGCGAAATTTCAGGCTGCGAAAAGGGCCTTCGGCTCCAATTCACAAAAATTTCATGCTGCGACAATATCGTGTTTTACAGTATACATATTTTTACGTTTCCTTTTTTTCCATGCGTGAACAGTATGAGGAGGAAGGTAATTACAGCCGTACGATTATCATCTGTGGTGACAACGCTCCATCCATCACTTCACGCTCCAGCGAGGTGACGCTCACGCTGGTCACAGATGGCGTGGTTGACGAGGGCTTTGACGGGTTCCGCCTCACGAACGGTTTCGTGCCCTGTCCCCAGTACGGCTTCGTCGCTGACGAGGAATTTGGAGAGGTGATGATGCCATCTGTAGTTAATTTGTAATACTGTGGTAGATTGTATTACTATCTCTCTTGTCTGTCTTTGTACAATGTATCCAAAGTTATAACTGTGTTCTGTATGTATGAATTTTACGTACAGTGTATGTACTGATGTGTTCTATGTATGTGCGCAAACAAAATATCCAGAAATTGACAATAAAATTGCATTTGATTGAATTGCGATTGCTAGATGCAGATAATGACTTGGTAGCAAGGATCTGCTTTGCAAACCTCATATGCAGCACTTCAAAATCAGCTCATTACTCCATAAAACTAAGGGAACAAATGTATGGCAATGTTTGTTATGCTTTTCTGATCTTGGGGGCTGCAGTCTGTGCAATGTACGTATGTCTGACAGTCTTTGCAGTACAATGATCAGCAAGGATTTGATTGTTTTCTGATAAAAATGTCACATTATTGACGAACTGCTCATGCCAGAATCACACAAAAGCTTGGATTGATGTACATGTACATGTACACACTGTATGCTTATGTGTTCTGGCAGGCTTGTTACACTGTACATGTAGATTTATTTGTGTTTGACTCTTATTGTGCTAAAAAGACACTTGGGTACAATATACATATTACATAACTTGCAGAGTTTAGCATTGAGCTGAACCCCTTAAAGTGTATTGCAAATTAGGCTGCCAGCTTGCCATGAACTGTGCCAATCCAACGGGAAGGCTACACTATTTTGGAATTGGGGGACCATCGTACTGTAACGTCTACTCCTCAACAGTCAGTTTTCCAGACATGTCTGTCCATGGCATGAGAAAGTACCTCCACAGAAGTGCCAATCAACATGAAAAGCAGAGCAAGTGTTAAAATCCGCTGACATGCAAGCATCCGTAAGCATGTCATTTGACTTGACTGCCACAGTAGAAGAATGTGTAATAAGATGTGGAGTTTTCCTTTATTCATTACACTTGACTGTAATGTTGAATTGCACTTGAATAATGTACACCATTCCTCATTGGCTGAACTGTACAAGATGGCACTTCTTGCTTAACCAGACATTCTTCTCCCCCCACCCCAATCCTCTTTCTCCCAATCCTCTTGTGTGGTTTCCAGTGCGATGTAACCTGTGGGGGCGGTTTCCGGTCCAGGAACGTGACCTGCATCGACCTCTCGGACGGGACGGAGGTGGCCGACCAGTTCTGCTCCGATGCCAGACCAGTGGAGTTCCTACCGTGCAACGACGAGCCTTGTCCAAGTGAGTGCCTGACCCCTTACAGAACTTTGATGCTGTATGTTGAGAGTGGGATGGCAGGTTATGCAATTAATGAATTCCACCGACTTACAAATAGATTTTATGGACACACGTCACTATGTTGATGTATAGTTTGTATAGACATGTACCCACAAGCACTGAGTTGCAATGTACATCTTTCATCTGAGGACCGGGTCTATTGCAAGGTCTAGAAAATTTTTTCTTAAAGGCAAAGACTTAGTTCTCATATTTTTCATTTCTCATAAAAAGGCAGGTTATATCAATATCTTATCAATACATTGTACAAATTCACAATTTCCTTAATCCCACAGAGTTGACAATAGAGAGTAGACCTAAGCAAGAAACGATTTTGTTATGATTTTATTTGTGATTAATCGTACTGGCTTTCAGTGTTCTTGTTCATCTGGTTGCTCCATTTCAAGTGGCATGTTATAAGTACTTTCAAGACTGCAAGTTCTGTAATAAAGAAATAGATCAATTTAACCTTTTCCACTGTATGCACTGTAAATCTGACTTTTGAACTTTTTTTGCACCCATCCAGCTTGTGACCAGTACATCAATGAGACATCAATCACCGTTACCAGCCCTGGTTATGGTGAGGGCGAATATGAGACCAACCAGAACTGCCGCTACCTCATCGACTACGGTTCCCAGTGCGTGCGACTGACCTTCCTCAACTTCGGATTCCAGATGGCGGATGCCCGCAACCGTTGTCGAGATTATCTAGAGGTGAGTTTGAGTTTCAAGCAGTGACCTTTTTCAATCAGTTATAAACAATATCAAGAACTTCGTGACATACAGTACATGTGTTTTGGATTGTACTTGATTTGTTTATAGATCATTTTATTTGCTGACCTTTAGTCAAGGTAACAAAACGACAGGTGTGCTGAAAATGGCCAACAAATTAGAGGTGACTTCAGATACCTGAATAGAATAAGCGTTCATGCTCTTCTGATGTTACAACAAGAAAGTTGACTGTGGCATACAGTGTGGATTTTAATTAGGAAAAATTAATTTATTATTATTGGAAAATTGAGCAAAGAAAATGGGATTCCTTTGGGACTCAAACCGGAGACCTCCGGTTGCTAGCCCGGTGCTCTACCAACTGAGCTATAGAAAGCCCTAGTTAAATGTTTGTCCCAGAAACCCTAAATTCCAATTGCTCGGATGGTCAGAAGCTATATAAAAGCAGTGTGTTTTGTGTGTGGCACACGCACACGCACTTAAACCTGGCATAAACCCGAAGGATAATTCAACTTGGGGATAAATGCGAGGGATCACCGAAGTGATGCAGCTTTTTGAGTATGTAACAAACGTAAACAGAAGAAAACCCAAGTCCAAATAGAGGATTCTATTCATACATGTAGGTTGGGGATGAAATGCAAGCCTTTGAGATGGACCGAAGGACACACCCCAAAAAGATCTACACGTTGTACTCTGTGTCCTGAGTTTAGACAGAAAGTATGAAGACAGAAAAAAAAAAAAAATTGTGTATCAATTTTATAAATATTCATTGAGTCACTGCATGAAAATGTTGTGTCCTTTGTACTCTGTGATACCAAGTGAAATTAAAAATCTTGAATTATTTTATGTACTCTGTTTTTAGTCCACATGAACTTCTACTTATCACTTACTAGTATTAAAAGTACTGGACAATCAGCAAGAATAGACTCGTGATAGAAGATTCCTATGGAGAAGCACTATGGAGATGTGTGATGCGTGTGTTAGTCACCCAGTAGTAGATGCACGTATAGAATGCTTCAAGTTTCTCTCTCCAGCAGATATTAGCATCTTGCACCTAAACTTGAACCACTTTGCAGATCAGTGACCAAGCGGAAAGCACAGACCACCTGACGCAGCAGTACTGCGGTGATGGCCCCGGCCAGTTCTCCACCTGGGACTCTCGCAGCAGCCAGGTGGAGCTAACGTTCATCACCGACGGAACTGAGACGCCGGGATCCGAGCTTGGCTTCGAGCTGTTCCTGGCCCCCATCGAGTGCCCCATGTTTGGCTTTGTCTACAGCAACTTCTCAGAGGTATATCCATCGGCTCATCTTTTGACCCCATCACCTTCTTCAGGATTTTATCATTTGCTTTAGTGAATCTTTGCTATTTGCAAAAACTTCTTGTTTTAATGCAATTTTGTTTTGTTGTCGTTGTTGCAATGTCCAGCTCATAAACAGCTGAGAAATGCATGGACTTCTTCTCTTTGGCTCATGCTAATTTTGCACACTTTGCTGCAGTATGTGCAGTATATTCATGCTCTCTGTTCTTTAAAACACGACTTTTGTGACACCATGGGTTGTACTTGTATACTTCTCCACCATCAGAAATGAAAGGTCTGTTCACACCATCTTTGAAATAGGGTTGTATCTTTAGCATAGAAAATGTGTGTGGAAATGAGCTGCGTGGTGAAGGTCTTTTTTTCTAGTTTGGACTGATTCCATCCCCTCCTCTTCTTTGTATCACCCTTTGTACTTTTTGATTTTTACTTCTGGTATCCTGCAGTGTTCAGTATCTTGCGGAGAGGGCACACAAACGAGGGATGTCGACTGTGTAAACCTTGATACCGGTGCCGTGGTTGATGATTCCCAGTGCCCCGAGACCCCGCCCGAGGCCACAGCATCTTGTAATCTGGGAGAATGTCCATGTGAGTATTTCCAGAAGTAGTCCTTGTATGTCTGTAGGCTCAACTCTATGAGGAAGATTCCCTCATATTTAACCCATTGAGGACGAGTCCTGAGTAAACTGGGGCAAGTGTTTATGCAGGGCTTGACACTAACGGTGGCCCGGTGGCCCGGGGTCACCAAAAATGAAAGTCGGGCCACCAAATTTCAAAGAAGGGCAACATTTTTTGAAAAGTATGTCAATAAATTCGTAACTTTTTGCGGCGGAAATTAGCATTTAAATTTGTTCAAAGGATGGATGAAAAGGACTGACTAATGAATGCCTGAGAGTGAGTGTTGCAAGTTTGTTGAAGTTTATTTATGAGTAGATATGTCCAACTTCTAATTCTTACTATCATAAATCTTAAATATTTGACTCATTAAAAAAAAGGGACTTTCAATGTTTTTTATTGTTTTTTTTTCGTGACACAAAATTTTTCTCTCGGGGCCACCAAAAATTTGAAATTTAGGAATTTGGTGGCCCCATCGGGCCACCAAACAAAAAAGTTAGTGTTGAGCCATGGTTTATGGGATGTGTGTGTTGTAGCAAAATCAGTTCGTCCTCAACGGGTTAATTAATTATATTTGAAATATATTTTCCCAATTTCAATAACTTAGACAAGTCAAAAACAGTCTTTGTTGCAATTTTGTTTTAAAAAAAAAGTTGCAGAAACAAATACATGAAATAAAATATTAAGAAAATGGTGCTTATAAAGCATCTACTCTGCAGACCTGCCATAGCCACAAATCGAAAGCCTCTGAAGCAGGTTTTGATGAGTCCAAGTGATTCTCCTTGTTGTACAAATGTACTTGTATGTAAACATTTGAAAGAGCGGCAGATTTCAAAAACTCGGTGTCAACAACAATATGCCTGTTGCAAAGAGACCTGACATTTGATAATGCATCACGTGCGGGTTAAATATTATGTGTGCGATAAAAACACCCCCTCCAATGCCCCCCCCCCAAAAAAAAAAAAAAAAAAAATCTGAAGCTTTAACATAGCATGAAAGCAACACTTTCATAGGTAGTGCCTTTTCCATTGTTCAGCTAGATTTAGTTTACCTTACTTCTCATACCCACCATCAAAGTTTAAGGGGAAAAAAAAGAATAGATTGTTAATCCCATGACAAAAGTAGGGCCATGGCAAGTTTATGTCAGAACCGCAGTAACATCAGACCATGCTATGACAATCGGTCAGATATTTCTGAGGAGCAACTTCACATGATGTAAGGTGACGCATTTTTTTTTTCAAAATTTTTGCCACCAAGTGACATGAAAGTAGGTATACAGTTGCAATTTGAGTGAAGAAGATATACAAAGACTAGAGACATTTACTGGTTTCTCCCCCTTTCCCAGCTTGCGACCGTTCTTTCAACGTGGCCCAGACCATACTGGCGGAGAGCTCTCATCCTTATCCCAGTCGTGCGAATTGTGTCGACACGTTCACTTCCTCTGGGGGAATCTGTTTGGCTCTGTCCTTCATCTCCCTCAGGCTGGAGAACTCGACGGATTGCGAAAATGACTCGGTGACGGTGAGGAGAAATTGCATCAATGATTTTTGTATATCATCAGTGGATATTTTGATTTTTGCATACATGCTCTTTCAAAATCATAGGGGGATCTACTGGTAGTCGATGTCGGGTTCCAAGATTTTCGTTCGGAAATGGAACGATACAGGAAATGACTTTGCATTTTTGTCTATTGTGCTATAAATATAAGCATTTTGTTCTGCTTGAAGTGTCACTGTGCAGATTTGTATATTGAAAATAGCTACTAAGTTTTTGTTTCAGTGGGGAATCCTTACAAGAATCCAAAAAATTTATTGAGAGTTGACAAACAATATTGACTTCAGTACAACTGAATCTGAAACACCCGTCCACCCCGTCATCCAATCATGTATGTTCATCAAGGATATTTTTTTCAAGGGTAGTGTTTGCATCACAGTGTGTGCTTCAAACATTATACAGGCAGCATCAAATATGTCAAATACGTCTTATCTGATTATCTGATTCAGCTTTAGTAAAATGATTGTTAAAAGATAATGATATATATAATAGCTAGTTTTGATATAGCGCATATATCATATTTCTGACCAGTGCTGACAATTACTCTCCTAACCCCCTAGGGTGAGCATTCCAGCCAGTCGCAGCCATTTTACAGGTGCGCACATGCTGATCAACCAATATAAACTTTCTCATCCTACTGGGTACCCATTCATACTCCTGGATGGAGAGCAGCAATGTGGATAAAGTGCCTTGCTGAAGGGCAAACTCATTGGGCTTGGCGTGGGCTAGAATCCACAAACCATACCATGCTAATGTCATACAGAGATGATCCACTCAGCCGTGATACGTGATATTTGATAACAAATACAAACAACAGAAACAACAACAAAAAACCCATGATGGAGCAATGTGTAAAGTTTTTTTTTGTTGTGCAGAACGTATATTTTCAATACAACTATAGTGTAATAGATAAACTTTAAATGCTGCTCGGGGATGTATGAATGTACTACCATATAAGAATCTGCCAGCTTATGGTCTGAATACGTTCTCATCTCCCCTCACCTTCCCCCTGTGTCTAGGTTGCTGACCCGAACAATGAGGACATCAGCTTCACCTTCTGTGGCACTGTCGTGCCAGTCCCGTCCCCCATCTACTCCACCTCCAAGCAGTTGACCATCACGCTGATCAGCAACGAAGCCGTGGAGGACTATGGTTACCAAGTAGTAGTGAGCCCAATGGACTGCCCCAATGTCACGTGGGTTGCCGAGAATGTCGGCGGGGTGAGTCTTGGCAGAGAGAGATTGTGAAAGTTATCCAAGCTCGGGGTAAAAAACAAATGTCATCTCAGGGTAACATGAGTGGTACTTGATTTCACGCAGACGTTTACATCCAAACTGATTTTCTTCATCCCCCGCCTCCTCAACCCTTCATTCTTTGTCACGGAATAATACCTGTTAAAGCAACACTCTCTCTTTGTATTCCAATGTGTCTCACAAATACGAATCAAAAAGAGATGAGAGTGTTTCCCTTACACCTTTTTCCAATCTTACGTTTGCCATTGTGTGAAAATTTGCTCACATCCTGTTTGTTGATCATCCATGCATACGATATTACGTAGGGTAAGGCATGCATGAATGTAACCACAACGAGGATGGTGTAACCATTCATCTCTTGTTCTCTGCGTGCAGTGCTCTGTGACGTGTGGAAGCGGTGTCCAGCAGAGGAACGTCTACTGCCTCGATCAGCGCACCGGAATGCCGTTCTCGCAGGAGGAGAGCTGCCCTGGGGACCGTCCCGACGACACCATCCCCTGCAGCTTTGACCCTTGCCCTCAAGGTGGGGACCTGACTGCGGTGGCACTCTCTGTCCAGTCTATTGCATTGAATTGAACGAAGATGTCCATGAGTAGTTTTTGATATGTACGGTTAAGGAGTTTTAAAGTTTGCATGATGATGTTAATGAGGAAGAGAGGTTTGCATTAACACCATGTGGATCTAGTCCGTGAAAGGATCATCGCTAGGCAAAAGATGACCCTAGAAAGGGGACCCTAGAAAGGTGAGGGTGAAGTGACACGGGGGGTGTAAGAAAGGTTGATTGTAGAAGGGCAGCTGTGAGCTGGAAGTCTAAGATTACACTAATGGAGATGCAAAGAGTTGGGTGCATAACCTGGACTTAATGCAAGACCAGCTTGTGCAGCTAAATATTGGCTCTCAACCCACCTTCCTGGATGGAAAATAAAACTAAACAAACAAAAGACTGCAATGGTATTTTCGGATTCTTCTTCCTCCGTACAGAGTGCTCCCTCGTTTACACCAACCAGAACGATAATCAGCTCACGTCGCCCGGCTACCCCAACCACCTTTACGAGAATGACCTGGAGTGCAGCAACATCGTCATCAACTACGCCGGCTGCATCGCCATCACTGTGCTGGAGATTGACATCGAGCCCTCAGAGAACTGCGACAAAGATTATCTCATGGTAGGGGTAGAACGTGGTGCTGGTAACGGAAACGTTCAGCCAAATCTGTCTGCTTGCCTTGAAGCAAAAAACAATAACAAAACAAATCAAAACAAAATAAAACGGATGAAATGTAACTCCTTGGCAATATAAGCAATTCAAATATCAGGCAAGTCATTGTACATGTGGTTAGCAGATATTTTGTTTGCACTCAGGTTTTTTTTTTTTTTTCTACTCTCAAACTGCAGTGCATTAGGCCGAAAATATCTGAGAATGATCACGCCAAAACATATGAAGAGTTTCATTCCAACAAGTGCTCAATCCACTTTTCTTCAAATGGGTCTTTATTCTTTTTGACAAAACTGTATTCGCCTAGAGTAGTCCCATGCAGTAAGCTCTTCAAAGTTTTAAAATTTTTGGAAAGGAACTCTTCGTGTACAGAGAGGGAATTGCTGTGCGTATATGGCATGTCATATTTCTGCAGAGTATGTACAATTGTGGTATAACGAGTGTACCGTATAATGAGAGGATTTTGCAGGTGTGGGGAGGTTAACAAAAAAAAAAAAATTTGCATCACAGTGACATGATTCGGCCTGTCAGCGAAAATTACCGGTGTATATGCTCAATGTGTACTTGTATGTTTTGGTTAAACTACAGTTATTCAAATTCATAAAATTCTTCGAGATGTTTTTATTGCCACTGATTGACAACTTGCCTTACGTCGATGTAGGGCAATTTGTCAATCAGCTGCAATAAACTACAGTTATTGCACCTTTGAAATCCTTTGCTCTTTTCCTCGCAGATTGCAGACTCTAGCATGCCCCAGCTCGGAATCCGTCTGTGCGGCAATGAGCTACCGACCAACAACCTGTGGGTGTCCAGCGCCATCAGTCCCACCAGTGTGGGGCTGTTCACCGACGGGGAGAACCGTTACCCCGGCTACAACCTCACCTTCTCGTTCCTCCCCTGTCCCAGGCAGGGCTTTACCGTTGGCATGTTTGGTGAGGTAGGCGCGAAAAATTGTATTATTCTGTCTTTGCGCAGGAAATCGTGAGATTAACCTGTTATCTGCCAAGGAACTTTGCTTTAGCCTGCTGTGCTTTGAATTTGAATTCATATGATTACCTAACTTAGTAATCTGAACTTGACCTACACGTAGTTCCAAGATAGTCAACCTTCTCTGTCCTTGCGATGTGCCTCAGTCGAACAGGAAGACCACGATAACACAATCACAGACCCTTTGGGTGCCATTGAGTCAAATGTGCACACATACCTTGCGATAAAGAAATGACGTAGCACGCAGGGGGTTTCTTTGGTGACAGCTGGTTCAAGACACCTGTAGCAGTCGGTGAACAATGAACAATAAGGGTGAGATAGCTGGTTTTCACTGCAGTAGATATGCACCAGCCTACTGTGGCAATGTGGATATCATAGATACTCGGATTTGGAATCGGGACTTTTGTGTGCCTGGTGTAAACAGATACAAACCTTAAAGGGATGGTATCGTTTTGATTGAGATAAAGATTCCAAGGTTATTAGATGAAAATCTGTTTTGAAATGGCCGAGATATCTTGAAACAAAGGGAAACAAAGCAATCTTAATAAACGGTGGGTTCCACTATTTATTAAAATCGCTTTGTTTTGGATATCTCAACCATTTCAAAACCAACTTCATCAGATTTATCAGAATTATCATGATGCTTTTTGATATTTCACAAGAGGTTTCTCCTCTCAAAAAGTCATAATAAACAAAATGTTGGAAATATGAAGCCCCATCTAAACTGAAACTAGACCATCCCTTTAAGTGGCATGCATTTATTGATACAAATTCAGATGTAAAATTCTGCCCAGAATCACTCGAGATGGCACCTCTAATTGTCAACCTTTTCACCATTAATTTGGTAGTGTTCTGCGACCTGCGGAGTCGGTGTTGTGACCCGCTATGTGAACTGCCAGGACAGCCAGGGTAACACTCTTGGCGACGAGCAGTGCTATGGACAGCGCCCTCTGTCTGCCATCCCCTGCGAGTTGGACCCTTGCTCGTACTCGTATAACGTCTCTGAATGGTCAGAGGTGAGTCTCTTGGTATCGATTTTACATACCCCCTACCCCGTTGACTTATGCATACCTGGGCCCTGTTTCATAAAGCTGTTCGTAAAGTTACGGACAACTTACAAGCGACTGGTGATCAGTTCTGATGTGCTATACTTATCAGAATTTCCATAATTCAGCACAAGAACTGATCACCAGTCGCTCGTAAGTCGTTCGTAACTTTGCGAATAGCTTTATGAAACACCCCCCCGGTACACGTAAGTCGTAATGCAATTTTTGAACTTGACTATGATAACATACATTGTAGTCTTGCAGTGCACTTGAGCGCTCAAAAGTGAACCAAAATGAACTGAACTAAAGCTGAACCAAAACTGTGCCAAATGTGGAGTGTTTGAGTGCTGTGTTGAGAAAGCGTACCTTACAAGTTATTTTTAGAGGGGGGCACACATTTTGAGGCAATTAACAGGGTTATTCACCTAGTGCACTTAGACTACAATTTTCAGATGTCCCGAAGAAAGAGAATGAACTCTTTGCATTAAAGACATATGTAGATATTAGGCACATTTTTCACATGCAAACTTTTGGTATGCTTTTGGTACCCTTTTTGAGCACATCGGGAAGTGGTCCACTTTTGGCTTATAGTTCGATTCGGTATGGTATGGCACACTTCGAGCACTTCTGTGGCGCGTGTTTGGTATGGTTTGATTTGCTTTAGGAGACCACTCGAATGCCCCCTTATTTACCTAGGGTAGTAGCTTCAGTCTAAGCAATGATCTCCCATTTGGTCCTACCTATTGTCACTACCCCAGTATTGCTAGGTACCCACTTGCATACACCTGGGCTCAAAAAGATACCATATCTTTGGTTAGAGGTCAAATGTGGATGTGTTCGTACTGGGCCAGATTTGCACCTTGTCCACGACTATACGTCATTGTTCCGGTATAATCAATATAATCAAAAATTAGTAATCGGTGTTAGTGTGAAATCAAACCTTTTAGCTCAATTTCTTAAGGTGAAAGTCCACTGCGTGTAGACCGAACTGTAGAAAGTTTCATGAAAATCTGACACAACTGGAAATCGTTCTGGAATGTGAAGCTTTCAGAATGCAGCGATGGTCAATGAGTACATCTTTCCTTCATCTACTGTAATTTGCATATTTCTTTGAAATGCATACTGGAAGCAGTGTCAATGACGGTGTAAATAGGAAAAGCGAGGATGTGAGGTAATGGATATGAAAGATGCTCTCGTGATGATGGGCTTGAGAATACTCAGTGTTGTGTTTAACTCTTTATGTGCCATGTTCGCAAGCTCAACTCCAAGTTGATAGCGTGCCATGTTCGCATATTTTGCTTGAACACACTATCCCGCCCAAACCAATAGATACATTGCCAAATGGCATTGTACAATGAAAGCTTTACTCGTGATTCCATTCCTCGTACATGTAGCTTGCATTATATCATTGAATATCAAATGATGTTCCACCTGCGGTTTTGCGCATAAATTCTAGTTTCTTTTTTGTCACAGTTGTGTGACATACCTAACAGCCCTGGACAAGAATGTAGCTACTGGTCATTTGAATGAAAAATTATCATAGATTTGTCGTAAAATTCACATTACAGCAAAGCTTTGAGTTTTCTCTACAATTTTACTCGTTGCATGTCAAGCATAAACATTAAATACACGGCTTTTGAAACCAAATGTCTCCCCAGAGCATGCCTACTTTACACTGTGGCACACTAAAGAGTTAATGTGAGGCTGCACTGGCACATATCTGCGTTTGTGAGGGTGTCATGAATGATAACTGTACTGGCAATATTTGATTGATGGTCATTATCTGCTTCCCCCCACCCCCACCCCCCATCACCACCACTCTACCCACGTCAGTGCTCGGCTACTTGCGGCAGTGCCATCCAAACCCGCACCGTGGAATGCTTGGCGGACAACACCACCGTTGTCAACTCCTCCCTGTGTGAGGACTATCTAATGGACATCCCACCAGTTGAGGAGCGAGCCTGTAATCTCACTGATTGCCCCGTATTTCGCTATGTCACTTTCCCAACTTCCGCGGTAAGCTGGCCCATTATTTTTTTTTATATTCGTTTGTCCTTTTGCATGCAGTACCTGTCACTTAATATATTTAGTAGGTATACTAGTATATCTAGTATCTACTGCTAGTTCATCTCGAAGCCTGGCTGATTTTTATTCTCTTTCTTTTTTTTCTACTTTTATTCGTCCTTTTTGCATGCACTACTTCATACATCTAGTAAAACGGATTTCCTTCTGAAGCCGCTCTCAAATTCAAAAAGCTCTGAATTTTGTTCTTTGATATTCCATTCCTGTGCTCTCATCAATTGCAGTGTTTCAGGTGTGTGTTTATGATGATTTTGGCAGTGTTGGTAAACAAATATAGAATGGTCACGAGTGCAAAGTGATGTTTCATTGCACGAGTAAAGACCATACACTATTTGTTTTATACAGCACCTCAGACATCAATAGATGTGTTCCACACAGATTCTGGAATTTAGCGCAAAAAAGGCAACCATTTCCTATGAAAGAAGAATGAGTAGCTGCACAGTCACAGACAGCCATGTACATGCATACACAAAACCAAGCGGTCATGAAGTTGTTAATAAAATTGAGTTACAAAAGTGCATGCTTGTAAGCGCGCTTGTAATTGTGGAGTGTGCATGGTAAATGTTTGTTTATTTTGACATCAGAGCCATGTAATGGAAATTACACGAGGTCAGCCATGCACTATCTAAATTTGTTTTGCTCAAACAAAATTGCACGGCTGACAGCCACAGCGTGCGATGGAATTTTTAACTGAATGTCACATGATGGGGCAATTGACCAATTGGATAGCTACATTCTTTTTAGGTGTTGTATAATACTTTATGCTGGGTCTTCATTTTTTTCACTCACTGTATCTATGCTCTTTTATTCTATTCCCGTACAAAGACATTTAGGAGCACTCTCTTTAGATTCTCAGGTATTGTGTAACGCTGTACTCATTTTCCGATTTAGTTTTTCTTTGCGGCAAACACTCTTGTCCTTTCGCTTTGTGTGTGCATTTCTGATCTGTTTCAAATCCCATGTACCCAAACTCTAACCTCCTCTTCACTCCACTCGACACACCAAATCGACGCACAGTGCTCGGTCACTTGTGGCCTTGGGACCATGGGGCAAAGAGCGTTCTGCCGAGACCAGGATGGGAACATTGACCCAACAGGGATGCAGTGTAGTGGCCCTGTCCCGCCCACCTCCGTGCCCTGCCTCCGCCCTGATTGCCCAGTCTATGGCTGGAAGGTGTCTGCCTGGGGAGTGGTAGGTTACCCTCCCTGTCCTCTTTACTATAGCTTTTCACTCAGCCTGTCTTGCTAGCCTCTCTCCTACAGCACACCTCAAAGTGCTATGTACACATTACAGCCTAATAGTACTGTAGCTATGCATTTCTCAAAAGCTGACTTGCATGCATTGCAAAAATCTGGCACATTAGGTGTAGTCATGTCTACATGCATTATTCATGCCTTCGCTCTTGCTTATATCTGAGGCTGTGCTCCTCTAACATTAATACCCTTATCAACATTCTGCCTCAGCTGTCTTTTACACTAACAGCTGCTCATGTGCTGATGTCAAAACTGTGTAGAACCCTTCGCAGGTTCAAACTGTGATGTATAGATTGTTGTCATGGCAACCATCCCAGCACTGACAATATGCCCCCCCCCCCAAAAAAAAAGCACAAAAAAGCAAACAAAAAACGAACAAACAAAAAACGAACAAACAAAAACGAACACAAAAAACAAACAAATAACGAACAAACAAAAACAAACAAAAAATGGAAGATCAATGAGAGGTTGGATGTCAAAACTTTGTGTATAACCCTTCACACATTCAAACTGAGGTTGAAATTATTATCATGGGATATATCACAGAAGAGACAATGACCTCCCCCCCCCCCCCCGAAAAAAACAACAACAACAACAACAACAAAAAGCAAAGAAATGGAAGATTGATGCAAGATTGGATGTTGCTATATTTTTTCATATTTATTGCCACATAGATATGATGATAATATTAAGTACTACATTATGTTATGGCACCCTTGTCAACCCTTTGATGACTAGTCCTGAGAATACTCGGGCAGGTGTCTATGGGAAACGTGTTACAGCGTAATAGCAAAATCAGTCCGTCCTCAACAGGTTAAAAGCCAGAACAATGGATATCAACAAAAAAGGGATGGGGAATATAAACCAAACTCCTGAATGAAAATTGACTGCGGCAACACATGATCTCCTGGCCTGTTTTGGGAGATGAGTGTTTACAGTGCAATGGAAAAGAATAATGTGTAGGCAGTGTGGATTAACCATTCAATAGTAGAACCAAAGGTATATGTCCAAGATCTATGTTAAATATCTATTGTCAGGAGAACTAGCTCCCATATCAATATTTTTTTTTCCATTTTTTTTTAATTTTTTTAGAGCAAGGTCTTTGTTGAGTCAAGGGACAGTTAGTATTATTAGGTTTTCCTTCATTTTGAGCAAGATTGGAATATGTGATTTTGATAAGGATTTGTTCAACTCGATCGAAAGAAAACACACACACACACACATTCAGAATTACACCAATGGCAGCAGTGTAGGTTGGTTGAAAGAAATTGTGTCAAAAACACAGTGCAAATTTAGCCAAAATAAAAAACAAAAACATTTGTTTTGTTCAGAGTATACAGAGCACTACCAATCCTGGGGCAAAAATTCTGAAAAAGCCACACACTGTGCCAAAGCAACTGTCACCAAGTGCAGCATGTACACAAAGTCTACTTGGGCGGCACCATCAAAACACTTAAAATCACATGTTTGTTTGAGTTTGTGCATGGTGAAGATTGCTTTGCATGCATGCATGCATGCATACGTGCATGCATCTGCAAGTACATCTCGGTGTTGTGGGTGGTGCATCTTTGTCACCATTTTAGTTATCCTCTTGAATAATTTGTTGCTGTATTCAGAGTGAGTATATTCCTGGAGATATCAACAGATTATGTCTATCAGATATTTTTCAGTTACATCGCAAAATCAAAATGTGGGTATGCTTGACTGCTAAAGAGTCGTTGTTACACGAAGCGAAGTTCAATTCAGGTATTACACTCCAGAGAGATACTGAGCTTTTAAAATGTTTTAAAAGTATTTGGCTATTTATCATGCCTTTGCCGGCTTCCTTTAATGGTGACAGTGCTCAGTGACCTGTGGAAGTGGGATCCAGACTCGAAACGTCACCTGCCAGGATCAGGACAATGTTACGGTCAGTGATTCTAACTGCGGAGGGGCACGCCCCAACGACACCCAGGTCTGCTCTTTGGATGACTGCCCTGCCTACTCCTACCGGGTTGGCAACTTTTCAGAAGTAAGCACCTTACACTTGTACATAATTATGCACAGCAGTGACTGGTTAGTGGTGACAGTAGTGATGATGGTAATGATGGTGATGGTGATGATGGTGGTGATGATGATGATGATGACGGCGCTGATGATGATGATGGTGGTGGTGATGGTGATGATGGTGATGATGATGATGATGATGATGATGTTGATGATGATGTTGATGATGTTGATGATGATGTTGATGGTGGTAGTGTTGGGAGTTGTGGTTTAGTGATGAAGATGAAGATGATGATGATGATGATGATGATGATGATGATTATACATAGCTACATAATAAAGTACATGATTTTTTTTAGTACTGCTACCACTGCCACTGATGGAATGTATGTGATGGTAACAAAGGTGTTGGTATTGATGTTGATGGTGGTAGTGTTGGCGGTTGTGGTTTAGTGATGATGATGATGATGATGATGATGATGATGATGATGATGATGATGATGATGATGATGATGATGATGATGATGATGATGATGATGATGATGATGATGATGATGATGATGATGATGATGATGATGATGATGATGATGATACTCAACTACATGATAAACTCGGTGATGTGTAGCACTGCTGCCACTACTGCCGGGACCTGTGTGATGGTAACGAAGGCGTTGGTGATACGGATGATGATGATATATGATGCTGGCGAGTGTCTTGATTATAGTGACGGAGGTGGCGACGATGATGGTGAGGGTATCTTGATGACAAAAACTGGCCATGGTAGCGATGAAGATGATGATAATGGCAGTGTCAATGTCAATCATGATATTTGGAGTGGTGCTGGTAGTGTTGATGATGAAGGTGTAGTGGTGCTGATGATGAGGGTGTCTTGATAGTAGCAATGGGAGATGTTAGTGGTAGTGATGCTAATTATGGTGCTGGTGGTGTTAACAAATGATGATAGTGATAGCGTTTGTGGTGCTTATGATGATGAGCCTGTTGTTGATTTTAAAGTAAAATATCCAAGGTGTAGACTCAAAGGCAGAGAAATGTACAGTCAGATGAGGTAGAGTATTACATCACATACTATGGAGAGGTAAAACTACAGGGGAAGTCTGAAAATGAAGATTATGATGCTCGTAATACTGATTATGATGATTACTGTGAGTATAGTAATGATGGAATTGATGAAGTCATGAAACATGACAAAATGATAGCACTTTGCAGCCCTTGCAACTTTATATCAAGGCAAAACTTCTAGTGCAGACAGCAACATTAGGGCATTACATATAGGCATTGACTTCTGTCTAGCGGCAATTGACTTTAAAAAGACAATGCGAATTGCAACAGTTCTAAATAGATGTCTTTGTACATGTTGCCAATGGGAATAAACTGTATTGTGGATATAAGTATTGAATGATTCTGGAATCAAAACTCTGGGCTATCACATATTGTGGGTTTTTTCATTGAAGTTCCTAGTAAAAGCATTTTTCTACTTTTTTATTCAATGAATCTGAACGCAAGGTGACACTTTACTTTAAAATCAAAATTGATCATCAGTTTTTCCTTTCAACAAGCCCTCAGTTTGTGAGTTTTGCAGTGTTGGATTCATCTTACATCTCTTATTTGTACATCTCCACCTCCCTCCCATTAGTGTTCAGTCACATGTGGAGATGGAGTGCAGACCCGCAACGTCAGTTGCTATGACGATGATGGAAACGAAGTCGACGATAGCTTTTGCGTCAACCAGACCGCACCGGACACGACCCAGGCCTGCAACGACGGGGACTGCGTGATTGTCAACCCTAGTAAGGACTCCCCCTGTGGTTTTGAAGAGACTACGTGGAATTTTTTTTTTGTAGTATAAACTGTATTAAGGCAAACACCTACAATGTCCCCCCCCCCCCCCCCCTTTAGCCCTCTCTGAGATGAGCCTACCATTTTCCAGTGGTTTCACCAGTGGCAAATTTAATTTATGTAAATAAAACTCTTTTATTAGGCTAAAGAAACCCCTCCACCTGCCTTGAATAAATCCTTGATTTTTCACTAATTCTACTTCACCAGGCCAGCTTTCAGAGTAAGTCAAGATTTTTGTGAAGAGTTCAAACCTCAGGTTCACATTTGAATATATTTGTAACTTTTTTTAGGGGCATGATTTTTTTTTTTTTCAAAATTTCATCTACAGATAATGTTCAAATAGCTGTGCTAATTGCTCCTCCAAAGTGTCACTTGGTTCAAATTAGGAGTGGTGGTAGCTTCCCAGATGGGCAAATTATTTGATGTATAGGGCCCCAATTTTTATCTTTCTCTTTCTTCTTTAACCCGTTGAGGACGGTTTGATTTTGCTACAGCACGCATTTCCCATAGACGCCTGCCGGAGTATACTCGGGACTCGTCCTAAACGGGTTGAGACAACAACAACCACCAGATGGCATGTTCAAACAGTCAACAGTAATGAACAGCAATATTCATGTTTTTTATCCAAATAATCTGAAATGTACTCATTTTCTTGGAGTTGAGCTCAAACTGAGTACATTTTCTGTGGCTATCTTTATGAGGAGTTATGATATCTAGTCCCATAGGTTTGAAGCTACATTATGTATGTCACAGCAGGCAGTCATTGATTTCTGTTTGTTTGTTTGTTTGTTTTCCTAGCTTGCGGTGACGCTGTGAATGGAAGCAGCGTGCTAGAAGGCAACCTCACCAGTCCGGGTTTCCCCGGGGCCTCCCCTGCCAATCTCTCCTGCCCCATCGTCTTCATCCCCCCGCAAGGCTACTTCTTGGTGATCGTCTTCGAAGTCTATGACTTGGATACGAATTGCGGGGAGAGGGTCACGGTAGGTGCAGAATGCATTGTATCTTGGGATGGGGTGATACGGTGGGGGGGGGGGGGGATAGTATTGTGACTGCCTATCATCCAAAACCATGAAAACCAGGCAAGCAGATTCTGCTCTTGGTTTCGGATGTTGGTAGCAGGAGGTGCGCTTCAGCAAGATGCAACTGCCAGCTGCTAGGATGTACTGAGATGTGAGAATGCCCACCAAAGTCCTGTGATGATTTGCAACCACACAAATTTATGCCTACCTTTCCATTTCCAATGGAGGTAGCCAAGTCTTAGTCTCTTAGTCACAAGCTTTTGTTCGAGATGGATAATGTTTGGTTTATCCCATGGATGATAGGTGGAAAGAAAATGGAAAAATTGTACCAGTGGTACTATTTTGCATGCTGCAATGTACATGTAGAACTGTACCTTGCTAGGAATGCAAGAAAACAATCAAATGCTGTGTTTTAACATGGTCCAAAATATGTCTATTTCAATATTTTAATGTACTCTGCTGTACTTGTTTTCTTTCTCTTCAGTTTACGGGAGACCAATCTGGTTTCTACGATGTCTGCCAGGGAGTGGTGGTCACTCCCATCAACCTGTCCTTCACCGCCGACTCTATGGTCACAATGGAGTACATCACCGACGATGACCTGTCCAACACACCAGTCTACTCTGGCACCTGGAGATATGTACAAAGCGTTCTTTAAGGTGTGGTGTTGCCTCTCATCAGAGAACCCTTCTTCATACTCATTCTTAAAGTGAGGGAACTTAGTTGCATGAATTTTTAGCCTATCATTGAATTGGCAACGCTAAATCTACATTGAGAAGTCGGAGAGAGAGAAAAAAAATGCCCATTTGAGACCGGCATAAAAACAGTTATCCTCTAAAATATGTTGCCTATTTAAGAATCGGGCAAGTATTTCCTTTCCTCACACAACCCTTCAGATCTATCCTATTAAATCCCGTGGGAATTTGCTGCGGAAATCATTATCCTGTCATCAAATTGGCAACCCTAGATCTTATTGCATATCCTATATGTAGAGAAGTTGAGAGAGAGAAAATTGAAAATGATTTTGATAACTTTACTCTTCTAAATTGTGTTGCCAGTATATCATAAAGCAACACATAATATAGGAATCAGTTAAATTTGGCAATACAGAGGAATATATAGAGGAGTATAGGAATTAGAAATTTTGCAATACAGAGGTTCGAATTCTTGCAAATTCTACAACTGAAACGGAAAGAAGTACACTAATACAGTAGGTGTAAGAGCTCATCTGACTTAAGTCCATGACGAGTAACAGGAAAGATTCTTTTTTTTCCTTTTATTTTTCTTCTTTTTTTACGGCACCTACTGGTGATAAAAGGCATACATCTGTTGCAATATGCCAAAGTCATTTGTAAAATGTGACTTCTGGAAATTCTGCCCAATCTGAAACGAGCAGAACTGGTATTTTATGGGAGAAGGTTATAGAGACCATGGATCACATTTTGATTAAATTTGCATGGATCATACATTAGATTTTCAACTTCACAGGAAGATTTGTTAGAAGATTAGGGGGGGGGGGGGGAGGGAACAGGCACTTTTGACAAAAATATGTAGTGGTGACCTATAAACTGTGCAAAAGTATTCTGTTATGTAAAGCAACTTGCCTGAAGTTTTAGTCTGATGTCATTAATTGCATTTTATATGTGAGTACATTCACTTAGAGGCTCCAAAATTTTTAAAGGTGAAACATTATTTGTTTCATTTTCTTTGCAGAAGATGCTGTGATGTCCCAAGCCAGGGGAACGACGGAGAATGCTGGTTATATGCGCTTGTATATGTAGTTTTCATCCATTGTATATGACTTATATTTATGTGACTCGTACATCCAACAATTATTACTAATACTTGGAAACCTTGAAAGATATACGTAGCTCTTGAAAAGAAAAAAAAAAATCTGTTTTATCATATATATATATATATATATATATGAGGAAAAAGTGACTGTAACAAATATGAACCTATTTATGTCTCATTTTAGTATTCAGAGTTTAGACATACATGTCATGTTTGTAGTAAGATTGTGCTTCATGAAAATATACAGTATTTTTGAATACTTGTATTGTGTACAGAGCTTTAAACGGGTTTTCCATTTTTCCCATTTTATTACCTTATAATTTTGTTATTTTTACAAATTATCAAAAGTATTGAATAAATATGGTCTTCGGTGTGTTAACTGTCTTTATTTGTAGTTTCAGTACTTTATGATGGACAAACCTGTGTAATATTCTAGCAGACTGCTCCGGAAAACTTTCCAAGATATGTGGCGAAGAACTTGTGTTTATTCGAGCTGGTTTTATCTTGACAAGTTCAGACTTTCTGATATCTACTGGATGTGGTTTTCATAGGTGAAACTTCTTAGCATTTCTTAATGTGTGTACAATAAATGTACTTGTTTCATTCCATATACTTTCTATGTGTATTTTTTTTTCTTTCATGTATTTCAGGATTTAGTTTCATAGTGTCATGCTCTTCAAAGTACATTGTGCATGTAAATTAGTGTTACTGCTCTACCTCGCTGATCGATGAAGTCTACTGAAATTAAATTGCTGATCTAAAATTTGCGGTAGTCCATGACAGAAGTTGTTCATAAAACTTACATAGCCCTTGTGCTTATCAAGAATTCAAATGCATGTAGTGTATAGTTTTAAACAGACAATACCAACTGCCCGGCATTTAAAAAAGGAAACCCCAAATCTGTTTTGCAACATGGTTTGAAGTACTCCTTTACAAAGGCAGTAGTACCTCTGTGGTTGTTCTGGTTTCTTGTTTTTTAATAAAAATTTTGTGAGTACAGTATCTGTTAAAAAAAAAACCCTTAATTCCATTTCCCCTTCTGTTCGATGGAACATGAAAGCCACCGTTTTGGAAAGATTTAAAAGTATCTGGTTCCATTATTTAAAAAGAAAAAGAGCCAATGTTACCCTACTGAGTTTTAGTGATGTTACCACGCTGTTAACTTTTTTTTTTTTTGGGGGGGGGCATGTTCATCTTAAGCACTTGCTGCAAAATAAAATACTTCCGTATGACTTGTAGGGGATTTTACAATTTGACTAGAGATGGATTTTTATCAAATTTTTAAATGTTTCTGAGTCTTCTGTAGTTTAAAGAAAGATTTTTAATGCACAATGTATCTGAAAAAATGACAATAAAGACCCATATTTTGTAATTAAACTATGCATCTCTTGTGTTTGTGTTTGTTAGTAACCTTTTACTCTGTAACTTTTACAGTATATTACATTGTACAGTATTGGCATTTCAGATCTCATTGATGACAAACAGCTACATGAGTTAAGATTCCACACATTTGACACAGACGAGGATCTTTGAGTACTTTAGTGCTCCAAGCATTCGTAAACATTGCACACATACAATCAAAGTCAGTACATTGTACCATTACAATGACAAAGAAAGATCCAACCTGATTTTGATTTTGTTTGTTTGAATAGAAGTACAAACGTACAATGTACATGTAGCCGTGAGATTATGACTTCTCTAATTTGAAGAACCAAAAGAATCAGTCGTAATTACGGTACACTGTGTTTTGATTCTATTGTAAATCAAATGAAAAATGTTTCCTGAGGTTTAGAACTTCTAAGTATTTAAAAAAAAACTTTAACTCATTTACAAGGTTTACTACAAAATTATTCACACACACACACACACACTCACATAAACACTTTTCACAAAGTATTCTTTATGCACATTTTGGTCAATAATATTGAAATCAGAAATCGTATTAAAAAAATGATAGTATCTACACCAGTATTCCACTCACTAGTACCTTGATGACATCAAAAATTTATTCATGCAGAAAAATTGTACAGATTAATGCAAAGACATGGATCCATGTGCACATAAATGTATTTGGATATATATGTGACCTTGCATTACAAAACCAGAGGTACGAGAGGAGTCACAACAGTTATTCGATTTGATGCCATTCTCGTAGCTGCCACTAAAAATATTGAACTATGTGTCAACTCATCTACCCCACAAATACGTAGGATGACGATGGATTCACATCTCATTGCGTAATGACCAGCTTTTCTCTTCGGAAGATATGTCTTTATGATCGTAATTACTTTTTGCTATCCCTATTTATGTATAAACGATCGGCGGTAGACGATGGTAAAGACACTGGGGTGCGCAGATAGAAATTGCTTGAATATTACTGAAATACTGTAAATAAAAATTACTTGACTGTGCATGTTTTGACATTTATCTGACATGTTAGTTTAGAAAGAAATATATTTGAAGATTATACCATCAAGATATTAGTTTCATTTATTGGAAATGATCAAAAAAGTGATAAAACCAGTTTTCCATGAGGATAAAATTTCAAACACCTTCACAACATACAGCTCAGATTTATACTTTTGCATAATTTTTTGTATGGGATTGACTTGTTTTATATGCTTTATCATTAGGTAAAATTTCATTCCATTTGATATATATGTATAATAGAGCAGCATAAATTGGGTATTATGTTAGCATTAAAATGAATCTTCAGACTGCTAAGGAAGATGGCAGCTTCAAGCTTCGAACATCAAAGGCACATGCACCTGTGAAATTCTTATGTCCAGCCGTAGAAAACTGACAGCTTGTTTAATAATTATAGCCCGTTGGGACTCCACCTCGTGAACCCCCTTGACAAAATCAATGAAAATTCGCACACCCTAATTTTGTGTGATTACTCAAAAGAGGTGAAATGGGTCAACCTACGTGTAGTTGATCATGTTTTCTGAAAGAGCAATTGTTTCTACATTCTTAAGTTTGGGATCATTCAACAAATAACATAACACATCATTTTCTTTTCTTTTTTTTTTTTAAAGGAAAAGTGAATATTCCTTTCACTTGTGTTTATGTTTGCTTCAATTTTTATAGTAATATTATTTCCCTTGCCTGAAAAAGGTAAGCAAGGCATTTTTTATTATGCTAAAAATATGAAAATATGTAGGATTCTCTTCACATTTATTCATACTGTCCCATTTTGACATCAAAAAGAGAAAAAAGATTTTAGTACAGTAATGAAAAGTTATTAAGATTAATAAATTTTGAATGGCTTGTCCAGTTTTCCAAAACTTTACCAATGTGTGCTATTAATCACTCTGCATTCAGTAAGTTCATAAATGTAATTGGATTTGAATCCCCTCTAATGTTTTCTGGTGAGATTTACAATGTATCACCTACCTGTCCTAACACCATCCCATCATACTCTGGATCTAGCAGTTACTGTGTCTTCAGAGCTCCTTTTATACATATAGTGTACATGCAGTACATGTTTCAGCTTTAAAATTGTTGTTTCTCTGTCATTATAAACCAAATATGTTGTATTCCATTCTTTCAGTAAGCACATGCAAAATGCACTGCATTACAAACACACACACACACAAACACAAATGCACACATACATACAGACACACTCACACCACCAAGACCCATAATCTACATGATGCATAATTGTTGAAAACACAATGCACGCAGTAATGCACAATACATGTAGCTGTCATTTATTCTAAAACCATTGTAGTTTGTGAATATGGTCTTGAAAGACACATTTGTGATTAAAAACTACAGTAATGAAATCAATTTTGTGAATAGCAGCTGACTTCTAAAAGTTAAAAACAAATGACAAATGCTGTATATACTTGATATATAGATCTATACGATACATATATATTTTTTTTCAAAGTACCTCCGGTCCAATATTGGTTTAACTGATAAAAACTGGACAACAAAATCCTGTAAAATTACAAGGACACAATTTTCATTCGGATTGGATTGAACAACACATGTACATTGTACATCTTAGGAAGATATCAAAATTGCAGGTTTCTTTTTTTTTTTTTTTTTTTTTGTTAAATGATGTGAGGTCACAATTAGAATTTTTGCCCACAAATTTTTTACTAAATTTGCTCTTTGATGACATTGATATAAAAAGGAAAAAAATTGTACCAACTGTAGCAAAATAGTGATTTGTAACAGTGACTGTACATTACAAGAGGTCAAAGTAGCTAAATTATGGACAAAAGAAGGATGATTCTACATTTAAGTGGAAATTCAATATAAAGAAATCTGATATAACAAAATACCGCATACATCAAACTATTTCTCTGGTCCCAATAAATTTAGGTCCTTTGTTTTGTATTGGATAATTTGCCTATTGACTACTGATATAACAAAATATGTGATATAAAGAACAAGTTGTCTTGGTCCCAAGGATCTTGTTATACTGAGTTTCCATTGTAAATTATACTCGTGTACAATTGATGTGATGACATTACTTTGTGATCAATGCTATGCACATGAGACTTTTGTTACTGTCCAAAAAAGTTTTAAAATTCCATAAAATGTAAATCTTATATTTGATCAATTCAAATGAAAAATTTCTTGACGCTACTCTTATCATGCTACTTAAAAACGCCAAAGCATATATCTCAAAAGGGCTAAAAAAATTCATCTTCCATCCTTTGGAATTTCCTTGCAATACACTGACAGGGTCTACCGAGAAACTTACTAGTATGTGGTCGGCACGATTTGTTATAATAATGATGTGTTTACTAAAGAATATTTTGAGGTCATAAAATGTAAGATATTTCGATTGTATGCATACAAATTTTCCTCTTCTACTGTATGTATCTCAACAGGCAAAACAACAATAAACCTGAGCATGTGCCTGTGTATTTTGAAATCATAAAATAATTTTGATTGTATGAATACAACTTTTTCTTCTTCCACATATCACAATATGTAAAACAAAAATAAAATTGAGCACTTGCCTGTGCAGTTCCTGAGATGTGGAACAATTTTAATAATACTATTAGAAATTAAGAAACTCCCCAACTGCAAAATTGAGACATAAAAACACATCTTTTCATTGAACTGTTCACTAATGCTCAGTTTTAAGCTTATAATGAGAAGCTCTTGCAGAACAGACTATAAGTTCTGCATTTTACAAATTGACATTTCATATTACCATTATCATTTGCTTTGATCAAATCAAGTGTTACAATGACATTTGGCAAGAAGATCACACAGTTTAGTTCACAAAGTTGCAAATTAGTTGACAGCATTTGAGTTGATATCGCAACAACACATTCATATGTCACTCTTGATAAATTCTTGCTTGAAAGGAGCAAGTCTTGAAATAATAAACATCACATATCATACTCATTATATTGCTCCTCTCGTATGTTTGTTTATAAAACCGAGGAATATCACAAGTACACAAATAGTGTAAGGTGGGCCACAGAAAAGCCAAGGACTGGTGGGCCAAAACATTTACCGGCTGACTGTGCATCTTTTTAAATTTATGTTTGCATCTTTTAATAATCAATAACACCTAAAATGATACTCCACATAGCCATATTTCTCTTTGGAATGCATTTTGTTAGTATGCACAAATCTGACTTATGCACAATACAATGTTGTATTTCACACTTAACCTTTGCAAGCCTTTTTAGTAAAATGCACAATTTTATGGCAAAGGTTGAGTCATACGGACATTTTACATTGTTCTATGATATTCATACAGTTGTAATATTGAAATCCATGCAAACTTTATTGCAGGTTACCACCATGTTTATGTTTTAGTGTGTTTGTTTTTAGTTTAATATCCAAGCAACTAGTTGAGATTTCCATTGATTTCATCGGTACACATTACATGTATGCCTACACTGTCCACATGACCCCCAGAGTCTAAGGCTGCATGCAATTGCTCAAAAGATAGCCAAACCATAATATACCACATCATACAATGTCAAACTGGGAGCGTTTTGAGTGCTCTGTGGAGAAAGTGACCTCATGAGCTACATGTACAGTCAGTTGGGTCACATGTTTTGTAGCAACAGGCTCATGCCCCTGTGGCATTTAAATGCTGCATACAGGTGTCCCGAACAAAGAGAATAAACTCTTTGCATTATGACATAGATCGTGTTACGCACATTCTTCTCATGCCAACTTCTAGTATGGTACACTTTTGGACCACTTTGTGTGTGAGTGCTCTCTGGCATGGTACGGTACGGTATAGGTATACTTTTAGACCATGATTCACGAAGGTGGTACAATTGAAATCATGGTTTAAACCATGGACGATTTGTATGGAGCACAGAGTGTTGCACTGCATGGCCTATTTCATTATAAAAGCAGTCATTTCGTTGACGAAATGATCATTTCATGACAGAATGACATCATTTTGTCGACGAAATGACTGATTTCATAACGAAATAGGCCATGCGACACTTGGCGCTCCATACAAATCGTATGGTACACTTTGGAAGCATTTGAGCGCTTCTCTGGCGTGGGTTATTAAAGTATGGTACACTTCAAAAGAACATTAGAATGCACCCTAAGCTTCATGATGATACAAGACTTGGCTGTCACCTTCAGTCACCTTTGATACTTTTCATATGAAAGAGTCAATTTCTGAGTCCCATGTTCCTCAATACAATTCAGTACATTACAGTGTACAGCCATTTGAATCCTATAAAGTGCACACTGGCCTGTGGAGGGCAGCATCCACTTTTGACTCACTCTATCGAAGACCACTCTGGCTTTCACCACTGTGAAGTGGTACTATACTGAGTAAACCACTGCAAGGCATGGATGGCTGAATATGATAAACATACACTAAATCTTGGGTACTCATACAATTTTTATCAGCCATTGTTTTTTTTCATATCTTCATACAATGATCCTTTGTTTTAATTCAGTTCAATTCTTATTTCATTTTTCAATGTGAATATAGACATTTCACTTTCTTTGGTATCAGAGAATAAGGTTTTACAAACAAAAGAAGGAAAATAACTGAGAAGAGTACACAATAATTCATACCTACAGCAGCATTTGATACTTAAAGGGATCGTATTGTTTTGGGTGAGACCTATTTTCAGATTTCTAACATTTTTTGGTGAGATGGGAAACCTCTTATGAAATATGAAAGAGCATGTAATTCCATGAGGAATACAACTTTTATCTGATGAAAATTGGTTTTGAAATGGTTGAGATAACCAAAACAGAGTGATTCTAATAAGTGTGGGACCCACACTTTATTATGATTGCTTTCTTTTACTTTGTTTTTGGATGTTTCAGTCATTCCAAACCCGATTTTCATCAAATAAACTTTGAATTCCTTTTAAAATGGTATGCTCTGTACTATTTAATAAGTGTTTTCTTGGTATCTCGCAAAAAGTTAAAAGCCCAATTCTCATCTCCACCAATACTGTACCATCCCTTTAATAATGATAATTTGTACTTGGCCATGCATCGTATCATTAATTGCAAACTTAACAAGTCACAAGGCACACAGATACATGGTACAACTAATCTTACTTTTGACTGAAAGCTATTGTAACATACGGTCCATATAAGGGCTGTTCACATTTACCACTATCGATCACATCTATCACATAGGAGCATGTGCATGATGATACATTATACTACCATACTATACTTTCTGCATGCTTATTATACACCCACCAACATGATTGCTCTAAAGGCACACTGATAACATGCATCACTTCTCTAAGAATTGCTGGCACATACAGTAAAAACAGATTAAACTTAAAATTTTTCATGCTGCAATCGATCTATCTTCAGTAAAATGGACTTGCCAACAATTTTTTTGGAATGATTGTACCTCACTCCATGTATATACAAACTTCAATGTCTCCCAAACTTGCTGAAATGAATCGTGTATTCACATGAGTTTTAAAGCCAAAGGTGAAATTTACAATATATTCCACTTTTGTACTGCATGATTTCTACCTTATCTTCAGTTGCACCTCAGGCTGACTTCTAGCTTATATACTTTTCAACTGAGGTAAACATTATGAGAAACTTATGGTCCCAGGTCTTCATAACATACAATAAAGGACTCTTTAATAAAAAATTGAGGCAGAGGTACTGGACCATTAGCACAAAATCAGAAGGAATGAGAAGCATCACTACAGGGTGACAACTGACAGTCTTTACTAGCTAACCACACAATTCTGAAAAACTTCTAATTAAAAATGAAATGACATCGTAAATCATCCCACAATCGACTCTGGAATATCTTGTCCAACTACACAGTATGTAATTGCTTCCTGAATAGAATATAAATAGCTTCACAGCATGCTCACACCTGAAAACAACAAAAAGGCAAACAACAACAATGTCCATAATATACAATCTGTATAAAGGACAATTAATGAGAATGGTTTATGGCTACTTCACTACTTGCCATATTATGAATATATTGCTACACTTGAATGACTCAGTATGAATAATCACAGAATCACCCGGTAATTCATCATGAGGCATACATGAAACATTACACAATATGCTGAAAAAAAGTGTGAGTCACACTCCATTATAACTATTTTGAGCTGTCCACACATCAGACAATTCATATCAATTCTTCAAGATTTATATCCTTGAAACTTTGCATTTGCCAAATTTCCCTCCCTTGTTAAATGGTGCACTAAATTTTACTAGTGTTCAGTCAATTCATTTCCTCTTTGCCTAACATATTTATTTGTAAATTCAACATTCCAAATTATTGCCCTTGTCATTTTCTGCAGGCAACATTCTCAATATTCTTTAGAAACTGTATATCTACTCTCATTATTGCTCTTGAAATTCTCTATAGGTAATTTTATCCTCCTAATTGGTTATGCTACTCTCTGTAGGCTAATTTCAAATAGCAATGTTCATCCTTGAATGAAACCCAAATATAATATGAATTGAGGGAATGCAACAATATCATATGATCACATCAGCAAAGTTTGAGGAAAATCTGATGATCCATTCAAAAGTTATGAATTTTGAAGTTTTGGTGCAGCCATCGCTGGATGAGAAGACTACAGCACTCTGTGATGTCATACATGACGAACGATCTACACCTATGTATAAAGACAATTCAACATTGAGGTTGTATTTTCACTTTTCTAGCATAATGAACACTAGACTTACCACTTTCAGAAAGCAGGGAGAATATTACAGTATGTCAGTAACAATAGGGAATGTGTACTTTTCATAAGAAAATACAATTTTGTGGAATTCTCTTTAAATTTGGTGTATATCATCGCACATTGTTCATGCACATACAGTTATGTATGTGACATCACAAACTTTAGCACTCTTGATGGCTGCTCTAAAACTTTAAACATTCAGGAATAACTTTTCTTCTTGCAAGTATTCTATGAAAATGTCTGCAGTCCCTCAATCCACGTATTCTTCTTTACATTTTAACTAGCCAAGGCCAGTTATACAATATGGCATGTTCACAGTATACATAACTTGTAAAAAATGTGAAAACTGTTGTAGTGTACCGCAAATATTCCGATATTTACATTTACTTTCTCATTAAACCATAACTGTATACGGTTTATAGTCTGGCAACATTTTACTTTTGTAATGTGAACTACACTTGTACTGTTCACATTTTGTGTATTTAACAATACTTAAAATTGATTATACGGATTCAGATTTTTACAGTGGTTGTTTCTATCCCAAACTCACATTTTGGAACTATGATAAAGCACTAATGCTGGGTTTTTGTTTCATCTGCAAATGGTAAATTATGCCTTTAACCAACTTGGCTCCACAGAACACCTTCTGCACACAATTCCTACTGATGCACTCAGACCTGAGCATCGTATATGCCAGTGATGTAGCAGTCTCACATCAGCCCTGATACAAGGCATAAAACAATTTTTTTTCTTCATTATTACAAAACACAAATTTAAAAATTCTACATAAATCTCATTCTAGTCAATGCACCTTTGGGACTCAAGGAAATCATTTCTAATCGCAGCACTTCATCTGGCATATCACAATAGCTACATTAATGCATAAATCATCATAATAATCACAAAAATAGAGCACATTTGGAAGGCATTCACCAATGCATTGCTATTACACTTCATATTTCATCTCACTACATGCACCTTGCATCATATGCAAACAATGCTAATATTCTACATAGCATTCATGTATCAAATGCAGATCCCATAATTCTGCCCCAAACACATTTTACTCAACTATGTTTGAATAGAAAAATCAAAATACATTTGTATGAGGGGAGAGTACAGGGTAGTAATATTAACCACAATCAAATTGTATTGATTGGCAGTCCTGAGACAAAATTTGACCTATGCATACTTGTTTATATATGAAGTCACACAAAATGAAGGTAAGACTGACAAAATCAAGAAGTCACAAACGAGGAATACGAAAATAGGATTCAATAACTAATTTCGTCTATTTTGGGGTTCATTCTCCTGGGAAATCAAGGCATTTAGGACCACACCCAGTAAACTGCTAATAAGAGAGACAATAAAGCTAGAATCCACACCAATGGTGATCCCCCTTCACCCTCACTTGCCTTCAAATGCCTGGTCTGAAGAGGTTTGTTGATGCGGTCCCAGACGGTCATGATGGCCCCCCGTGCCCCACTCCACTGGCCGGGCCCAACCAGGCGATACTGGTAGGGTGTGTAGGGTCCAAACACACATCTCAGTGCCAGCAGGGGGTCGTAGAGCATCATCTTGGCAAAATTGGGCTTCACCCCGAACTCCACGGCGACGTCGTCCATGTACTTGACAAAGTCCACCTGGATAGTGTGGCGCTGCGAGTTGACGTACCTCTTGGACATCGCCTCGCTCTTCGTCCGCATGTCTTCCAGCATCGTCTCCCGGCGGGGCAAGGAGACGAGCCCCTTGAAGACCCTCGCGGCCCAGCGTGCCTGCATCTCCGAGATGGGGTTGATGGCACCAAGGGGCTGGATGTAACCAAGGAAGGCCATCGACGCATGCTTCAGGTTTGGAGGAAAGACGTACTTGTAGAGGGGCAGCTTGTTCCTCTCCACCTTAATGATGGAGTCATCTAGGAAGGGGAACTGGAAGATGTACCCCGTCCCCAGGATGACAGCATCCAGCTCCTCTGTGGTCCCATCCTGGAAGACCACGCCCGTTTTCGTGAAATGCTTCACGTCCGACTTGACGATGACCGAGCCGTTCATGATGCAGTTGGGGAGGAAGTCGTTGACGGTGGGATGCTGCGCCATGGGAGAGTGATCCGGTTTGATGCCCAGAAACTTGTGGTCACAGCGCTGCCTGTAAACATCAATCAATTCACATGTAAAGAAACATCCTCAACAGTAATGACTATATATTTTTTTTTTTACAGCCTGCAAAGATTCCCCCAAACTGGTGCAGGCTGGCAAAAAGTTAAGTAGGATCTCTATCCCATTTCACAAAATACAGTGACATCTTTTAACCCTGTAAAGATCACCATCACAACCTGCCATTGATGTTGTGTACCTGCTGGTTATGGTAACGACAGAATTGCCACATTGCTTCATGTCTCCTAAGTGAGCTAACAGAGTTTATAGCAATCGCCACTGACAGTCAAATATGACAGTTCTGTCACAGTATTGGATCAACTAAATGGAGAATGCACTACGTATGAGGCCTGCCAACAGTCAGCAGTAAGAGGAAAAATACCCAAACTACTGAAGTACTATCTAAGATTTTGGTGAGTTGCTTGCCCATATTTACAGGAAAGAGAAACATCCGACAAATTTGGAACTTCAAAACTATCCCACCAAGATAAAATACTGTTTTCTTTTGTCGTTTCACAATTCTAGGCAACACTGACAGCAACGCAGACAAACAGGTGGGTAGGTTTTTGTTACACAGAGTTTTTGAGGAAATTAAAACTGCATGACAATGCTTTTTGGTCAGCTTTGACATCTTTCTAACCACTGTCAGATACACACTTTCATTATCGATTAAAATCTTGCTGCATCCTCTTCTGCGATGTAGAGGCAATTGCATAGACAAATATACATTGGTGGGACTATGGACAATAAACAATATTAGCAAAAATTTCAAAAACAAACTGCTGAAAATGTGAAATCCTAGCACTCACTCCAGGGCTCTTCGGAAGTTGTACTCCTTAAAAAAATCTGGCATCATATCGAAGATCCGCCGGATGGCAAAGATGTCTACTGGCATACCCCTATCACCAAGGCGATGGATAATCCACGTTCCACGCCGTGTGCTCAGGAAGAGCTGGATTTAACAAAACAAGTACAAAATAAAAGAAATGAAGTACATTTTCAGACATCCAGAAAAACACATAAATCAACTCATCATAAGTTTTCAGGTAAAATCAATGTCTCACAATTACAGTCAACAACAACAAATGAATATAAATGAGTCCTAATGAATATCAATGGGTCATAAATGCATGATTTACATGTAGGTGTACAATACTGGTTTTGTTTTTTCATGATAAAAAAGAAAAGACATTGAAAACACACTAACAGAGAATTCATTGGTCTCCAACGTTACATCAGTTGTAAATAATCAGTGTTTTGTTTAATTTTATGTGACCCCCCAGCTCAAAAGCAACGGAAAGTCGCAGATTGGGGTTCTCTGTAATGGACCAAAATATGTTAATTTGGAATGAGTGACTCAAATTTGTAAAATTTGTCTGTTATATACCTGGGACACTAATCTTTTCTATACCTAGTGTAAACATTTGGTGGCTTTCAACAAACATGAAATCACTTTTCTGAATCATTTTACATATTTGTATAGAGCAGGTGAAGCTTTTAATGGAAAACAGTATCAGCGATGCTTCTGCACAGGATGCCTGAGTGACCCTAATCTTCAAGTCCTCTTTTTCTTCCTTTTCTATGAATCTGTACTTCCTAACTGTCTCCCATTTCAATCACTCTTTGAATGGATTATTCCACTCTTAACAAGTTACATGTACAATTTCAAAGCACAGAGCTACCAGTTTCAAATCATGTAGAAAACAGGAAACTGATTCTGGTCTAGTTTTTGTGGGTTTTGAGCTATAATTATCGGCAGTCACATACAATGTATGTGACCTTCCATGTTTGGAAGGTCACATACATTGTACGTGACCTTCCTCTCTCCTTTCGTTCTTTAAAACAACAACAACTTCCATGTTTGGGTCTTTGCACTTTTCTTTTTATTGTCACTATTTGATATCTTAATTGCTACAAAATCAAAGAAATCACAGCATTTGTGAATATGCCATTCATGAACACAGAAAAGCTTGTGACTTTTGAAATACACAAAGGAAACATCCTTTAAACAGACAAACATATACCTTTGTGGCTTAATCTTTACAACTAGCATTGATATAAACATTTAGTTTTCATGCTTCAAGCCAAATTTTGTTTGTAAAGTCAAGCTCTTGTGCTACGGTTTTGGTGGAAATTGACAATGGCTGTGTGCCAGAAAATCATAAATCAGAGTGGAGTCTAACCAGTCTTTTCTCCAAAAGAATTTTTATTGCCTTTACTTTTTATTGCCTTGGGCATGACAAGGAATACAATGCAAAAAATAATGTGGATTGATGGCATTCTATTGTAACAGTGATATGTCAAATTCAATGTCTATTGTACCTTAGAGGCAACTCTGCCCAATTCAACAGCAGCGTCACAACCAGAGTTTCCGACGCCAACAATCATGATCCGTTTCTTCTCATAGCCATGGGGAGATATATAGTCATGGGTGTGTAAGACTTTCCCCTGAAAATCTTTCAGTCCTGTTGAAACCAAATGATATAATTGTCCTTATGGCAGCAACCCATAAACAAACCAAAATCTGCTCTTTCATAATTTCAATACCTTGGGTTAATGCAGCAGGAGTTATGCTGTCTAGTTAAAGGAGAGAGAATTTATGATGATTGGGAAGAAGAATAAAAATCTTTTTGAAATTTATATGCACAACAATGATGACATGGTAGCCTCACCATAAGAATGAAGGAGTTGGGGCTCAAGGAAGCAGAATAAAAGAAAAAGGCATGCATAGATTATACACAGGTGAACTTGTAAGCAAGCAGTATTGTAATGGAATTACCGGTACATTGCTACATTTCTGAAATATGTGAGCCTCTATGTCATCATCATTGTTCAGTGTAATTTGTTTAAGATTTTTGAAAATATTGTTTCTCTGCTCAAGAACCACACTAAATTCCACAAATCTATACATGAAGCTGTCGATTTATGTACTACAGGATGTGAAATTATGAAAACCGTCTTGAATGCTCTTTAAATCGATTAATTTTTGAACATAAAATGCACTCCTAGTCCCGCAATTCATATCTAGCTTTTAAGACTTGCAACAGTAAGGAACAACATAGGCAAAACCTCTCATGATGTTTCTATTGTTGGGATCAACAAATCAAATGCCACTAATACAAAGTCACACTGGTGGATACATGTTTTGTTTGTCAAAGTTGTTTTTCAGAACATTTTTCTAGCAACATCCTCTGCAAATTAGACCCCGTTTACAGTGCAGGAAAGGCCGAGCCGCGGCCGAGCCGCGGCCTCAATTGCGGGGCCGAGCCCCGCAATTTTGTCCGTTTACACTGCCGGGCTCAGCCGGGGCTTTTAATTCCAACCTTTCAATACTTTGTCGTAGTGGTGCTCTGCTTAAACAAACGCAATTTGGTATAGTTTGGTTTCCAGACCCTTTGCCAACTGGACTCCGCTGCAGTGACGAAGAAAAAATCGTTGGCAGGACAAAACCACCTTAAACTACAATTGTATACTAGTTTTAAATGTTGAGGGCATTAATATCCCGTATAGTGAAATAGTACGGACATAGGGTCTGGAAGCCAGATTAAATTTGGTACCGCATTTGGCCCAGTTTGTGTTTACACTGAGAAAATGCCGGGCTCGGCCGCGGCCGAGACCACCTCCAGAGCGTGGCCAAATGCGCGGCAAATTTTGGTCCCGCATTTGGCCTTTTGCGCGTTTACACTGAAATGAAGGCGGCTCGGCCGCGGCCCACTCGTGGCCCAGCCCCGCACTGTAAATGGGGTCACAGTCACTTGACAAAATAAAACATATAAATCATGGTACATTCCTTTCAACAGCCCTACATTTCAAGCTGAAAGTGAAGATGAGAAATGGTATAACATTTACATATCAATAATCTAATATAAGGATATTACATAACTCAATTCCATTTAAAGGATAATGCACTATGCTGTCTACAGTGCATGTGTCGCATAATATGGTGAGTTTCAAACCTCAACAAAAATGTTTAATCTCTCCTCCTCACTTAAAGAAAAGGAAAACAAATACAAAAGATTATCCATAGTCATTACCCAGATTTTGAAGGAATTCTACAGCTAAAAGCTCAATTTTAAGTTCTAATAGTCTTTTCCCTCTGTTAAAAATGGTAGATAACCTGCTTCAGGGGTATGAGAATATTTGCAGAAAAAATAATAATAATCTAACAAAATTTAAAACTTATCAAAAAAAGGTCTAAATTTTAAACTGAAATTTTGATGCATTTGAACTGCCAAATAGTCTGAAAAGTGGGCTGGGGGGAGGGGGAAGGGTAAATGAAATCTGAAATCAGATCAATCTCTGAACTCTCACATCCCTGCTATTAGAGATTTGAATAAAGTGGCAACCCATTACCTTCAAATTCTGGAATATACGGGGTGCAGTGGTGTCCAGTACAGACAAGGACGGCATCAAACACCTCTGTCTTTGGCTTGTCTGATGTCCGAGAGGAGTGTGTCAATTTCCATCGCCCCGTCTGCTCATAGTCATCGGCAAACACAACAGAGTCCACTCGCGTCCCGAAGGAGATGTACTGGCGAAGCTTGAACCGATCGCTGAAGAGCCGGTAGTACTCCAACACCAGGCGGTTGTGCATGAAGTTCGGGAATTCGGCAGGAATTGGGAAATCACTGTTATAGGAGCAAGAGCAGGAAATGGTATGATGATACATGTGAGTGTAAACTTCTGGCAGTTTGGCCTGAAACACATTCAAATCACCTGTATTCATAACAGTAAGTCCATACTATTAAATCTCTGAAAAATTTGCCGTATTTAGAAATGTCACTTTTCTTTGTACATTAAAAAAGAGGGAAGATTTAGCATATTTTTCGCTGACATTTCAAGATTGATACTTATATCTAAGTCAAACTGTCGCAAACACTTGGCTAAGCTATTGACGGGTGAACTTTACAGACCATTTACTTTTAAACAAGTAACTTACTTTTTATTCCATATTTCAAAACTCTCTACCATAATACCATCTCTTCATCTTGCATGATAGTATCAAGTCAATGCCATCACCAAATTGCCCCCTTCTGTCAAATCTTGTGATGATATTTAAATGTGTGCACATCACATTCACGTAGAGTAAATTTCTTTGTGTGTTCTTAAATTTGCGAACAACACCATCCTTGCAAAAGTCGCAAAAGCAAAAACCCACAAAATTTGTGGCATATACATGCATTTATACAGTATCTACATCACTCATTACTCAGTCCAATAACCATTATGGTCATTGGGGGACATGAGGAAGATGCAGTCAGTTATACTCCAGGCCATCCGGTTGGCAGCTGTCCTGAGGACATCGGGCATTGTCATCCTGGTCCAATCCTTTATATTTTTTGAACCAGTTTTTCCTCTGCCATCCTCGTCTTCACCCGCTTTCAACAGTACACTGTACCTTGTGAGATGGTTTTGGAAAAGGTGTTGTGACGAACAGTATGGCCAAACCAGGTCAACTTCCGTTTTTTTGACTGTTGCCAATAGAAGTTCATCTACAGGTTCAGACTAGGTTAATAGTGACTACAATTGTAGGCTCCGAACCAAATCATTGGTCTTGTGTTCCCTGTAGGAAGTGCAGAGCAGTCTCCTCATGCACTTGGTCCACATACAAATTGTAATAGTTCTGGGGACACCCACCTGTAACACATCACCTCCTTGCTGGTATTGATGACCGTAGAGTCGTAGACGCACGCCTGGTCCTCCCGCTCCTCCTTGCCCTCTCTGAAGTACCACAGACCGCCGATGTCGTCCGCCTTTTCGAAGCATGTCGGTATCAGGCCCTCGTCCAGGCAGCACTTGATGGCCACCAGGCCGCTGGCTCCGGCCCCGATGATGGCCACCCGCTTGGCAGGTGCAGTTTGGGTTGCCATGGCAAAGCGGTCACTGAAATGACTTACTTCCGGTAAAATCTAGACAACTGCAAAAGAGAAAATCACATAGGTGAACATCCACCATAGAGAAATCCTTACAAATCTGTTAGAACATAAGATTTTTTTTTTCCTATTTTAAAACAAATACTGTTGCGCTAATTCATAAATTTACAAAGTTTCTAAATGTGCATGAGTAATAACACAACAGGGCCAAATGTCATTGCAACTTTGAATGGGATTCAAGATTTAATTCACTCCTGTGTCCACTGTACATGTGTATATACACTACAGTATGTCCCCCAAAAAAATTACAACGGGGCCCTCCGCAATGATATCGATATCTTTAAAAACAGTGAATCAATCTAAATACAAATTCAGGGTATGAAACTATAACTCATTGCCCACATCTTACAGAAAACCCCACTCGATTTGCTTCAGTGGTCAAAGAGAAATGTGGAATTTTGTAGAGGATGTCGGGAATCTCTTCCATCCAGGTTCTGCCTATTATTCACACACAAGATCATCAAAAACCAAAAACATAAACATATACACCTAAATGTACCTATTTAAGCTAACAATATTTACCTTGTGCATGCACCAGATAATAGAACCAGATAAAGAAGACTCTGAACCTCCAGCTGAACTGGAAGTGGTACATGTATACCTCAGAGCTGGCAGAAAATTGTATTCACTGATTCAGCGCCAGATAAAAACCCAGACATAAAAACATATATTGGCTGCACATTCATCATATTCATAAATGTGCATTACTGGTACCTTATCTCTGAAGTGGCTTCTAAATTATTCAAATTAATGGAGTGAGCTAGTGTACAGGCTCACATCGACTCCTAACTCACAGACTACAGTGTGGAATGTTATGGATACGAAGTAACAAGTACAAAGCTGTATGGAGTCCACAGCGCCAGAGAGCAACCCATCAGCTCGCTGGATACATCTAATTTACAATTCCTCCACACAACATATGGAGTGAGCTAGTGTACAGGCTCACATCGACTCCTAACTCACAGACTACGGTGCGGAATGTTATGGATACGAAGTACCAAGTACAAAGCTGTATGGAGTCCACAGCGCCAGAGAGCAACCCATCAGCTCGCTGGATACATCTAATTTACAATTCCTCCTCACAACATTTCTCCAGACATTTACAAACTTGTATGAGTCACATGGCTGGGAGAATGATTAACGAAGCAAGAGGACTGGAGGGGGGGGGGGGGGTTTGCAAAACATGCTTGTGAAGGAGCATTTGGGTTCACCACAGGTCCACAACATTTCATCTACATACTTCTGTTGCAGCTATAGTTGCCATTATCTCTGTATGCAGACAGTGAACCCTAAAAATATGAACAAACTTTGATAAACCAGACCCATTCACACATACCCTAAGGAAATGAATGATTTTTGAAAATCAATTTTGCAATGCCAGGCAACAACCATTCATTCTTGAGTGTGGTCACAGTAAAACCTTGTAACTCTTGCAAAATGGTCCACAATGCAGAAATTGGTTCCACTTTTTTGTTTGTTTGAAAACTCTCGCGACAATTCACCTCATGCAGCAAGCACGAATAGCACATCAAGAAACCATCAAGTTTTTCAATCTTATAATGCAACACTCTCCACACTACAGTACCTGTTGGTCCACACATCCAGCAGCCCTAGCAGTCACGTTTTGATCACTGCTTAGACATCTGCAGTCTGGAGATTCAAAGCAATTCATTTGCAGCTGATTGATCTTTTTTTTTTTTTTTTTGCCTTGTGTGAATGGTAGTAATTAAAATTGATTTTTTTAAATCATGATGCAAAGACCGATAACTCGTGTGTAAATGCGGCTATTGATTTATTCTACCCATGAACTCACTCAAAAAAGATGCCAATGATAAGGTGAACATTAGTCCAAATCTCTTGATCTTAAAGGGGATGGCTAGTAAGTGATCAGTGGGAATCAGTGGGAATGCTGGGAGATGATTGTTCCTATCCTTGTGGGATTCATTTCAGAGTACATATCTATTGTTGTGTGAAAATTATTTGCTCCAGAATGATCTCATATTCAAGTGATGTGCAGTTTAATCGCTCCATCACTGTACAGGCATGCTAAACTGGAAACATTAAACTGCACATTACTTGAATATGAGACCATTCTGAAGCAAATAATTTTCACACAACAATAATATAATGTACTCTTAAATGAATCCCACAAGGATTGGAACAATCATCCCCCAGCATTCCCACTGATTCCCACTGATCACTTACTAGCCATCCCCTTTAATGCATGTAGACACAGATAGCAGGGTGCTGTGTATCTCATGGGAAGACTTACCTCAACCCCCCCCCCAAAAAAAAAGGAAAAATACTATAGAGTTCACAAGAGATACACATCCTTCAATATCACTTGAACTTGGACCTGTTGACCACAGATCATAGCCAAGGAGCATTGTGCTAGCTGTAATGTACAAAATTTGCACTTTTTGAACTGTTAGCATGTTTGCTAACACTGTGTACAGAAAAGCATACAAACTATTGCACCCAAGGTACTACTGTTAAGTAGTAAGCGCAGCACGACTCCTTGTGAAACACCCTCAAGTTGTATGCGCAAGAGACTTTGGACAGTGTGTACAACTTAACGCTATGGGGTCTTCTGTGCCAGTTGGCACTAAAAGCACAAAGGTTTTAATTATACCCGTTATAACAACAGCTGAAGTTTGTAAAATTTCGGCTGATTGTTTCATTTTCATCTTGGCCAAAATAATGGGATACCGGTACATGTAGATCTACAACATAGGACTACTGGGGTGGGGATGGGATGGGGTGGGGTTGAGGATCTAAGTTTATGCTGAATGTGCTTTTGTACATACTATTTGAAGAGTGTCCACTAGCTGTCTGCTCATAATAACTCGATTGAACTGACTCCTTTTCAAATTTAATTTGCTCCTTTTTTGTCCTGTCAAAGTGCAAGCCACAATACATGCAGGAAACACACTTGTTGTATCAGGTTTTCAAAGTTGAAGTATAAAGTGAGTAATGAATAAGTTCAGATTTATTCACAAGGGTCACCTGGAAATACCAGCTGAAGACTTTGATGAATTTTACACACTGAAACTGAAAAATTTTATACAACAAACATTTTACACAATAAAAATCAAACTGAAACTGAAACAACATCTATATATACCTAATATCGTCGCTGGTCACACGAGCTGACGAATCACTCGAACCGACGAATCAGTGCGCATTGACTTGCGTGTAGTTTTTGAGATTCAACAGTTCATTGACAGCGCGCACAGTGCGCGTACTATGTAATACATGTGTTGACAATGACAATGCTCAATGTACATGTACATATGGACACACATGGAAAATGACAACGTTCTTTGCAGACCGAAAATACATGCATGCAGCTCTTTGACGATTTCCCGCTTATTTGTTAACAATACAATTCAATAAAAACTTCACAAGTTAGGGCAAGAATTGAAGTCTGATGTACTACAAAAATAACTGGAAATTATAGACATGAAAGTGTAGCAACCATAAGTCAAAAATGGGTTAACTGCAAACGCGATTTTCTCGAATTGTCATTCTTATGCAAACCTGAGGGATTCGTCGGTTCGTGTGACCGGCGACGATATGTGCATATCACATATTAAATCACACTTTAACCTATAAAGTACACAGACCCACATTTCTAAGGTGTACAAATTGTTGTATGCTGTGACTCTTCATTACAATTCATATCTTTCATTGTTGGTATTTCATAAGGTAGAATTAACTTTGCTTTCGTTTGAGCCATATGGTGATCATATATTATGCAGACTGTAGTATACCTGGTACTTTAAAGGAGCGCAGCATTAAAAAGCACAGCTTGTATTGATGGGTATGCCCAACAGTAACAATATAACAATTGTGCACATAATTATCAAAAACTTCTGATCACAAAATTTATCAGATTAAACAGATTTCCAACACTTGTTAGAAGAATTACAGTCAATACTTTGGTCTCAAATTGGCAAATGTTTGAAATTTTGTGTGATCTAAATGCAAATGTTATGACTTACCAATTCAATTTAATTTTCATATGCTATCTAACACACCTACAAGTTAAAATTGCTAGACTTTGCCAATTCAAGGGGGGCAAAGTTAAACTCTGACTTAAAGGGTTAAATTAGAAATGTCAACCAGGTCAGAAATGGCAGGGTGGATAAGCATTATGTCTAGCTCTGGCAATCTCTTGGAAAATGGCCAGCATGAAAACCTAAATAAGACACAGTGAATATTGAACCTCAACATTTCAAGAACATTTCAAATGGAAAATTACAAAAAGTATACTGTTATTAATGTGTTATATTCCAAGGTGATCATGATCCATGCTTTATAACAGCATGATTGAAATTGACATTACAGTTTTATACATCAATCCTACAAATTACTGAAATGATATGTTGAATTCCATCCTTATTACTATCAGCTGTCATTACAGATACCACTGTACCTACACTACAGTGTATAGTATACCGTATATTCCCATAGTATCAATGACCCCAGTATAATATACAGTGATACTGGTACTTAATACAGTTCTCTCCCCAAGGTATAGGACACTGTGTAAATCATGTGTCGATGAATCAGCTTAAAGCACTTATCCCTGAATATGATTCCTATTCAAAACAGAAACCATAGCCCTGCACATAATTATCTGTAATTGCAACTAGTTTTGATAGTCTCGTATTTAAAATTCCCCTTCAATCATGGGCCGGCAGTCCATGCTTCAATTTGATGCACAAAAAGATGTGTGTACATATATATGTACTATTAAATAAAAAAAAAAAATGCAGCCTTCCCAAAAGCTTCTTGCTTTGCAATGCTCCAAATGTGTTCACCCAATATCGTCGGTTGAGAATGATAAGGGCGTTAAGTTGTCACAAAACCCATAGTGTTCCAGATAACTTAACGCCCTTCTCATTCTCAACAGACGATATGTACCTAATACAGTACAACATTGTATGCCATTTTTGACATGTAGCAAAATGCCTACCACCAAAATGGACCACAGATAACCATGTTTTTAAAATAACGTTATTTACCAGACTGTCTCACTTTACTACCAAAAAAATAAAAAATAATAATAATAATAATCAATGCATTAAATGTATGTCACATTGTATGACATCATTCTCTCATATATATTTCTCATAAACTTCATTTCAAAAGCTTTGCTCACATTTCTGGCCTATCTTTTGAAGGGAAGCTGATCATAAATGTACCTGGTATTTCATATTACTATTGAATTTTTACAAGTTTTCTGTACACCTGACTGTAACATATAAATACAAGGTATGTAGTAATCTTTTTATCAGTGTCATCTCAGTCTCAGTATCACAGTATTATTATAAATTTGTCAATTCTACTATATACAGCAGTAGGCCTACTTAAAGGGTGTGTACAGTTCTGGTCGAGGTGAGAATTTAGCTTTTAACGTTTTGCGAGATATTCAGAAACCACTCTCTGAGATGTCAAAGAGCATGCAGTTCTAAGGGGTATCAAAAGTTTATTCGATGAAAATCTGTTTTGAAATGGCCGAGATATCCAAAAACAAGGTGAAACAAAGAGACCCTAATAATAAAGTTGTGGCATGTCGCCTTTTATTATTAACACTCTTTTGGATATCTCAGCCATTTGAAAACCAATTTTCATCAAATAAACGCTGAATCCTTCTTAAAATTACATGCTCTTACATATTTCATAAGAGGCTTTTCATTATCTCACTTAGGAATGTTCAAAACATGAATCCCCACCTCAACCAGTACTGTACAGTCCCTTTAAAGTTAAAAAATCTCCACTTTTCACCATGCTACTGTAATGCGGAAGGCAAACATCTTTCAAAGACAAAAGTTTGCTGAACTTAACACACTTTTCTGTGTGCTATACTGTGTGTCTACTGAAACCGGAGTGCATCACCATGGGTATCACTCAGGAATGAACACAGGAAGTTTCTGCTGACAGGCAAAGGTCCCCGCCATGTCCCCTATGACCTAGCAACATATATAGCCTCAGTTAAAAGGCCCTCTGGCTGCAGAAAGTGTCCAAGAAGTGAACAGAGGGTATCCAGTTTGTATGAGAAACTCGAGTCAAGCAACAAAGGAGCGAGCCTTTAGGAGGCCCTTTCAAATTTCTTTGAATTAATGTCTACTAATTTTTGATATCATCTTCACCATCAACCATTACAGCTTTTATTCAATTGACCCTTTTTGTGCAATTGCTTGCTGATTGGCATGCACACCAGATTGCCTTCCAGATAGGCTAGGCAGGTATATTTTGTATGATGTCTGGACTGAATGCAAAATCTCAATGAACAGAATGGACTGGATGGAAAATGTTGGCCAGAACAGCTTTGTTAGAGCCTGAACCTATACAAGGTATTTAAAGCTCAAATGCATATGATGCATTTTCTATTTTCTTCGAGTTCATCTATCTATTTTTCTTTTATTTCAATTTCTTTTTTTTTTCTTTGGTCTCTGAGGACCAAAGGTGAATCTAGCAATTCATTCAGTCAGTGATGTATGCTGGTGCACTGGTTAAAAAGCTCTCTCCCAACTCATGTAAACTAAGAATCACATTCGCAGTGTATCTCAAAAGGCTCAATTCCTAACTGTCCATTCCTTTTTTTTTCTCTATTTTTTTTTTTTTTTTTTTTTGGTCCTTGTCTCCATTCCTGTGGTAATTTGGGTTGAATGCTACACCTATTATCACATAATATATTCATCATACTATCTGTATTGCACCAGTTTGTCAATATGTAAATATGCACTGCCAAGGGTCTATCATGCACATCCACTTGATGCAAAGTAGGCTGTGTCATAAGTATGCAAAGTTCTGCAGTGAGGTTCTGTTTACCTTTGGGAGCAGTGATTTTAAAGATGTCCAAGGTATCACATTTGATGTATCGTAAATGCGTATATGTAGGTTTGTTGTACCACAAAACATCCTACCATATAAAATTTTTGTAATAAATCCTAACATATAAGGAGATATCAGTATTTTTCTCAATAAACTGTAACTGTAGATAGTTTAGTCTGGAAATATTTTTATTATAACTATTGTTCACATTTTGCATACATGTATCTAACAATACTTTCAACATCGATGTTACTGATCCAAATCTTTACAGTGGTTTTTTCTATCACTACCTCATATTTTAAAACTATTTAAAAGCACTAATGCTAGGTTTGTTTCATTTGCAAATGGTATTAAAATTAATTACATGTATGCCTTTAATGTGTAAACAAGGCCAAACTGCTACACACATACTGTATATCTCTCTATCATGCATGAATACTACTACAAAATTGTACTAGCCATTTTGTATGAAGGACAATGGATGTTTATGTGTGTGTGTGTGTGTGGGTGTGTGCAGGTGTGGGCCAAGAGTGCATTGAACAAATAAAATCCATAACAATCAAATACTGAATCATATTGGGATTATTTACCTACTGGAAAATATGAAACGATTTCAATAAATGTAAACATCAATGACACAATTAAGACATTATTTATTGTGCTGTGAAGTAAACACAAAGGGAAAAAAATATTCTGGCATAACCCTGCGGGGTTCCTCTCTCCACAGACCCTCCTACACTACTATGTCTCCTTTATCATAACAATCTATTCCCTGGGTTAAAGGAGACCTACAGATGATATTTAGACATTTGTATTTGAACATCTGTACATTGACTATACTGCATACAGAGTTTCAGAAGTTTTGTCGATGTTCTTTTTATATTCCTACCGTTGTAGCTTTTAACAAATTCAAAAGTTCTTAATGCATGTATAAACCAGCTATGATGGCGTGCGATGTCTGTTAGTTGCCGCTCAATGCATGTTATTGTTAATAACAGTGTTAAGCACTTATGTACATGTATCTTCCCACACCAACATACAGTGTAATGTTTCATTATAGAGATGTAAGATCTGTCTGAGCACTATTTGTACCATGTTGTATGAGATCTTTGGTTATGTTGCCTTTAAATGTTGCAAAGAGAATACATTGTACCAGGTACATTCCATGCCTGGGCTGCATCTACAGTACATGTAAGGATAGCATTACTAGCTTACCAAATTTTTGGCAATTCATACAGATAATTTCCTTCAAACTTCACTGATGTGTTCTACTGAATTTCTGCACGTCACAGAATTCCACTGTAGGACTCTAGGAGATGCTTCACAGGATAACATGAAAACTTTTTATAAGTCACCAAAATGATGCGTGAATCTGAAGAGAATCCATTCAATAGCTGTTGTGAAGCTCACTGAATGAAGCTATATACAGTTTATCGATTCCATGGTTTATGGCTGTCCCACGCTAAGTTCCTTTAATAGCTGCAGTTGTTGCACCTTCAAGCATTCACTTTTTCTTTGTTAGTGGCCACGCAAAAAGAAAGAAAAAAAAATACAATTCCATTCACTACAATTAATTCTATTGCTATTTAGATCTCGATGAACCTAAAAAATGTTGCCAGTTGAGTAAACAAGAAATTTACGCCTCAGGAGGTGGGCTGCACTGCTGGATCTGAAGTACCGGTATCCTCCGCACACCTTAGCCTTCAGGAGCCACACAAATTAAGTACTGTATAATTATTTTCTTGTCAAATCAACAATGAACAATCAGCTAGTGTATGATTCTTGGTAAAACCTGCCCCGAAACTAATTAAGTTTAGAATCTATATCCAAAACCTCTTTTCAAAGCTGCCATTACTTCTAACATTAGAAGATTTCTAACAGATCATCGAAAAGTACCAATCATGCAATGCAGTCTAAAAAAAATACAACTATCACAGGTATATATGTATATATAACGTTATATATATATATAGCTACTTTAATATCTTGAAGTCAAAATGAATATTTTTTAAAAGATAGGAAACTTACATGTATACTGTGCCAGTGCAGTGGTTCATTCAGGACTACAAATTGACAATATTCATTATGCCACTAGCCAGCTCGAGCTGTCTGTGCTACACGTATGCTATAAACGCTACACACCACCCTTCCAGCACAGTTGTGGTATCTTTAATATCATTGTAACTTAGACCCGATTGATAATCAGTGTCAGTAGATCTAGTAAAATGAGGGTAAGGGCAAAGGTTAACTCTGATCAACACTGGATATTACACGCAACATGCAGCCTTGCAGGATTTTTAAGAGATTAGTCTAGGCACAGTCTAGCCGCTTCGCTATAAAATTACAATTATATGAAGATGAAAACGCATAGATTTAGACCATAGCTAGACCTGTATAAATCTTCATGAATCTTCTTGATCCCATCAATTAACGCAGCGGCTGAGCTGAGCTTTGGAAAATAAGGTAAACTGCACGCACACACATCCACGACTTACGATAAGAGAGTTGGCAGAAAGAACAGGCTCACAGCAGAAGAGTTCGGTGTCGATGATTGCTGCGAATCGCCATTACTGCAGATTGTGCCGATGCTGGACGCAGGATGACTGCCTAAGCTCAAGCGTGTGACCTTTCCTTCCTTGCCTACTCCAGTGTTTACGTTGTTTATAAACAATGCTCGAGCTCTCCGACATAGTATCACTCATAACATACTCACGCATATAGAATGGGTAGCGAAAGGTCCGATCGACGATCACTAGCCTTCTCTAGGCGGCCCCCGCAGGTTTGTTTGTTTGTTTTTTTTTTGTTTTTTTTTTAATTGTCTTTGTTTTTCCCACTATAGACGCATAATACTCGCATATAGCTCGGGGAGCTAGGCCGGAACGAGCTAGGCCGGAACGAGGCCTACGGGGAGCTAGGTCTAGGCCGGAACGAGACAGCCCCAGTGTTGTACGTATGATATTTATTGTTATAAAATTGACACATTGGGCGCTGGGCGATTTCAAGTTCGTCGCTAAAGTGCTAGTGCCAAGTACCTCGACACAAGCACCGGCGATAAAACCGAACTTGAAATCACCCATTGTGTATGATCGATGACGACAAGTTTGTTTATCCCATGCAGGACATGCGCTCGCATGGAGAGAGTAAAGTTGTAAGTATGGTTGAGGGGTCTAGATATCGCGCACGAAAATTTGAAATGCTCTTATAATAGAAGTTATGCCATAATCGTACCTGAATTTCTCAATGAATATCACGAAAATGCAGAAAAATCACCTCCCAGAATCTCCTGATAATACGATCACGGAGTAGTGCGCTGTCGCCGTTTGCATGTCGGACTTTTTTTTATGCGTTCAATTTCTCGGGGTATGTAAAGATCGCGCAGCTGCCCTCTGTAGTTTCATGCGTGAAAGTGTCTGCCCCTCTGCGGCTGTAACGTGCTCCGGCTTTCGTAGAATATTTTTTCACTTGATATTAAATTTGTCCCTGTTAAGCAACAGCAGTTTTACCTAACTTGTGTATATTATTGTTATTATTATTATACAAATGTATGTGTTATTATTATTATTATTATTATCATTATCATTATTATATGTCTTATTATTATTATTATTATTATTATTATTATATGTTTTATTATTATTATTATTATTATTATTATTATCATTATTACTATTATCACCACCACCATCATCTCATTTTATCATTCTTATTATCATTATTTTTATCATTGATATTTTCATAAATCGTTAATGATTTTCATTTATAAAGTTTTCTTACAATATTTCTAATCACTTTAACCAATAATATACATGTAATATAAAATGGAAAAAAGTAGAATATGAACATATATATTTTTTTTTTGTGTGTGTGTGTGTGTTTGTGTGTGTGCTTACCCATTCGTCACCCACTCATTTTCGTCACCCATTTGTCACACTCTCATCTAAGTTGTTTTCTTCAGTATCATTATGGCCCTCCCCTGTCACAAATATATCACAAGTTAGCGCAAGAAATCACAAGCAAATTCAAATTGAAATCACACTTCAACTTCGATAGACTGAAATATTTATTCCTTTGTAACATTATAATCGTTGTGTTAAAATTTGACTTAAAACAACATTTATTAATAGTATTTCAGCGTAGCTGGCAGCATACATTGTTCTTGTGTATGATGACGTCACGTGGTAAACGATCGATCGAACAAATTACGAATTCTATCGACTACGAACGAGACAAGCGAGACGACACGTCTAGGCTACAACATCCTTAGAACAGATTTTAAGGGAAGGTAGGTTTGTACAAGGTAAAAAATTGGAAATTTAGTGGAAAATTTGTTGGAAATCAAAATTTCTTAGCTGCTTCCTTCTCATGTTGAGCGGTAGGTCAGGTATGTTTATTCCATGGGCGTATCGGCAAATTTTGCGCTTACAACTACGCGTAATATCGCTTGCTATACGCAGTTGCACTATGCGCGATCATTACGTCCCTGCGCGAGACCTAGTACCCTTACTATACAAGTAGATTTTTTGTAATCAAGGAAAGACAAGTTAAGTTCACAATCAGTTACTTCAAACTTTCGAATTACATAGTTTAATTGTCATGGAAAAGAAACGCTTTCAATAATCTTAATTGCAATCAGCTTAAATGAGGAGGTTTGGCTAAAATTCATAATTTAGGCCTATCATGGGCCTATACAAATTGTACTTTGAATATTCAAAATCATTGAGAATGACGCATACGTCAGGAGTGCAAACGATCAGTCTCATGGAAAACAGAGGCTCAGGGTCAAAACAACTAATTCGGCGAAAACTGTGGACATATTACACAATTAATTGAGCTATAGGGCCTATAGGCTGAGTGGCCAGTGATAATACATCCTCAAATTTATTGAGTATTGTATTAAAAGTTTTGAAAATTTAAGCACGCACTCGGATAGCGGTGTTTTACATGCTTTTTTGTATGGTTGAGGGGTCTAGATATCGCGCACGAAAATTTGAAATGCTCTTATAATAGAAGTTATTCCATAATCGTACCTGAATTTCTCAATGAATATCACGAAAATGCAGAAAAATCACCTCCCAGAATCTCCTGATGATACGATGACGGAGTAGTGCGCTGTCGCCGTTTGTATGTCGGACTTTTTTTTATGCGTTCTATTTCTCGGGGTATGTAAAGATCGCGCAGCTGCCCTCTGTAGTTTCATGCGTGAAAGTGTCTGCCCCTCTGCGGCTGTAACGTGCTCCGGCTTTCGTATAATGATAATAATAATAATAATAATGATAACACATATAATAATAATAACAATAATATACACAAGTTAGGTAAAACTGCTGTTGCTTAACAGGGACAAATTTAATATCAAGTGCAAAAATATTCTAGAATATTTTTTCACTTGATATTAAATTTGTCCCTGTTAAGCAACAGCAGTTTTACCTAACTTGTGTATATTATTGTTATCATTATTATATGTGTTATTACTATTATTATTATTACTATCATTATTGTTGTTATTATTATTATATGTGTTATTATTATTATTATTATTACTATCATTATTATTGTTATTATTATCATTATTACTATCATTATTACTATTATCACCACCACCATCATCGATCATCATAATCATTATCATCATTATCATTTTCATTATTATTATCACTTCCACCACCATCATTTTATCATTCTTATTATCATTATTTTCATCATTGATATTGTCATAATCGTTAATGATTTTCATTTATAAAGTTTTCTTACAATATTTCTAATCACTTTAACCAATAATATACAGGTAATATAAAATGGAAAAAAGTAAAATAATTAAATTATGAACATATATTGTGTGTGTGTGTGTTTGTGTGTGTGCTTACCCATTCGTCACCCTCTCATTTTCGTCACCCATTTGTCACACTCTCATCTAATTTGTTTTCTTCAGTATCATTATGGTTATGGCCCTCCCCTGTCACAAATATATCACAAGTTAGCGCAAGAAATCACAAGCAAATTCAAATTAAAATCACACTTCAACTTCGATAGACTGAAATATTTATTCCTTTGTAATATTATAATCGTTGTGTTAAAATTTGACTTAAAACAACATTTATTAACAGTATTTCAGCGTAGCTGGCAGCATACATTGTTCTTGTGTATGATGACATCACGTGGTAAACGATCGATCGAACAAATTACGAATTCTATCGACTACGAACGAGACAAGCGAGACAAGCGAGACGACACGTCTAGGCTACAACATCCTTAGAACAGATTTTAAGGGAAGGTAGGTTTGTTCAAGGTACAAAATTGGAAATTTAGTGGAAAATTTGTTGGAAATCAAAATTTCTTACCTGCTTCCTTCTCATGTTGAGCGGTAAGTCAGGTATGTTTATTCCATGGGCGTATCGGCAAATTTTGCGCTTAGTCCTACGCGTAATATCGCTTGCTATACGCAGTTACGCTATGCGCGATCATTAGGTCCCTGCGCGAGACCTAGTACCCTTACTATACTAATTAGCATTATACATGTTGCTCAGACCTACCCAGTCAGACCGCAACGCTGCTGTTAATGAGCTCAAATCAAAAATTTATCGTACGCGCAGGTTTTTGCGCATGTCCTTCTCAGCACCCGAGATTTTGCGAGATAATTCAGAGACAAAGTGCATGGTCTACGAGATTCACTTATTGACGACATGAAGATCTACTATCCGCGACTAATTGACATGGTTTGTGAATATTTGAAATAAATCACACCTTTTAATGCTTACATTATATAAAATGAGCTTATGATACCATTATTCATATCTCTGCAATATATCGATATTTTCCAAACGACCCTGAGACAAATTAGAACAAGGCTTTCTATTTATTGCCAACCCGACCCGTTCATAGGTTGAATCACCACATGAATGATAGTCAACGTTTTAGATAAACTTGTTGTAATAGCACAGTAAGAATTGAATTGGTCCCTCGCTTAGAAAACAATAAAAATTGTAAGTCTCGTCGAGTAAAAATCATAGTGTGGCAATTTGAGATATATGAATGATCATGCGCTCCCAGGGTATCATTAGATAAATTACTCAGCGATGTATACAGTGGATTAATAAGGAATAATTACTCTAATACCAAATAGAGAGCCCCAAAGAACTCATGTGCGCAAACTTAGTGATATATCTTTTATTATTGATTTGTATGCTATCTATTAATGCACGCTACTCTATCTAGTTGTGCAAACAAAGTTCAAGCCAAAGTTGAGCTGTCGATCAGAGTGAAGTGTTGTTCTTGTTTACGTGGAGATCTTAGCTGCAGTTTCCTGAACCTGAGCGCGTATACATTGTGCGCGCGCACACACACACACCATAGGGTCCTACACTGTCATCTACACACAGTGTATTACTGTTATGTAGAGTACACGTTTACTGTCATACCGCGAGGTTCGTTCAACTCTCCACTCAGAGGGAATTAACCAATCAGAAACGCGTATTCGCGGCAAACTGAAATCTCTTCAAAAATTAACTGTACAACGCAATGATTTATTCGCCAACCTGACCCGTTCATAGGATCAGTCCACATAAAGTCATTATGTTTTCATAGAATGATATTTCCTCTTTCATTTTATACCTCTTCCATTTTGGTCCACCTTAATTTCGTTGGTCTAGTGTACCCCTTAAGAAAAATGAAAAATATGCAAATTTTGTGTTTTATAATTTCCTTGTTCAGTATATTATATAAGTCATAACCTTTTAAGTGGTTGAATTTTATCAAAGTACAACTCTTCAGCTTTTTATCGATGTATAAATCATGAAGATTGATAATGTCGTTTAGATTTACAGACACTCTAAAAATGTGGTCTCCCAGCTCATTACGTATTCATGTCCGCGAGGTCCATGCATACGCGTACGATAAATGCGAAGGCTTTTCAGGACGTTGCGGTCTGACTGTACCCACATAAAAATACCGGATGTCGCAAACGGCTAAATTCGATGCTCTATAGGTGTTTCTTTCAATGTTCTTTCCTGTTCAATGCTTGTCACAAACGGATTATCGCGTTGTTCACATGCACAGCAGAAAATTAACAAATATATTTCAGGGAGAATATTTTATACACTGTTGCAAAAGTTGCAAAGGTCCATGAAACATCCTATACGTTACCATGCAGAGGCCTAATAGCACTTATACTTGGCACCTCTTATTTTCAATTTAGATTCAATGTTTTTTTTTTCTCTCTTTTTGCCAGAAACTCCTGAACATAATAAGGGCAAGCAGCATTTCTGTTGTACACTAATTCTCTTTCGAGAAAACAATGCATTTGATCGCGTTCTGTGGCTCTGACCGTACAGCCTTTAGTAAAGTATATATAATGACAAAGTAACATTCATTGAGTCACTTTTTCATTCATTCATCATTCATTCATTCATTCATTTTCACATTTCAAACAGAAACATATAAATATCTTACAGAAATTGAATCCATAAATATCATCATAATACGTAATAAAGGATAAGTTTACAAAATATTGTAAGTATCCGACAAATTATATTATGATGGATTGTCTGATATAATTAAAGTGAAAAAAAAAAAACCCCAAAGAAACTAAGATATGGAGACATATAACCATATCCTACCCGAAACAAACACCCTGGACAAATCCCTACACTATACGTCACTGTCATGCAGGAAGAGAGAAATGTTGAAATGATGTTATGAACGTTGAAATGATATCTAGAGAGCACTTTAACTTTGTTTAAATGATAAAGGGCAAGAGTTTGGTTTATAAGCAGCGCGACTTATTATGCCATACATTGCATCAAATTTGAAATTATACGTTATATAACAAAACACACGTTACCGAAACATAATAAAGTATCAGGGCAATTACCCCCGGCTAAACACGCAACGGTTAGTGATTGGTCAGAGCAAAGATTAGGGTTAGGGTCAGAGGATGGGTCCGGGGTAGTTGCCCAGGGGGTATTGTCCTATTAAGACCCACTACATATATATATATATATATATATATATATATATATATATATATATATATAATATTATATATATATGATAATACTATACACCCAGTCAAACCTGTCTCAGCGGACACCTCTCTCTAGCGGCCACTTAATCCTCAGCACGAAATTCCTGTATATTATGAACCCTTTATATAGCGGCAATCTGCCTAACGCGGCCAGCGGCCTCTCATTTTGTATCCCGTGGTGAATATCTACCTGAGTATAGCGGCCACAAAAATTTAGCTGAACCGTTAAATCAGCCATGAATACGATGTCTTTTACGTTCATAGCGTGAATTCTGCTGAGTCCTAGCGCAGTCGCAATTATAGACACGATTGACAAAATTAATGCAGCTCTTTGCCACGAAGAGCCGTCTTACCACTAACTTGACCAGATTAGATCGAGGCTTAGTAATGCCGCCCTGAATAGATGCTACAAAGGCAAAAATAGTTCCTCAGGTCCGAAAATTAATGTCTCAAAAAAAAAACAATAAAAAAGAGAACAAAAAGACAGAAGCAGGCAAACAAATAAATAAAATGAATTGAATTGTACAACAATATTACCCATAATAGCTGCACATGCAAACTTATTTGCTGGTTGATGTTTTTGTTGTTAAGAATAAAATGCGATATTTTCTCCTATTATTAGAGGCCCCTTCACATCTCTTGAAAATTCTTTGTATACTCTTCACTTTCAACTCTAATAATTTTCAGAGGATAACACTACTGCTTTGAAATTTGGCAGTAATCATGGACAGAATGTATCAATAGAGCATGCTAAATTTCAGCTAAATCCAATAATCCCTTGGTTTATATCCCCCCCCCTTTTTTTTTTTTTGTCTCATTCATCTCACAGCTAGCGCGGTTTGGTAAAGATTAAGTGCTTGAATAGACCCTGCACTTCAATGCCTCCTTTCTCAGTTCACACATTTCCAGAGTGTGTGCTTTTTCCCAATATTTAGATAGGTTAGGAGAGTTCATTTTGAATTGAGTTATACGTCATTTTAAATCTTTGAATCTGCTCTTTCAGAATCTGCCGTTAACTAAAAATCCGTGTCTGGCGACTTTTTGTTGGTTTTGTAATGCAGGGTCACATTTATGGTTGATTGGAATAAGAGGTAAACACCTTTACTTTACGCAGAAGATATCCACATAGCAATTATTATTATTATCCAATATGTAACGTATTTAATTTCATCTTCTGTATAAATGTATATATATATATAGATTATGTTTCAATTATTCATATCTTCAGCATGACGGTCTTTTTTTTTTCAAAGCTGAGGTAAAATCAACGGTAACAACAAAGTTAAAAAAGAAGAGAGTGTTTCAATGTGACCATTTTTTTTTCTTTTTTTTTTTTAGTGAGGCATTCGTTCTTGCGTATATCGTTAACGCTTGTAAAACTACAGTTATATCAGTAGGAAGTAAGATTCAATATCCCATATCACAGCTTAAAATTCATGTGTGGAAAAGAATGAATGATTTGAAATAAATGTGTTTGTATGCTATCAAAATACTTTGCACTCCAGAGAAGGGGTGATGTCCCTTCAAACTGTGGCTTTTATCTGCTCTTCTGAGAGACATGGTCAGCCAGTATTATGTCCATAGCTCTATCATGGTTCTTTCTCATACAAACACGGAATAATCAGTGTTTATTTGCGTCAATGAAGGAATTTGTCTCAATTTGTGAATCAATTTGTCAATCAGATGCAATAACAACTATTTCGATGCAAGAATCATTAATCTGCCTAACATCTAAATTACCCATTGATATGATGGATAAGAACCATCACCGGCTATTAGGAAGCTCGGTAGTCAAGTCGATAACATTTAGCGCCTCTCTAGCGATCATGAGGTCATAAGTTGAAATTGAAATTTGAAATGAAATTTATTCATATTCCACATAGTGGACATTGCTATACAGGGTATAACACATAGTGGATATAATATCAATACTATACAGAGTATATTACATGTATATGCAAAATACCGTGATATTCTGACATAAAATCACACCATGTACAAATGTGGAGGGGACTACTTAGAAGCACTGCTTGTTAAATGTAGTCCCCCTACAGATTATAGACAAAATAATATCAAAGATAAGGCTGAGTGGAATAACAAAAACACCATATATACACTATTTACAAGGGCACAATTATGAACCGTACTATATGGATATACAACAAGTCATGTATGTTACAAAGCACAGGTTTATGTATAAAGTGTTTACAGTGTACATTATATACCATTTTTAGAATAATGAATGAAACAGAAGATAACCTTCCGAGTATACTTAATGAAAGTACTTCTAGAAAACATTGATTGAAATAAGTTTTAGAATCCCGGGTGATATTCTTCTGAAGGTTCGTTATCAAATCTGGAAATTAAATAAGGTTCATAATTTCAAAGCTTCGTATATGTAATTTTGAAACTCACAAATTCTCTGTAGCTATAGATGTTCGTTATTACGAAAATAGAATAAGGTTTCTAAATCCGAGCGTCTGTGGCGTTATTCCGTAGATTCGTTATTCCGAAGGTTCGTTTATCAGAACTTGTTTAATAAGGTTCGTTATTACGAACGTTCGTCAAGCAACTATAATGAAATACTGAAGTAATTATGATGCGTAAGTCCGAAAATGAAAAAAAAAAGAGAGAAAAAGATGCGTTCTAACGATTTTCATATTCACAAAATTATTCCCTTTCCGGATTAACGAACCTTAATCCTTTTCGAATTAACGAATCTTATACGAATAACGAAACTTATTTTGTCTTCGGATTAACGAACCTTCGAAATAAGGAACCGTATATAGGCTTATTTCATTTTCGGATTAACGCACTTTCGGAATAACAAACCTTTCGAATAAAGAATTACTGTAGCCAGAATAACATCAGAGTATATAGGCCTACTATATGTCTATTACTAACCTTGTTTATCATGACTATGATTCAGACAATGCGTATCCGGGCAATTACCCCCAGAGGGCAATTACCCCCCGGCCAAATACCGGTTAGTGGTAAGGTTATAGTAAAGATTAGGGTTAGGGTTAGGTTTAGGGTTAGGAGCTTGGAATAGGGTTAGGGTTAGGTTCAAGATTAGGATTAGGATTAGAGCCAGGGAAAGGGTGCGGGGTAATTGCCCAGGGGGTAATTGCCCTAGACCCCAGACAATGAATAACTGGCGTCCATTTACTTCAATAAAAAAAATGGAATATTGTCAGTCAGTTGTAATCAAAGCATCTCCACTCAAGGCTCATTCATTTTCAAAAAGTAACGACTTATATGATATTTCCATAACAGACTTTGTTTTCGGGCGCAATTTTTTTTTTCGGTTAAATAGGAATAATTATAGTTATATGCATGTATTGTTATCATCTGATTGTGTATAGGAAACATGAGTTACCATTCCATGATTAAGCATGATAAGATATGGGATATAAAAGAGACATTCCTGACCCCTTGGAAAATGAAACCAAAACGTTGGCAGCTGGTGTTCATTAATTCAGAGAGAGAGAGAGAGAGAGAGAGAGAGATCATGTTCGACACTGGGCCTCATAAGACCATTTTGATTAAGCCCACGAAATTATAGCATGAATACAGTGCATACTGGCATGCGTTCAAAAGAATTTTTTTTTTAATGAGATGTATATTTTGTTTAAGTAGGGTCATGATTTATCAAAAAGAATGAACTTTTGATAGTATCAATTTACTCCCAAAAGGGAGCAGCTCATTTCTTTTTATATCATAAATAATGTTCGATATAGGCCTATACAAATCTAACCGGTCAGACCAAACATCCATCTTACAGTTCAAATAACATTCGTTTGCGGACCACGGAAAGGGTGGCATTTAGCTAGGTGTACTATATTTAGCCATCTATTTAACCATCTATGGAATTTAGAATATTAAAGATTGTCGGCGATTAATAAATTCAACAGGGCATCAACATAAGGGTATTATTTCTCAGATAGCTCAAATGGCTTATTACTGAACATTTTGTAACATTATTTAGCCAGTCTATATTTTTGTTGACATTAGTTATTCTGAAGGTTCGTTAATCCGAAAATGATAAAAACGTGCGAGTTACGAACATTATTTCGTTTCCGGATTAACGAACCCTCGGGGTAGTAGACCCTTTGTAATTTACGGATGAGCGAACCTTAGGAATAACGAACCCTATTTCATTTTCGGATTAACCAAAAATCTCAAAAACTAACGTTCCGAATAACAAACGTTATTCCACTTTCGGATTAACAAACCTTCGGGATAACGAATTTTCAGAACAACAAATTTTCGGAATATCGAGCTATCATCTACAGTTTAGCTGATATGAGTACAGAATTGTACAATTCTGTTGTTCCTTAAGCGGGGTTCCCACTATTGTACGATCTATTACGAACGCCACGATTGGACATTCGTAACTGATCGTGGAAGTTTCGTTGAACTCGTCTGAAATTTCACGTTTAGATACGAGGTTATGCGAGTCAATACGTGTTGCTTCGCTTGGATGCGATATGGTCACGCAATACGATCTTTCACGATCTGGGGGCATTTCATGAAGGAACTTGTCGGATAAAATATCTGACAAGTCAATTATATCCGACAAGTTTTGAGAAATTCTTCAGTCTGATTGGCTGATTTCTCTGAACTTGTCGGATATAATTGACTTGTCGGAAATTTTATCCGACAAGTTCCTTCATGAAATGCCCCCTGGTCTCCCGTTCAAATAATATCCGATAGGATTGTCCCGATTGAGTCCATGATTGGTTCCGATCTACCACTATCATTACGATCGGGATCCCCGATTTGGTGCGTGCAGCTATGTTCTGATACGTTCCAATACGAATATCACGAACCAATGCGGGCTGTTGAGATAAGATACGATATCTTTCACGATCGGGATCAAAAGCGACTCCCATTTAAGGTGCGATTGGACCCGAATGGGAATATAATAGTCCGGTTGACGATGGATTTCATTGTTTCCTTAACTTCTGCATAGTGATTAGGCCTACTATCCACAACCAATGATGATGGCAAGGAATGACAGGTTGAGGATGATAAGAACGTGAACTTTGCAGTATTGCGAATGAAGATTACGTTATCATCAGATAGAAAGCATCACCTAGGCCAGCCACAGCCTCAAATAGTCCCTCCTCTAAAAGTTAACCAAAAGAAATTAATAGATCATTGAATCGACGTGCTCATCCTTCCGCCCCCCCCCCCCCCCCCAAAAAAAAACCCACCCGAATGCACAAGATGAGATCATTGCCCCATCTTCTCCAGAAAAAAAAAATCAAGACAAATGTTTTCACCTTCCTTTGAAATACATAAAGAAAATATGATGAAATTGAAGCTAAAAAAGATGGGATATTTTTGAATGCCTACACAATATGTTATATACGCTCATTGACAGAACTGATAGCATAGCTTGTGTGTTTGATTTCATATTCCAATAGTATGTATCATATGCATTTTTATTTCAAAATGTCGTTATCTCATGGGGTATTGAAAGTTTGGTTGGTTTGGCTTGATTTATTGTTTTATTTAACAGTGTTTAACAAAACCGACAAACATACACAACAGAAAGGTAACTCCCCTAAAATAATTTAGTCACTTAAAAAAAAAAAGTCTTAAGCAAAATTAATTTCGCAGGGGTATTGCTACACCATCAGAGAGCATTGTTATTGTTCATTTTTCCATCTTTGAAGATAGCTGGATAGCCCATATTCAGCTACACTAAGCTGGTCTTCCATGGGGTCCAGTTGGATGTGAGGTGGGACCACTTCACCGGGTTAAACACCCTGCTCTGTGCGATGAATGAATGAAGCGGGATCTTTTACGTGCATGAGTTGTGACTCTCTCATACCATGGACCTACAACGAATAGGTCCATGCTCATACACGGGACCTCCATTTTATGTCCTATCCGAGGGCTGCCTACAGGTACCTGTATATGACTCGTGGGTGTCAAAAGCTCGTGGGATGACCCCATAATTTCACAATTTCCTTCAATTCTGTGCTCCCGAACATGAAGTTTATAGAGGGAAATATATAATTGGCAAAAAACAAATATGTCCATGCAATACGCATATTTTCAGGCCCACTGGAAAATCACCCTCATGCATAGAATTTTGTGTGACGTGACGCACGGTCACATGATTATATTATGAGATAATAGTTGTTGTTTTTTTTCATACTTCGCTCTGCCCTGAGTGAGGTAGCATTACATGTGATAGTCATATTTTTTTTTTTTATTATAACGAAGGGCCATGCAATGTAACTAAATTTGTGGATAAAGTTTCGATACACATACACTGCATGCACGTGTACTATATGAACAAATAGTGCATGCTCTGTCATGTACCATCCTGGATTCCATATAATCCAGATTATATATATATATATATATATATATATATATATATATATATATAATAAATGTAAATAATTTATAATATTAACCCATGTGCAATCATGAGACCAAAGGCCAAGATAAACGAAAAACTTGGGCTAATGATCATGTGCCATGCATATGATCTAATAATGTCCGATGTACTATAATTATATCTATCCATATTATCTATCTAACAATCTATTTCAAGTTCAATCATAGTTTATTTCCAATCAACGAAAATCAAAACGTAATACAAAGTATACATATCATAAAATGATATTGTCTACACTTTTACAAAAGGTTCATGTAATATACGAAATAAATTATATACATCAACATAATTTATGTACAATAATCAGAAGGAACGATGCGTATACATGTATACTTCGCGAGCTTTCAGAAAATAACTTCAATTTTGGAAAATAGCGATCCACAAAAAAGCTAAGCTTGTAGGACGTGGATCCCTAGATAATTGATGAGTAAGCAATATATTATTCAAGTTTGTTTTATTATTTTCTTACAGCATTTATATTGAATATAGATTACTTAAGTCGTTTGTAAAAATATAGCTATACGCTGGCTTCGACAATAAAAGGAAATAAGTATCAATGCTAATGCCCAGACGGTGTTCATTGAACTGGTGTACCGGGAAAATATAAGAAGGACGACACACTCGTACAGACATTCAGTTACCCACACACATATACGACGCGAGACAGTACCGAGAAGAGAGAAGACGGTGACAATACAAGTCTACGAGGAACAAAAGACAGGAAGGAAGAGGAAAAAAGAATAAAGAGAGAAGAGAGGTCTGCACAGAACACGCCAAGTGCTGCGACATCAGGACAGGTGAAACCTCAAGCATAAATTAAAACAATTCATTCAGATTATCTAGAATTATAAGTAGATAACAAAACTGTTTTCTGAATTTGTATTTAAATGTGAGGAATGAGGGTGAGTCTTTTAAGCTATTATCTAGATTATTCCAAAGTCTGGGTCCGGTATACAGAAATGTATTTTGGGCATGTACGGTTCTCATGAATGGAAGATGGAATTCGTTGGATCGTCGCGTAGGATAGTTATGTACATGACTGTTTCGATGAAAAGAGTCGTGAAATATTTTGGGTAAAAAGTTGCTGTTATATTTAAACATGAACTGACCAAGTTGAAACACATACAAATCTTTTATTTTTAGTATTTTATGGTAAAAAAAACAAAGGATCTGTATGTTCTCGTGTAGTTAGGTTAAAAACAGTTCTGAGCGCTTTCTTTTGCAATAAAAAAAGTTTATCAAGTAATATCTGATATGTATTACCCCAAGCAAGAATCCCGTAATTTAGATACGGTAGTATCAAACTAGAGTAAAGAGTTAATAATGCATTATGAAGGAAGATAATATTTTAATCTGTTCATTACGCCAATGTTTCGTGAAATAGTTTTACATATGCTATCAATATGATTCCTCCATGAAAGCTTGTTATCAACGCAAACACCAAGAAATTTAAAAGTAGAAACTTCTTCTAGGGGAGTAGTATCAAATGATTGCCCGGGAGGCTATCTAAAGAGTTACTAAAAAGCATAAATTTTGTTTTTTGAATATTAAGTGACAATTTATTTGCGATATCCATATTTGTATATACATATTTGTATATGTGTTTATTATATTCATTCATAAATGTTGATTTATCTACATATTGGCATCTACCAATTGTCAGCAGAATTTTTTTTCGCCAACAAGTCATTGTAAAATGTAAAGCCTTTTTTTTTTTTTTTTTTGCTTGTCAGCTCATTTTGGTAGACAAGTGGCAGCAAAATATTCTCTGAAGCACATCCTCTGAAATACCTCTGAAGCACATTCTAAATTCCCTGTTCAATTTCCCTTGTTCAGCGTGTAGGCATTCTCTTTTTTCTTTCATTCCTTCCATTCTTTCCATCTACTGTATTCTGTCGTGTAATGTTGTTGTGTTTTTCCTGTTTTGTTTCGTCCAGTATTAAATTATATTTGTGATAAGCATTTGTAAATAAGTATTTCATATTTTTTTTTTTTTTTTAGTGGTTCACAATAAAAAACTTTCTTTTTAGTGGACCACTCAATTCTTTTTGTTTTCTCAACTGAAGCATTCGACACCATCGACCACCACATCTTATTAAAAAAATTGCATTTATATGGTTTAAGAGGAGTGACATTACAGTGGTTTCAAAGTTATTTACATAACCGGAAGCAGTATGTGGTGGTCGATGGTGTTGAATCTGAATGCCTCAGTGTGAACATTGGTGTACCACAAGGCTCAGTTCTAGGACCTCTATTATTCTTGTTATATGTGAATGATATTGTGAATTCCTCAAAGATTTTAAAATTCTCATTATTTGCTGATGACACTGTTGTGCTTTTCTCTCACAAAGATATATCCTCATTAATTTCCACAATGAATAATGAACTTGAAATATTAAGTGAATGGTACAAGAGTAATAAACTTTTGTTTGAATTTTAGTAAAACAAAATATATGATATTTCATCCGAGAGGTAAAAAACTGTTGTTTCACGACCAAAATGTTATGATTGATAATACTTCCATAGAGAGAACTGAGTCGATATTTTTTCTAGGCGTATTCATTCATGAATCCCTTGACTGGAAGTATCATGTTGCAAATATTTGTTCTAAATTGTCAAGAAATGTAGGTGTTTTATCCAAACTAAAAAGTGTATTACCTTCTAATATCTTGGTAATTATTTATAATGCAATAATTTTGCCTCATCGTAATTATTGCAATGATATGGGGAAACACATACAGAGTACACATTAACAGATTATACATGCTTCAAAAACGAGCTTTACGTAGTAAGCAATAGTCATTTTACTTGTCCAAGTTCACCACTCTTTGTACAATTTCGGATACTTCCAATTTTTGATCTGGTCAAGCTGAATGTTTTGTTATTCATGTTTAAGTATCACCAAAATATGTTGCCCGATGTGTTCAGAAACATGTTTCATATGAATTCCTCATTCCACTCATATCCCACCCGGTACCGCTACAATTTTTGTAAACCTTTTACTTATTCCACTCTAAGATTGCAATCCATACGTTTTACAGGTGTCAAGGAATGGAATTCTATTGATGGTGACCTTAAATCTAGCACTACATTTTCCAGATTTAAAGTATTATAATATAAACAGAGTGTATTTAGACAGATGGTATCCATGACTGACTAGACCTCCATTCTTCCTCTACCTTTCTTTTTCTCATCTCTTTTTCTCTGTATACTAAGGATGAATGTGCGAGTGTGTGCGTGTGTGTACTATGTCTGCAACAAATTAAGCAAAGATATGTTTTTGTGTCAATAACAGATGATTTGAGTACACATTGTGTTATTTTAATTTGGACTAATCTTCTGTGTGTATTAGTCCATATCACAAAAAGTGCTGGTTGATTGTATGTACAGTATTTTATCCTTTTTGGTTTGAGGGCTCCAGCCACAAGCATAAATTTGCTTCTTAGGAGTCCTGGCATGTATTTGTTTCTTGTTTCTTGTACATTGTTTTATATTCTGCCAAATAAAATGAAATGAAATGAAATGAAAGCATAACTTTGTATTTTTGCCAGTATGCATTTGTATGTTTATCTGTATCATTTATTCTTTGCAAAGTCAAATGTTTGTTTATGGTATAATTCTATATTTAATGTGGTGTTTTGTTGGAAAAACAAGAATGAAAATCAATGAATTGAGTTGAAATAATTGAATTAACCCCCCCCCACCCCACTTCATGAAAAACAGATCAATGTCCCTACTCCCATAAAGTTGCCTCCCTCACTTTGAAAAACGTAGCGCCACCCCTAACACTAACTTGCTGGCAAAAATGCATTAAACGTTTTTCTCTTGACAATCAATTCATCAATCCAAATATATTGTATGTACATAATTATGAAGAGTTTTATTGCCAAATGAACTGACAGCATTTTTAAATATTTCAAAGAAAGTCCATCATCAGATAGAGCAAAATTAAACCTTTCCAGTAATACCTCACTTGTGACAAGGAATATTCTAGAAGTTATGATTAAAAATATCTTGTATTTTCTTTTTATTTTTTGTTTTTTTTTAGCAGCTATAATCACAAATATCTCAACTTCACAAGAATTGACTTAGTTTTGCAATAAAACTCTTCATGTATAATACATATACACACATATATATATATATATATATATATATATATGTACTTAATATATAAATAGGTATATAAATATATGTCTGTGTATCTTTAAAAAAAAAAGAAAACCCTGACAGAATGAGAAAAAGGGCTACAGATGCTAAGTCACACAATGCAGGCGGTGCAGGGGTAAAATAAGACCCTTGCAGAGGTTTTATTTGCAATATTTGGTAGCTTTGTTTTCAGCAGTATCTTTAATACAAGGTTTCACTTGGTCTCTTCATTGAAAATACATAAATCCTGCATAATTAACATAAGAACAAAGTTAAAACACATTCACATCATACTCCTTTTTTTCACACCATGAGTTTCTTTACATAATCAGTGCAACAGAGTACTAGTAACTGGAAGATCTCTAAATTGCATATGTGTATGGACATAGATAAATGGCAAAGTAGGCATTAATGTTATATCGATCTATCTGGAATTACAAGCGGAGAAGCAGAGCTTGGAGCTCATAAAATACATTGTAAATATGCAAGCATATTCATATCTCACTCACCTCCCCCTCCTCTCTCCCTTTCTGTACATAATAAGTAAATGCAGAGTTCTTATCAGAATACACCATGTGGTTTATATAAGATGAGGAAACAGAGCAAAAGAAGGCATACGATCATGGCACATGACAAGATTTACAGAATATACATATGTCCTTGGCATTATGCCAAGATGATATGATAATCCATTGAACAATCTCAGGAATATACACTACAGTCAACTACATGTACAATTATGCACCTAAACAAGTGCAATACACAGTGTACCTATTTTTCTTTACTGTAAACAAACAAGGCACATTATCACCTGAGAGTAATTCATGAACTCCTAAACACAGAGAATGTACTGACTCTCATGAAAAACATGAAATTTTGATAACATTTAAAGGACAAGTTCACCTTCATAAACATAAGGATTGAGAGAATGCAGCAATATTAGAACACATCAGTGAAAGTTTGAGGAAAATTGGACAAACGATGCAAAAGTTATGAATTTTTAAAAATTTTGTGTTGGAACCGCTGGATGAGGAGACTACTAAGGCTCGTGATGTCATATGAATACTGTATATAAACAGTATAAAGAAAATGTAAAGAAAATTCAGCATATTTTCACTTTTCGCATAATAAAAGAGCACTTGACTTGCCTCTTTCTGAAGGCAATGGGAATAATATTATCCATATCATATGTTAGTAACGAGTCAAGGGAATGTGTACTTTTTTCAAAAGATGAAATTTTGTGAAATTCTCTTTATATTTTCCTTATACATATTGTTGTACGCATGTGACATCATACATTGCAGTAGTCTTCTCATCCAGCGGTGACTGCACGAAAACTTCAAAAATTCATAACTTTTGAATGGATTGTCCGGTTTTCCTCAAACTTTCAATGATGTGTTCTACTAATATTGCTACATTCTCTCAATCCTTATGTTAATGAAGGTGAACTTGTCCTTTAAAATTCAGTTCACAGGCCTTGGATAGTGATACAGTGTTCCAAAGCCTAAAATTGGTGGCAAGAACAGCAAAGCATGGCACAAATTCATACATTACACAAATATTTCAATATGAATATTTCATGAACAGTTTAACTCAAATCAAAACATTTTTTTTCTTTTTACAAGTAAAAACAACTGCACCATATGCCACTTCTGTGGGCCAAGGTGTTACAAAAGAGTGTGGAAGAAATGATCATACAAAACTTGTGATAATTATACTCTGTATGTGAACAACAAATCACATAGAAACTACATTTCAATATTGTACTTCTGAAAACATAACTACATGCAGTGAAATTATTCAGTCTTTCTTCTCATTCCTTCTATCATATTTTGTTATGACTATCATTCTAATCATCAAACAATACTTCAACTCACTTCTCAAAAAGTGCATAATCTACTTCCGCACTGTTCATCATGAAAGGAAATTATATTTGTCAAAATTTCACACTAGAAAATAAGTATATGTTATATCACATAAGTTTGTGCCTAAACAATTTTTATTTACACATATGTCAGTAATCACAGCTTCTAACAAATAATGGCAGATGCCATAGAATACAGAAGCAGCTAATATCAGAATAATCATTGACAAATGTGACCCGCGACAACGGTTTCAGGCAAAAGTCGCAAGAGCAAATTCCTTCCTAGGCGGGGTACAAAGATTTTGACCATTATTTTTGTCGATTTAGGTTTTTTGCAGAAATCGAATCTTTGATATGTTTTCTACATCTACACTAAATTTCATTGCATAAGACTAAGTTTTTCCTATCGAAAATTGAATTTTAAGCACCCTATGTTGGATCGCACTCGTCAGTTTCAAGCTTCTTTCGAACGTCGCGCCAATATCCCCAGCGTTGCTACGGCGCAGGGTCTCGCACGCGATTGGCTGGTGCGTCGCACACATTTACATAATTCGGCTTTCGGAGACACCAGTTGCAGCGTTTGGGGAATGCTTTGTCCACGCTTGCACGGTTACATGCTCCATTGTTCTTGGTATAGTGGTTTATATACGCCCGCTCTGTAGTGCTTGTTCTTCATTTGGCTTTCTGTCCAAACTATTCTACCGCAATGTTCGACAACGGAAGTGTCGAAAAATCATGTAGCATAACATAATCGTGTGAAAAGAAAACTAAATATTCTCAAATTTGTCTACATGTACATTTAGTAAAAATTATGACAGCATACTGATTCAATGGAAGGTAGATGAGAGGAAAGGAGCAGTCACATGTTACCAATTATACTCAAATACAAAATTTGTACTACACGTCAAATTCGCACCAAACTAACGAGTCGTGTTTGTTTGTCTGTTACATGCGCACGGTCATGGCGTGTGAATGCCATTGCGTAATGCGTGCACCATACACATGTTCATGTAAGGATGTGTAATTATTGTATTCTCCATCTTGAAAGACGTACTGGTAAACAAACCCGAGCGAAACGCATTGTTTTTCGGCTCCATACGCTGAGCTCTGAGGAAGGTGCCCGGGAAATTTGACTCTCTTAGTGAGCCAATCAGAAGGCGATGTGGTTGCTAGAGGCGGAGCTTAACATCAATTGGCACCATCGTACGGATGGGTGATTCTCCCCTCGCATCGCCGCTCGGACATTGTCTTTGAGAAAGAGGTGAATCTTCAAAGCCTGTTTTCTCGCAATTTTGTCAGGCTAACAACTTAAAAAGTGTATTTTATTTCTCTTTCTATGCCCACTTATGGTGTAGAAGAATACAAGTATTTTATATCAATGGAAAGCTTAGGAAATGGGCATTGTGATTCAGTGAAAAAATGAATTTTCAAAATTCCCGACTTTTGCCTGAAACCGTTGTCGCCGGTCACAAATGACTTTTAACATTCAAAATATTCACATTTTGATAAAGCAGTTACGACATAGATGATTATACATGTGATGACTGTTCTCTCATCATAGATAGTACTGTGCACTGATGAGTATAAGACAGATGCTTACCCCACCCCAACCCCAACTCTGTATCACTTTGAGTAGAAAGAGATATAAATTGAATCCTAGTGAGACATCTTCTTTGAATGACAGTGTTTCATTTTGCTTTTTTTTTTAAATTTTCATGGTAAAATTTTAGAGATGAGAAATCATTCTAACTAATGCTGCTAACTAATGGTATCAATCAGATAGCAGATACAATTAAAATTTCATTTAATTCCATGCCAATTGGAAGGTAGGTATTTCTTCATAACGAATCACATTGTATGTAGCTCAAACGAATGCAATAAACTTTGGGCACTTATTAGATGATAAACAAATCAGACATTAATGAGTAAAATTGTCCTCCTAAGTCCACGGCAATTACAAGACACCAATTCCTTCTCCCATAACCATGTTAGTTTGGATAAGAACAATGACATACAATCATTTAATCACTTAATTCTAACAAAATCTAACAAAAATGTGAATCATTCTATGGGGGCTAATCTGCAAGGAGGTAAACACAGAGTCATAAGGGAACTTTCAAGGAAAACCCAGATCAGGGGGGCATTTCATGAAGCATTTGTCCGACAACTTGTCGGACAAATTTGCTCTCAGCCAATCAGATGCAAGGATTTCAGTAGCTTTTAACATTTTGTCATACGAAATATCTGACAAAATGCTTCATGAAATGCCCCCCAGGTGTCCACAACATCCTGACCAGTGTTTTTTCATATCATTAGTTTCTGATTGATTAGTTAATTAATTCAATTTTTCTCAAAAATAAACATTTTTATCCTGATTCCCTTGTGGAATTATAGTGGTCTTTACATTCAGTCACATCTTAAATGATGAGGTTAAGTTCTGATTCCTCTACATAGGCCTACCAATCCAAAGTGTCCTTTAGAACAACTTGCCGACAAGATAGCTACATCACCAAAGCCTTGCGTTTTTTGTCAATGCTTTTCATAGAAATTGCAACAAGACTTTAATTCCCTTTAAAAAAAAAATGTACACGATACTGTAAACGTCAATATTTTCGCGCAATTAATTTTTCGCGCTGAGCGGCTCGAAAACATATTCGCGGGTTCTTAAATTCGCGCTCCGCAGCGGGATAATACACAGTCGCTGTTTTCATCCAGCGATGCCAGCGTATGAAAAGCGACATAGCGAGCGGCGCGAGTCTGAGTACAAGCGCTCAACTACGTAGTACACTGTGTCGTATTTTACTCGATACATGTACTGTAGTATGTAGTCGCGGAGATGTAGCACACCAATCGGCCATGGACTCGGTGCGTGCGGTGCGTGCAATGATACTGCTATATGCGTAAACATGTTTGTACTACGTAGCAGTATCATCGACGAAGCGCACGCAATTCAGGCCGTTCAAAATGTGCATAGAAAATTGTGAAGATATATTCGCGCGTTTTTGAATTCGCGCTAGCCAAACGTAGCGCGAAATCCGCGAAAATTAATGTACTGCGAAAATTTCCACGTTTACAGTATTTCAAAATTTGTATTTTTACAGCTACATGTACCAGCACAACAATTTTCCACACCAGAAGCTGATTTAATGAAACCTTAACATGACAGTTGCAATTAATCTAAAATTGATGTCTTCATCAACAAGAAGATAGCTCAAATTCATGAAATTCTTCTGTCGAGATCAAGAAGATAGCTACCACAAACAATATCAACTGATTTTTATATAAATTGCGACGAGAAAGAAATTGAAATAAGGTCTTGCGGAAGAACTGTGGTGGATAATGATTGAAGGCTGCATACATTATGTTGTGATGTTCACAGAAAAAGAATCAAAGGAAAGTTATGCACCAAGAAGTACACATTTTTCAGTCATCGTAGTACTTGATCATGGATCTGGTGCGGTGGGAGTCCGGCATGTCTGTCTTGCGGAGATAGTTGAGGTAGATGACAAAGACCACACCCCCCATGAGGATGCTGACGGTGGCAAAGATGATCATCTGGGAGAGACCCGGCAGAGGGGCGCGGTCCACGTAGATCTGACACATCAGGAGACAGTTAATAACAAACACATGCCGTCAATCTCTCGTTTGAGGCGAGACCCCAGCCGGATTTTTCCAAAGTGGGGTGCGTTTATTTGTCGTTTGAGAGTTGGGAGTCGAAGTACTTGTCCATTGCAAATAAACTTTCTGCTCGGCGTGACAAACCTGGAGGCCAAGCCAGGGTTTGATGACTCCAGCAGCTGTCGTATTACGTAAGAGCATGATAAGGATATCTGCCTGTGGCAGACCATTCAAAGTGAACTCAATTTTCTCTATCCTTTTTAAAGTTTTCAATTTTATATTCTGTTGAGAAATTCTATGGTCATCCATTTTACATTTCGAACGAAAAAAATTGACCCGTAAATAACGAAAATACAGGAATAAGAAGGAGAGCATTGCCAGTACAGGCATGCTCTGTCTGCATACGCTGAATGTCTACACTCACACACACACGTACACACACACGCACCATGGAGCTACATAGCCCATGCCAAAACCAAAACAATCTCCTCCTCTCGCGGTGCCCCCCCCCCCCCCCCCCTCCCCTGTGGCGCTGTGCGATGACTGATGCTTAGATTAGGCCAGGGTCAAGAAACAGGTGTTTTATATCTTTGGTTTTTAAGTCATTGATTGCCAAGGTATACACTGGCATTATTTACTGGGGTGTAGCCTCTTCAAACGAGAGATTTGCGTCATGAGTTTCAAGATACTGCCTAAACATACCTGGGTACAGTATCATAGCAAACAGATCTCTTGTTTCTTTCTCATCATAAATGACGATAAAGATATAGTTAGCATGAGTGCAGCAAATGATAGATGAGTCATTTGCAAATAAATACAGAACAGATGAGGACAATTAATCATCAGTCCGTGCACATAATACTAACAATTTGAAAAGTAAGGGTCATATTCTGTTCTCCTTCTGTTTGTAGAAATAGTGTGTAGGCATACATTATATATGATGATGAGTCTTTCTTTTGTACTACTGTACGAGCTGAAATTTTCGCGTACAGATATTTTCGCGAATTGCTACTTGGAGGACATTCGCACGTGTTGTTAATTTCGCGGTTGCGACGGTCTAACTGAATGTAAGTATTTGCGCGTTGTTATTTTCTCGGTTCAAAGACGATTCGCGAAATTCGCGAAAATAAAACCAAAGCGAAAATTTCAGCTCGTACAGTATATTAGGTTTAAAATGTATCAACTGGTTTGCAAGCACAGAGCAGATTTGTAATAATCAAGTATTTCAAGTTATATTTTGGCAAGTCTGACTTATGTTTGGCAGCAACAGGACTGCACCGGTGCATTTACATAGCAGAAGAAGACACACACACACACATACACACACACACACACACAAACAAATCTTTGAGACAACAATGCAAACTTGGAGAATAGACACAGACACACCACAACACAGACACAAACATACAAAATACATGTTTGTATGGCCAAGGTTCCAATTACGTCATCAAGCCGTGCTGAGGGGCAAAAATTGTATATGGGGGCCCATACATGTGGGTAAAGTGCTTAAAGGGTGTGTACAGTTCTGGTCGAGGCGAGGATTAAGCATTTAATGTTTTGCGAGATATTCAGAAACCACTCTATGAGATGTCAAAGAGCATGCAATTCTGGAATGGCTGAGATATCCAAAAACAACGTGAAACAAAGAGATCCTAATAAACGGCGTGGCCTGTAGCCTTTTATTATTATCACTTTTTGGGATATCTCAGCCATTTGAAAACCAATTTTCACCAAATAAACATTGAATCCTTCTTAAAATTACATGCTCTTTCATATTTCATAAGAGGTTTCTCATTATCTCACTTAGGAATGTTCAAAACATGAATCCCCACCTCAACCAGTACTGTACAGTCCCTTTAAGCGCTACATCCCACGTCCAATGATACGTAGGCTGGTATGCAGTACACGTACTGCATGCTTGAGCTATGCACTTTAATACAAATACACACAAGTTGTTTTCGCCCCCCAGGCAACACGTCATTTGACGTCATGGAACCTCATCTATAAACATACACTGTACCTGGAACTCATCTTCCAATGTGCAGTAGGAAAAACCATCAATCACTGTCATGCGGAAGTGGTACAGTTGGGTTGCCTATAAAAGATAAGTTTTCAGAGAAATGTTATGCACATTATGTGGAAACACCATCTGGTTCATCAATCTCTCAATTCTGATGGTGTTGATAATCAGCAAAATTTCCCTGTCTCTGCTTTCTTTCCATCGTTTAAAGTTTTATTGTCTGCTGTTTGCCTTATCACTACACAAATGATTCATACCACTTCATCAAAGTGTGTATGATGTGGCTTAATGCCAGCATTGTTCAAAAGATATGACCATGATCAGGGCTCCATTTCATAGAAAATGTTAGAATAGCAACTTTTGCTGGAATGGCAACTTCCAGTAGCAGCAGCCAATCAGGAAACTGGATTCTTGTCGTTATCATGACAGTTGCCATTCAAGCAAGAGTCGCTTATCATATCAACATTTTATGAAATGGGGCCCAGATCAACTGAGCAAATGGTGTATGCAAAGGTAAAAAACAAACAAGCAAACAAAAAAGCTATGTACAATCTTATGACCTTTATATACCCATTGGTTCACTTTCACTCTGAGCTAGTACCACACATATAGTCATATTTGGCATGACGGTCTCCTTGAGATTACGATGTTATTTTGGAGAACCAATTCATCTGTCAGAACAGGAGAATGCAAACAGAAACTCTGCCATGACAAGGACACACATTGTTGCCGCAAGCTGTTTTCCACTAGCTTTTCTTAGCAAGACATATCAATGACAAAAATATCAAATACTTTCCCAGATACACAGCTATTGTGCATGTTTATTGAATATGTGAATTCACACTTCAATCATGAATCAATGCATGGACCATACTGGTTTGAGGCATTTGGGAGACAGATATTACATGAGTGAAAACTAGAAATGTCGCTTTGGCGACTGGTATGCCTCCGCCATAATGCATGATTTTCCCAATAGGTCTAGATAGTATATGTGTACAATGTGTGATTACATTTTCACAAAATTGGCAAAATATTGAAATGACAAGTTTGTCACAAATGTGTTGAATGTTCACCTTCCTTGACCTAGGTTTAATTGGATGAATAAGAGAGCATGTATCTAGGGATTGAAGGACTTTAACTTGACTTTGACCCATTCATACATTTAGGCATTGAGTAATTTTCAAGGTACAGGTGTGGAGAAAAAGTGCAATTTCTGAATTGAATAGTAAATTGTTACCATTTTCATCTGGCCCTTGACCCTAAAATTCATAAGATAATTACTTTCAGGTAGAACATGCATAATATGTACTAAGCTTCAAGATAACTTGAGCCACTTCCGAGATATGGAGGAAAAAGCTAGTTCATCACTTTCACTTGATCTTTGACCTTTTGACCTTTGAGGCAAAAAAAGAAGAAAAAAAAACCTGTCCAGAGAATTTCTATTAGGTTACACACGCATACACCAAGTGTAAAAAGATAACCCTGCTGGCATTGCATAAATATGAGGGTAATAGTAAAATTTTGAAGTCTTGCACTTGACCTTCTACCCCATGAACCCTACATTCTCTAGATAATCACTTCCAGTCAGTACATGTATATAATATGTTCCATGAAGATACCTTGAACAATTTTCCAAGGTACGGAGAAAAAAAAAGAAGTTTTAATATTTTTACTTGACCTTTTGACCTTTGACCTTTGACCTCATGACCCAAACTTTCACCAGAGAACCTTAATTGGGTAATACATGTATACACTAAGTTTCAAGAAAATCTCTTCTGGCATTCAATAGATATGGTGGAAATAGTGAAATTTTATGTATTTGACCCTGACCTTTTGACCTTTGACCTTTGACCTCATGACCCAAACTTTCACCAGAGAATCTTAATTGGGTAATACATGTATACACCAAGTTTCAAGAAAATATCTTCAGGCATTCAATAGATATGGTGGAAATAGTGAAATTTTATGTATTTGACCTTGACCTTTTGACCTTTGACCTTGAGCATGTGCACCCAAAAGTTGATAGGCACAACTTCACCCCCTAATACACATACATGCCAAGTTTCATTAGGATACCTCAACAGGTTTCGATAGTTACCTTGTCCACAAAATTCATTACGGACGGACGGACGGACGGAAGGACGGACGGACGGACAACCCGAAAACATAATGCCTCCGGCACCACTTCGTGGCGGAGGCATAATAAAAACTGATGTACTGTGCTCCCAACATTCTGACCTAAATGACTTATGCAGAGAGGTTATATAGGCAGGAAAAAATCATTACATGTGTTTTTCCTTGACTGACCGTACCAGAAATTTGAAGACAAGGTTATCAGGACTGTGAATGTCCTCAGCACGCAGGCCAACTCGCTTTGCAATGTCCGCCAGATAGATGACTTCAGCAGCTGTGAGATAAAGGAACAGGACAGTAGAACAATCATTCATTACGCAGTATTCAAACCATAACATGAAGATGGCATGTCTGGTCCTTATCATCTAGTTGATTGACAGATCATACAGAATTGGAAATTCTCCCTCCGAGAGAGAAATATTGGGATATTGAATCAGAAATATCATGCTATCACTGAAGAAAGTTTGAAGGCATCACAAATATTTAGGTATTACCCTCCCCACCCCTTCAATTGCAACGCCAAAATCATGAAATCCCAACAGAATTGAATCCTTTAACTGATGTCAGCTCAGCACTTACAAAGTTTAGGGAATAAGTGTAAATCTACAGACAGTCTTAATATTGTCTTGGTCCCATGACATTTACTCCTGCGATAATTGCTCGCATGAAATATCTGCACGCTAAGCCAAATAAAAATTCTACCCACAAACATAACCCTAACCCTAATCCTAATATCAAACAAAACCCCCAACGCTATCACAAACCTAACCCTAAGTCCTTGGAGAAAATAAGACTCGAGCAATTGTCAAAGGAACCCATGTATTATCACCTATTGACTAACATTCTGTACCTCAAGGCTTTCTACATATCAAGGCAAGTATAAAACTAAGAGCACTTGAATAAGTCACAGATAAAACCATCAATCATAAGTATGTCATTGATTATGTCTCTGTGGATGAGTGAATGTGTCATCTATCAAGAATCATCATTAAAATGCTGCTTTGCATTTCACTCTATGTCTACACATGAATGTGAGCTTTGTACTCTGGCTCTACAGAAAGCAGGAGAGACTGACTTGTAAGCTGCAGTCTACAAATGTCTCCTGACAGACTGAGTGATACTAGAGCACGCTGGCACGCACTTTAGTGCGCGCATGCAAACCTCAAACACGCGCAGCCTGAACTTCCAAGTTCATTGACCCTACCTGCCAAAATATCAAAATTCTTCATAAATTCCCCAAAAATTCTCGGATCACTACCAAAAGTTAATCGTTTGTTACTTGGGTCATTCTCAACCTTTCCTGCAAATTTCATCCAAATCCGTTCACTACTTTTTGAATTATTTTGCACACGGACAAACAAAAAAACTAACTAACAAACAAACCATCGGTAACGAAAACATAACCTCCTCCCTTGGCGGAGGTAATGATGACTGTCAACTACAAGAAAGTGTGCATAAAGACAGAAACCACAACTAAACACAATTCTGATCAGATTACAGATTAAGCGCCATATTGACAATAAGTCCATCATCAGATAGAACAAAATAAAACCTTTTCAATCATACCTCACTTGTTCCATAACAAAGAATATTCCTGAAGTTATGAAAAATATGCTACATTTTACCATTTTTTGAGTTTTTTTTAATAAGGTTTAATGGTAAATATCTCATATCAACAAAAATGGCATTACCTCATTTTGCAATTGAACTCTTCAAATGCAGACATGAAAAGACAAGTGAAGAAAAACAACTACTCACCCACTTCCATTCACACACAAACACACAGATGAACAGCCAACACACAGCATCACAGACGGAGACACAGAACACAGACACAAATACAGACATACACATCACACACATGCACACACACACAGACAAAAGACTAATGCAGCTGCATACTGAAATAGGTGATAAACACTAATACTCGCATTCTTCAGACCTTAAAGGTCCTGTTTACCATTGGGAGCAGTGATTTAAACTATTCAAGATATCACTTATGATGCGTATGTTATGTGTAGGTGAGTTGCATCACAAAAAAAAAAAAATCTTACCATATAAATTCTTTGCAATAAAGCCTAAAATATAAGGAGATATCACTATTTTTCTCATTAAACCATAACCATAGATGGTTTAGTCTAGTTTTATTATGAATATTGTTTACATTTTGAACATTTAACAATACTTAACATTGATTATAGAACTATTATGAAACACTGAAGCTGGGTTTTTGTTTCATCTGCAAATGGTAAATTATGCCTTTAACCCAACAAAGACTACATGTTTGTACAGTACACTGTAGTCCTGAGTATACTCGGGCAGGTGTCTATGAGTAATGCATGCTTTTGTAATAGCATAATCAGTTTGTCCTCGATGGCTAATGCAATCTTCCTAGAACCAACACAAAGTAGAAAGTACACATACATACAAAGAGACAAAATGAGACCAAACTGTCCCTGTCTGACCTTCAACAATGTAGTCCTCCCTGTCATTGAGTTCTTTGACAGTCAGGAGGTATGGAGCTCGAAGTACCTGGTCCTCTTTACCCCTCTCCTGGATCTTAAGCAGCGGGTAGAGCTTCTCGGTGTATGTGATGCGGTAAACCTACACCACAAAGGAGATTTGATCCACAGATCTCACTAACAAGACATTTTCATCGACAGGTGACTAGATGAAAATTGCACCGGAAAATGCTATGATAATTCTTATGATGATAAAATTCTTGATAGTAAGGAGTAATGCTATAACAATGATGATATCATAATCATGATTATAATGATTATGATTATGATTATCATCATTATTATTGTCGTTATTATTGTTGTTATTATTATTATTATTATTATTATTATTATTATTATTATTATTATTATTATTATTATTATTATTATTATCATCATTATTATCATTATTATTATCATTCCCATTATTATTATTATGATCATCATCATCATTATTACCATTATCATTATCAGCATTATTTTGATGACTGTACAGACATTTGTACATGTTTAACAACATTCAGCTCATTTATAAACTTAAAATGATGAAACAAAGTTTTTAAACATGTTTAAGAATATTTCACTGTAATTTCATGACTGTTGGAAATGAAATAAATGAAATGGAAAATGAAATAAAAACATAACAAGTGGACACTTCTTAGTCTATAAGGTAAAATAGAACTACGTTTTGCTCACCCTCCCCCCTCAAAAAAAAGCAAAAAACAAAAACAAAAAACAATACATTGTGCTGCATCTCAAGTCAGCTTCTTCTAAGGTCAGAAGTGTAATAGAGTACATGTAGGTATGGCAACACATCTACCTTAGATCTAAACATACTGCATAGGTGTTGTTTAGTGCTTCGTCATGTCATGAACATTGGGTAATAAATCACAATTTTAATCTTGTTTTGGTGCACAAGAGCTCAGTCCTGACAATAATTGCTTAGTAATAACCCTCTACCTAAAAATGTGTCAAACATTTTTGAAAAAGAAAAATCAACAAAATATCATGTTTTGCACTAGAGTGCACTGCACTGTCTATCCCCCCCATCCCAAAAATAGACTTCCATTCTTAAATCCATACAGCAGTCTAAGAGGGTTTAACATAAGGGACCCTTTCCTTAGTTTTTTTTTTTTTTTTTTTTTTTTTTTGGGGGGGGGGGGAGGGGGAGGGGGAGCAAGACACTATGTCTATGTATGTCAATGTCACTAGGATGTCCCACCTCTGCCTCCCTCACTCACCCTTTCCCTGCAGTCAGTGAAGAGCTCCAAGGAAGACAGTCTCATCTCATCAGTACACCCACACTCCTCCTTAGACGCTTTGCCTGCACACTGCTTCAGGAAACCACTGTCCTGTAATAGCAATAGACAGGAACCCAAGGTATGTACATGTGTACATGTGTTTACCAGGGCTCGACATTTAATTTTCATTTCATTTTTATTTACTTTCATATCAAAATAAACATACATTTTTTGCAAAGTAGCATTAACCCATTGAGGATGGGCTGATTTTGCTACAACAGGCATTTCCCATAGACCACTGCCGGAGTGTACTCAGGACTCATCCTCAACAGGTTAAGGAAGGTTAAAGAAGGTGAAATGTCATGAAGCAAATACAGATTCAAATAGTAAGCTGTATAACAAAAGTATTATACATAATACACACACTGTAGATGGTGGTACTATGGCCCTGGGCTACTAAAGATTGATGTTGGGCCATCAAATTTCCAAAAAGGTCATCTTTTCGTGGCCCGATTGGGTAGCTAAGATATAAAATGGATTGCTGTGTTTCCTTTTTGTTTCAAGCCAATACATTTCTTTTGGGCCCCCAAAATCTCAAATTTAAAGACTTAGTGGGATGAATGTGCCACCAGTGAAAAACGTTAGTGTCAAGCCCTGATGTATACCCATGATTAGATTTGTGTTTCTGCTTATGCCGTGTGACAAACCCTAATGTATGTGCAATATTCACGAACTGGAAAAGCTGGTGGAGTGATTTCTGTAAGGACAATCCTGCCATGTCCGGGCATTAGCACTGATATTCAATTTTTTTTTTATTTTTTCCGACCTGCGTATCTCAATACAACTACATGTATATCTTTACAAATGACTTAATTAATCTATATCAAATACAATACATGTAGTTATAAAAAACCCTCAAATAATATATTATTTACTCATTATTTATCTAGCAATCCATGTCCCACAAGCTTTGCTTTTTAGTGGATCACTATTTTCTATAAATGACTCTATTTTCTGCACGCCCACGAAGTACAAGTTATGCATTGTTCCTCCTAATTATTGTATATATATATATATATATATATATATATATATATATATATGTGTGTGTGTTGTTATACAATTTCTCTCGGATACTACATGAATCTTTTGCAAATGTTTGAACAATATTATTTCATGACATGTTACTTTGTACTATGTTTTGATTTTCGTTGATTGGAAATAAACTATGATGGAATTGAATTGAATAATTCTGATCGATTATTTTCATCTTGAGACAGGTTCAAGCACTCGTCTCGAGGAGGGAGCATCAGCAATGGGGAATTTTTTTTTTTTTAAAGCATAGAAACCAAAACAACAGCCGTTGAAATTTATAGGCATGATTGCAATACTACAGTGTCATTTTAAACTGTACTTCCCTTTTAAATAAAAAAGAAAAATGCATTCCTATAGTCATTACAAAACACCTAAAAACAAAACAATAAGCATGGTTTGATATGGCCAACCTTTGAAGCCTGGTAGTGGTCATTCAGGCGCGGCTTGCTGGGGTCAGCGTTGTATACATTGTTGGTCAGCGGAATGGAGATGCCCAGCTTGGATGGTGGCCTATAGTTTACCTGCAGAAAAAATATTCACATTATCCAAAAGAGTTTCAATCAAGACAAAGACAACATGTCTGACAAGTTTTAACACAAAGTAGTTTGTTTAGATTTGGAACCGTAATACCCTTACTTCTCAGATGACATCAATTAAACTTATACAGTGTATACATGTACAATGTACAAATTGTATGTCTGGTATAAAAACAAAAGTTGATAATAACAAAGTTTTGTTTTTATAATTCCCTTTGTATTCCTCATTTGTAATCATTAAAGCACCGGCAGTGAAGTTAATTGTAGGAAATAGCCACACGCAGGATAAATGTTGTAGCGATTACTAGAAAAATAGAAATTTTTGCACATTTTGTGCAACATTTAAGAAGCATAAATGGAAAAGTACATGCACACAATTTTTTTTTTTGCTTGTTATTTCTGTGCTTACACTGAATGCGTATTTGAATCATACACATACGGGTACCTAGCTGGGCAATTGTTTATGTTTCCTCATGTTATGCTGCACTTGTGTTTACATATGATTATGTTGTGTCATTTTATTACTCTTGAATATTTTTTCTTTACATTCACTACAGTCCTCTCGAGTGAGTGAATTTGCTGTCAAATTACGGACCAGTTACCTTTTACCGTTGAATGAGCTGCCAAAGGTCATAACTGCCTTGGCAGCAGTAAGCTAATGGAATAGCCTTCTCAGTTGTCATGAAGTCCACAAAGTTAAAGGACAAGTTCACCTTCATTAACATAAGGATTGGGAGGATGTAGCAATATTAGTAGAACACACCATTGAAGTTTGAGGAAAATCGGACAATCCGTTCAAAAGTTATGAATTTTAGAAGTTTTTGTGCAGTCACCGCTGGATGAGAAGACTACTACAGTGTATAATGTCACATGCGTACAACAATATAAGGAAAATATAAAGAGAATTTCACAAAATTTCATCTTTTGAAAAAAGTACATATTCCCTTGACTCGTTACTGACATATATTATGGGTAATATTATTCCCATTGCCTTTAGAAAGAGGCAAGTCAAGTGCTCTTTAATTATGCGAAAAAAGTGAAAATATGTTGAATTTTCTTTACATTTTCTTTATACTGTTGTACTCATATGACATCACGAGCCTTAGCAGTCTCCTCATCCAGCGGTTCCAACACAAAAGCTTTAAAATTTCATAACTTTTGCATCGATTGTCCAATTTTCCTTAAACTTTCACTGATGTGTTCTACTAATATTGCTGCATTCTCTCAATCCTTATGTTAATGAAGGTGAACTTGTCCTTTAAACACACTTGAAACTTATCTCACACAGCAGAGCGTGAAAGCTTTGCTGCATGGAAATTTTCGCTTCTACAGTGTAAAACACACTGATGTGCATATCAAACTGGTGGAACGACCATTTCAGTTTGAGCTTGTCTCAATTTTCTTGCTGAGTTTCCCGGCGGTCATCATCACCTCGAGAAGTGTAAGGAGGGACTGGTTCTTTCTGTTCTTGGGCCAACTGTGCAGAAATTCCTCTGCCGTGACCGGCGGGTCATAGATGAAGTGGAGACGCTTCGTGGTGGGACACGTGCAGTGAATGGTGACGGTGAACGAGACGGACTGACAGCGCAGCGAGGCGGACGGGATGCTGACAATGATTGATGTAACACCCTAATAAGGATTGAACGGACAAGATGATTCCAAGATAGAAATGCAGACAACTTGAAAGTTTCAGGGTGTAAGAAAAAATAGTTGTGGCAAATGAGACAAGAACAATAAAACATCTGTAGGTTACTATGGCACAGGGGTGAAGGATTTAAAACATTGTCAGGGAAAGCCTGAGTTCAAACGTTAACTTGTGCGTACAGTACATCTTTGGGCAAAAGTTTTACTCACTATGGTGTCTATAAGGGTATCAGACACTGCTTGGGGCTATCTATAGTGATGGCAGGGCCCTCTTGGAGAACAGCGCCCTCTGGGAGTACAGCATGTACATTGCAGAGGCTAATCAGACTGAAGATACACGATAACCATAAATTATCATTTATCATCAATAGATGAAAGATTCAATATTGTATCATAAAAGCTTTGATATTACAGATACAAAGTAAATTGGAAACCTGATGTATCATACAGTGTGATATGGAAATATATGAGTTATGGTTTGTCATATATTGCATCTTATTTGAGTAGTCACTTGGCATCTCACACTCAAGGGAAACCATGATAAGTCAATTCAGCTGAAGAAAGAGACAAAAACCTCTATCGAAATTCTAAATGATTAATGATTATAATTATAATAATAATAATGATAATGATAATGATAATGATGATAATAATAATGATAATGATAATGATAATGATGATAATAATAATGATAAAAATAATGATAATGATAATGATGATAATAATAATGATAAAAATAATGATAATATTAATGATAATAATAATAATGACAATAAATAACACTTTCTGTATATAGCGCTTAATACTGATGTTTCTAAGTGCATTAATATAGAAAAAATAGTAATATAAAAATATTAATATCAAATGAATTACTCAGAACACTGCAAAGAAGTTCAATGGACACATTTTTTTTTTTGAGACTCTATGTTTGTGTTAAGCAATGGATTCACACAGCATGGACCATTATGCCAGGCCTACCTTGTTGCGAACACGATGACTGACTGTTATGTGCACTGTCTCCGTGCCAAATCTGTCATATGTGCGATTCATCTGCATGCTGATGAGGGTGGGGTTGGTGATTCTCACAGACATCAGGGATTTGCCAGTCTGTGGCAATGCAACTAGAGAGTCAAAAAATTCAACAAATATAAATTAGAAATACATAGTTCATATCACGAGTACATAAACAGCACATACAAAACTTCGTAGCTAGCACATTTCATATGTCTGTCATGTACTGTAACAATGTTGCAAAACAAGAGATAAAGATTGTGTATTCCTTGTTTTGAATACAACACTGAATTATTCACAGTATGATGTACCATTAAATTTGTGACTCCATCTACTGTACATGTATTTACACAAACATATCAAGCTAGGGATGTACTTAATGTTTCAGTGAAAATACATTCATATACTTACGTATACCACACAAACTCTTTTGTGAGCAACACACTCTCAGAAAAATATCAAAATACAAGTAGCTACTTACTAAATTACCAGAGTGTGACTTTTATGTACATGTTTTTTTAAAGAGTCTCAACAAAGATAGGGAGGAATCCAATTCAAATGGAAGGCAAGAGTGCAGGATTCTCTTAAGTCAGAAGAGAAAGCCTGCCCTCTCTAGTTTCCTACAGTACAGGATCTATAAAATGTACTCACCATTCACCTACTCCTGGGCAAAACTGAGACAACTACAACAACAAAAACAGAATCCACTGTAATGCTAAATCCATTCCCTCTGTTATCTTATCCATGATTGTATAGCATTTAAGTTGCAGAGTTTTTCAAAAACTAAGACAACATGAAGAAATGGAAAAAAAAAACTAAACAAACAAGAACAAATCTGCCAAAACTTGGTATCATTAAACATTAATAATGTAAAACATGATATATTCGCAGCATGAATTTTTCGCGAATTGGAGCTGACAGCCTTTTTTGCAGCATGAAATTTTCACGAACTGCCACTGGCATTCAATGCATACATGTGTATACTGTACAAAAGAACTTTCGCGTGCATATCAATTTCGCGAATCTTTGCGCTCGTGAAATTCGCGAAATTAAAATGCATGGGAACATTCCTCATTATACAGTACTCTAGAGAGGAATAATATTTGAATTGAAATCAAGATGCCTCTTGTGTCCATGTTTACACCTGCAAAAAGAAGACTGTCTGCTATTAAAGAAAAGATATCTTTTCACCCAATCTAGATACAGAGAAAGAAAAGAATGAAAACAGATGACCACATTTCCACACAGACTTACAGACAATGAACAGAAGTACATGTAATAATTTCCCAGCGAAAGAGCACCTGTCCCCCAAAATATGATCCAGAAAAACTGTTAAAGGGAATGTATAGTTTTTGTATAGACCTAACATCAGGTTTATAACATTTGTTGGTGAGATAATGAGAAACCTCTTATGAAATATGACAGAGCATGTAACTGCAAGAAGGATTCAATGATTATTTGATGAAAATCGGTCTTGAAATGGCTGAGAGATCCAAAATAGCGATTCGAATAACATTGACAGGCTACAACTTTTATTAGGATCTCTTTGTTTTATCTTGTTTAAAGATTTCTCAGTCATTTCAGAACCAATTTTCATCAGAAAAACTTTTGATTCCCCTCAGAATTGTATGCTCTTTTACATTTCATAGAGTGGTCTCAAAATATCTCGCAAAACGTTACAAACTGAATCCTCACCTCAACTGGTACTCTACAGTCCCTTTAATATAGGTTTTCCCATTCATTTTCAAACTTTTTTCATTCAATTTTACAAATTTTTACTTCAATTTCGTCGCGGAATGTCGGGAGTAGGCCAATCTTACTTTCAAATTCGTCTTTCGTCGTTCATTTTCAAATAAAGTCCATTCAATTTAGTCATGTGGCATACATTTTTGTCATTTACAGTTCAAATTCGTCAGTCTCACTTGCAGCACTCAAAACAGCAGGATCGATTTCATCTTTTGTCAATCATTTTCGTTAAATTTTCATTCATATTCGTCTCATATCTCTACCCGGTGTGATTTTCCAGTCATTAATGTATTGTTTTTTTGTTTTTTTTCTGTAACCGTTCACATTTTACATTCAGGAGTTAACATACACACAAGTGCCCCCCCCCCCCCACACACACACAGAACCACAGACACAAACACACACACACAAGTAATCCGAGTACACACTGATACAAACAGACGTATACCGTCTCGCAAACGAAAACACTGACAAACGATTTCTAGGCAAACATGATTAAAGACAAAATCTAAGTGTAGAATTGTCGCCTGTTTAATGTCAAAGAATGGATAACATAATTATGTTTGCTGCTTTCCAGGGTACAACATTTAAACTTTGCTTCATGCATTATGATGCAAAAACCTGAACATTACGAGTTAAAATTCAAAATGTGACACTGACATACTGTCCTGGGTTATGACTTTTGACTGTCGTTTATCCTTGAATAATTTTCGTTGGCAGTCTTGTCTTTCGTGTGTATTGTTAAAGAAAATGGTTAGGGAATAATGTGTAACGATACAGTTTACGAGAGAAAGTAAAAATATGTCGGCTTAAAGTTGGTTCACCATTAAAATAAAGAATCGACAACATCTGACTAATTTGAATGAAAAATTCATGAATTTGTGTGAACAAAGACGAATTTGATCTTCACATTCCGCGATCCGTCAGCGGGAGGGACAAATTTGAATGACAATTGACGATTCTCAATGCCATGTTTTCGAAAATGTTTGACGAAAAACGAATTACAATGACAATTGACAAAATTGAAGTTAGGATTTGCGTTCCACCTGCTTCTCGGGACGAAATTGAATAATAAATCTTTGAAATTGAATGACAAAAGTGCGAAAATGGATGGGAAAACCTATATCTTGATTTCATTTTTTTTTTTTTCAAGCCAGCAAATAATGACAGCAGGAAGAGAAAAGATTACTCTCTCTGGTAAGACATACTTACAAAATTTGAGTCAGTCAAGCCAAATTACACATTTTGGTCCATTACAGAAAATCCTAATCTGTGACTTTTTGTGGGTTTTGAGCTGGGTGGTCACATACGGGGATAGCATACAACTCTCTCTCTCTCTCAAGGAGATAGTGAGATACACAGGGATATCTAAAAGAGTGATACACAGGGGTATAAAAAGATAGAAAAAGGTAGATGGAGGCAGAGAGATAAAAAGAGAATGGGAGAGAGAGGATGGAGGGGGAGGGGAAGAGAAGGGGGGGGGGAGAGATTACATAGTTATCAGAAGAGTGGAATTATTTTGACTCCCAACTCACCGACTCCAACATAGCTTGCTGACACATGGAAGTAAAGGACATCCGCTATGTCCATGTATTTGGTTGGTTGCCGGGCAACACTGGGGTCAGGGGTCAGGACGTGGTGACAGGGAGCTTCCTGGAGCCAAAGGTCACCTGGTAAATGCAGGACACCAACAGATACCATCATCAATTAAGGGTGACATTTGTCATGGGAACTGAGTTTTGCCAGACTACGTACCACTGAAGGTTCATCAAACAGATGTAGCAGCGAGTCTTTCTCACAATCTGCATATGCCCTCCTTTAAAAAAATTGCATGAAATACAATTATATGTACAAGATGCACATTTAACTGAGAATATAGATGGTAATAGAGGAAAAAAAGATCCAATATTGATCTCAGTGTAGGAAAAAGAGAAAACAATCAGCATCTTAAATCTGAAACAAACATTCTCTTCTGGGATGTTCTTTCCCTGATAGATTATGTTACAAAGCAGACAATTATTGTAAAAATGGATATTTTCACAATGTGGATATTTTCATGCATTAAGCTTGTCCAAAAAAACTAGTGCAAAAATAAAAGCACACAAATATTTTGTTCATTGTTATATGTAACGCTATTTAATATTTTGTTCCTGCAGAGTTAAAAACACACAAAAATACATCCTACCCAACCGAGTGCAAAAATGTCCACTTATACAGTACCATCTAGTCAAAAACAAAATCAATACACACAATTTTGCAAATAAAGGCAAGAAAACAAATGAACAAGTCCTTTATCTAAGCAAAGTAATGTCTTGTTTGGCTATAATAGACATGTGGCAAACACATGTGGTGAACACATGTGGTGAATAGACTGGTATCACCAACAGAAACCTAGAGGGAGAAGATCCCTCTGAGTTTCTGTGTGGAATAGAGATAGAGAAAAGAAAAGGTAGAGATAAAGGATCTAAGCGCAAAAACAGATACAAGACGTTGTACATTCAATTTGAGATATTTGAGAATAAAGCTGCTAAAAAAAAAATATATATATATCTAATCATTCTAATGTCTTCAAAACTATTTCTTGTTAAGAAGGGCAAGATCATTGAAAGTATTTTATTTCCTCTATTTGATGATAACCTCACTTAGAAAACAACAACAACATGGAAATGGAGTTTATTTCTGTTTGCTTTCAAACTCTTTAAGATAGAGGGACAAATAGAACAGACTAATTTAGTTCCCTCTAACCCTATGTATACCCACTATTAGATGGACTGATTTATGTTTCTTCCAATTTAACCCGTTGAGGACGAGTCCCGTGTATACTCGGGCAGGTGTTTATGGGAAATGCGTGTTGTAGCAAAACCAGTCCGTCCTCAATGGGTTAATGAAAGCTAAAGCATATGTTTGACACTAAAACTATTATGTTGAAACAAAATATAACAGGACAATGATACCACCATGGTAACATCCGGTAAATGAGAAAGGAAGGTGTTGGATATCTGACATGTGAAAACTGAATGAGGTACGGTAATGTAATGGTGCTCTAAAGGAATAAAAGAAAGAGATGAAAGCTTTGCAAGTGAGTTGAGAAAAAAATGTGTATTCTGTTGCAACTTACTGACATTCCTGGACACAGCTGGTGTCTGCATGTTGCTGAGGAGGCTGGGTTCTAGGGAGGTTGCCATGGCAACAGTGGCCCCACCCACAAGTGACTTGATTTCAGTAATCAGCATGTGCATTCCTCTGCATTGTGACGAGGGAAAGAGACCCATTTTGCAACTTTACATGTAGTTCACTTTGACAACAGAAGGCAGATCATATACTCCACTCCTAGCAATAACTTAAATCTTTGATACTGCTGACCAAAAGTTAAGTATTACCAGAAAGAGAGGGCTGAACATCTCTTACTGAACTATCTCTCTGTGATGTGATAGGCCTGGGCCCCGTTTTATCAAAAGATAATATCAATTCTAAATGTCCTTACCACACAGGCTGCCATAGACTTATAGTTGAAATCAACTATATCATCAATTTGAACTTTTTATAGATCGGGGCCCCGTTTTCTTATCCCACTTTCATCAACTCAGTTATGCAGATGATGAATGATATCAGCATCATTTGGTTGTAAAATCAGAGAGAACCACAGTAATCCATACTTTTTTGATGCTGCAATTATCTGCAGAATAGCCACATCTTGATTATCTGCTTTTCTTTTTTTTTTCTTTTAAAGGTGATTGTAAAAAAAGAAGAAGAGTGGACTATTTTCAGAGTTTGTGAATATAAATTTGATGAAATTGTCCGCAAAATATTTAATATGCGAATGAGGGGAGATGTCTTTGTGAAAGAGGTATAGGAATGCATATACTGCATGTTATGGTTGAATTTCTTTTGCTTTGTTTCATTTGCTGTAAAAGAAAGAATGCACCAGACAGAGTAAGATGGTTAGAACATTAAGTTGGCAAGAGTGGCATATATGGTATTTAAAAAATTACATTTTTGTATATTCCCGCCACTCTGAGCATTGATTTATGCCAGAGCTGTGCCAATAACAGAGAAGAGAAAAAAAAAAAAAAAAAAAAAAAGCTGGGATCCAAAGGAAGATGTGCTATCCCATCAGTGGGAGGTTCCATCATCATCCTCTGTCATCCTCTGTCAGTCATAATGATTGATGGGCCTTCGGAAAGAAAGACTGGATACCGACAGAGAAGGGCTGCCAGTTGAAAGCGGAAGTTGGGTTTTGGCAGGCGAGTTGGGCCCAAATCACCACGTTGGGCGGGCCGCTTGCAAATAGCTTTGGCTCGGACTCCATGCACGTCCCCGGACCCGGATACACCCTAGTCCTCTAGCCAGCTTGTGCTGTGTGTCCACTTCTACTCCTTTGCTTGCTTCATTGGCATATGCCTGCATGTCATTTCTATGAGCTGCCAAAAGTGGGCAGTGCTTTGTAACTATAAATGCTGCCCTCTGGAGGCCAAATGTAACCAATCATTCCACATCTTGCAGAATGCTGTGTAGGCACTCCTCAACTTTCTTTGCATAGAAATCTTGTGTGTACCAAAACAAAAAGTGTTTAAGTCATTGAGAAAACAATCTCTCAGAATTTTGTATTGACTCTTAGGAAAAAAAATCACCAAATTCTGAGAAATTTGTTATAAATCATGGCTGGGTCAGGATTATCACATTATGTTGAAATAAGACCCACTATCAACCATAAACAGAGTTGTAGAATCTTGCCTGTGTCTGTCTCGTATTATTATACAAACAATGTCCTTCAGTACTTGTGTTGATTAATGGCTTTGTGTTGTTATTTACAGTGCTTTCTTTAAATGTACATGTACAGTGTAAAACAGATCATAAAAAATATAGGCCTATTGCCATTAGATTTATATTCATGTGCACATCAAATTCACTGCCTTTGAAATATCAAGGTATGCAGTAATTCTGCAATTATTAGGTGATCCGAGTATCCTCTCGGATCACCTTATGTATCTGTACTGATTCTTTCTTTATATCTCCTCAAATGTTGTGCAGAGGTTAACTCAAAAAGTCCTTCGCCTATCACATTCAAACTCATACCATGTATGTATCATGTCATAAGGACGACAGATCTAATGCATCATTGTGATCGGTCAACCGTGACGTCATTATGACGTCATTATCTAAAATCACGTTTACATATATATCTCATTAACGGAATGGAATTTGTCAATGAAATTTATATATCATATATAAATATATATATATATATATATTATATACGCACGCACAGCTCATATACAATAGAAATTCCCCGTTTTTTTGCGCGGATCCAATGTATGAAATGTCAAGGAATATTTCTACCAAGTTTCAAGTCAATCCGACTCAATATGACGTCATACGGGCCCGTTAAAGTTGAAATTCCGCGCGCGCGTCAATGGCGATATACAGTGCAACTATGCCAAAAAACCACCAATTTTAAATCCGATTTTACTCGTCAGGATGGACGATGACCCCCCATTTACTCTACATATTTTGAAAGCTGATGAGTTGTACATGTCATTTCATGGAATGGCAATACTGGCAAAATGATCAAAAGATGTCAAATTTCTTAATAAAGTAAAAAAAGTAAATTTTCAAAATGACGTCATCAAATTTCAAGTTTACTCTAGCGTATCTCACACATCCTTGGCCAATTTTCACCCAGATTTCAGTATCCTGTAGCTTATTTAATGCTCTATCAGTTATGTAATAAAACAATTTTGATTGAATGACAGCATGACTTCATAAAAATGGATTGAAAGTAACCTTGTCGAATTTGACCAGTTTACGTGTTATCTCTATGGGAGTGCAGTTTTTCTGGAAATGAAAATTGACATGACTATTTCTATCGAGCACTAGCTGACTTATGCTTCGGTGAATATCTCCCAGATTTTAATATGTTGTAGCTGAGACCTTGGGCTATCGGTAATGTGCCTTTCGTTTTTTCATACCATGTCGGGATCACGTCAATAAACTTGGTTGAAATTAAAGCTTATCTTCTATGTATTGAAATATCTCTTTCTTTCTGCAACTTTCTTTGCAATAACTCAAGAAAAACATACTCTATCAACACCATATTTTGCACATGCTTAGTTCATGTCACGTAAATTATTTCATAAAATAACAACTACTTGATTAGACGCCATCTTGGGTATGTAAATTAGGGTCAAAGGTCATAAATGTTTCATCCTGTATCTTGGTGAATACCGGTCCTATCTTTCCCATATTTTGAACACGTAAAGACCATGTTACAAGGATCATTTCACAAAATAACCACTTTTTGCTCAGATGCCATCTTGTCTCTGTAAAGTGGGGTCAAAGGTCATATGTACTTCCTTCTTTATCTTCATTATGACGTGTTATCTCTACGGGAGGAAATTTTTCTAGATGTGAAAATTGACATGATTGTCTTTATCGAGCACTCGTAGCTCACCCACCCTTTGGTGAATTTCTCCCAGATTTTAATATGTTGTAGCTGAGACTTTGCGCTATCGTAATAGGTCCTCTGTTTTTTCATACGACGTCAAAAACACGTCGAAAAACTCGGCTGAAATAATAAAAGCTTAGCGTCATTAGGTGATCCGAGTATCCTCTCGGATCACCTTATGTATCTGTACTGATTCTTTCTTTATATCTCCTCAAATGTTGTGCAGAGGTTAACTCAAAAAGTCCTTCGCCTATCACATTCAAACTCATACCATGTATGTATCATGTCATAAGGACGACAGATCTAATGCATCATTGTGATCAGTCAACCGTGACGTCATTATGACGTCATTATCTAAAATCACGTTTACATATATATCTCATTAACGGAATGGAATTTGTCAATGAAATTTATATATCATATAGTTCAAGTCAAGTTCTATTGATATATTTCATAAAATGTACTCACGTTCATATTAAACGAGCGCGTACGCGCGCGTTGAAATTTTAACATGCTCCAATCAACCTCAAAATTGTTTTGCACACGTTTCAGGTCATTTAAAGTATTTCAAAAAAAAATTGACGGACGCGCACGTGCGCGCACATGTACGCACGCACAGCTCATATACAATAGAAATTCCCCGTTTTTTTTGCGCGGATCCAATGTATGAAATGTCAAGGAATATTTCTACCAAGTTTCAAGTCAATCCGACTCAATATGACGTCATACGGGCCCGTTAAAGTTGAAATTCCGCGCGCGCGTCAATGGCGATATACAGTGCAACTATGCCAAAAAACCACCAATTTTAAATCCGATTTTACTCGTCAGGATGGACGATGACCCCCCATTTACTCTACATATTTTGAAAGCTGATGAGTTGTACATGTCATTTCATGGAATGGCAATACTGGCAAAATGATCAAAAGATGTCAAATTTCTTAATAAAGTAAAAAAAGTAAATTTTCAAAATGACGTCATCAAATTTCAAGTTTACTCTAGCGTATCTCACACATCCTTGGCCAATTTTCACCCAGATTTCAGTATCCTGTAGCTTATTTAATGCTCTATCAGTTATGTAATAAAACAATTTTGATTGAATGACAGCATGACTTCATAAAAATGGATTGAAAGTAACCTTGTCGAATTTGACCAGTTTACGTGTTATCTCTATGGGAGTGCAGTTTTTCTGGAAATGAAAATTGACATGACTATTTCTATCGAGCACTAGCTGACTTATGCTTCGGTGAATATCTCCCAGATTTTAATATGTTGTAGCTGAGACCTTGGGCTATCGGTAATGTGCCTTTCGTTTTTTCATACCATGTCGGGATCACGTCAATAAACTTGGTTGAAATTAAAGCTTATCTTCTATGTATTGAAATATCTCTTTCTTTCTGCAACTTTCTTTGCAATAACTCAAGAAAAACATACTCTATCAACACCATATTTTGCACATGCTTAGTTCATGTCACGTAAATTATTTCATAAAATAACAACTACTTGATTAGACGCCATCTTGGGTATGTAAATTAGGGTCAAAGGTCATAAATGTTTCATCCTGTATCTTGGTGAATACCGGTCCTATCTTTCCCATATTTTGAACACGTAAAGACCATGTTACAAGGATCATTTCACAAAATAACCACTTTTTGCTCAGATGCCATCTTGTCTCTGTAAAGTGGGGTCAAAGGTCATATGTACTTCCTTCTTTATCTTCATTATGACGTGTTATCTCTACGGGAGGAAATTTTTCTAGATGTGAAAATTGACATGATTGTCTTTATCGAGCACTCGTAGCTCACCCACCCTTTGGTGAATTTCTCCCAGATTTTAATATGTTGTAGCTGAGACTTTGCGCTATCGTAATAGGTCCTCTGTTTTTTCATACGACGTCAAAAACACGTCGAAAAACTCGGCTGAAATAATAAAAGCTTAGCGTCATTAGGTGATCCGAGTATCCTCTCGGATCACCTTATGTATCTGTACTGATTCTTTCTTTATATCTCCTCAAATGTTGTGCAGAGGTTAACTCAAAAAGTCCTTCGCCTATCACATTCAAACTCATACCATGTATGTATCATGTCATAAGGACGACAGATCTAATGCATCATTGTGATCAGTCAACCGTGACGTCATTATGACGTCATTATCTAAAATCACGTTTACATATATATCTCATTAACGGAATGGAATTTGTCAATGAAATTTATATATCATATAGTTCAAGTCAAGTTCTATTGATATATTTCATAAAATGTACTCACGTTCATATTAAACGAGCGCGTACGCGCGCGTTGAAATTTTAACATGCTCCAATCAACCTCAAAATTGTTTTGCACACGTTTCAGGTCATTTAAAGTATTTCAAAAAAAAATTGACGGACGCGCACGTGCGCGCACATGTACGCACGCACAGCTCATATACAATAGAAATTCCCCGTTTTTTTTGCGCGGATCCAATGTATGAAATGTCAAGGAATATTTCTACCAAGTTTCAAGTCAATCCGACTCAATATGACGTCATACGGGCCCGTTAAAGTTGAAATTCCGCGCGCGTCAATGGCGATATACAGTGCAACTATGCCAAAAAACCACCAATTTTAAATCCGATTTTACTCGTCAGGATGGACGATGACCCCCCATTAACTCTACATATTTTGAAAGCTGATGAGTTGTACATGTCATTTCATGGAATGGCAATACTGGCAAAATGATCAAAAGATGTCAAATTTCTTAATAAATTAAAAAAAGTAAATTTTCAAAATGACGTCATCAAATTTCAAGTTTACTCGAGCGTATCTCACTTATCCTTGGCCAATTTTCACCCAGATTTCAGTATCCTGTAGCTTATTTAATGCTCTATCAGTTTTAATAGTCGCTTTTTTTCGCTAAATTTTTCGCTAAATGAAGTCTTCACCTCGGAAAAATAGATTGAAGGTAACCTTGTAAAATTTGACCATTTGCGAGTTATCTCTATAGGCTTGAAGTTTTTCTTGAAAAGAAAGTTAACATGAATGTCTTTATCGAGCACTATCTCACTTATCCTACGGTTAATTTCTCCCAGATTTTGATATGAATTGTAGCTGAGACTTTGCGCTATCGGCAATGTTTCCTCCGTTTTTTCAAACGACGTCGAAATCACATCGACAAACTTCATTTAAATGAAAGCTTAGCTTCGATGTACTTTCATATTTCTCTCTTTTTGCTAATTTCTTTGCAATAACACATGAAAGACATTCCCTAGCACCCCCATATTTTGCACATGTTTTGTTCATGTGACGTACATTAGTTTATACGGTAACAACTACTTGATCGGACACCATCTTGGTTATGTAAATTAGGGTCAAAGGTCATAAATGTTTCATCTTGTATCTTGGTGAATACCTGTTCTATCTTTCCCATATTTTGCACACGTATAGACGAAGTCGCGAGAATCATTTCACAAAATAACCCCTTTTCCTCTGATGCCATTTTGGGAGTGTAAAGGTGGGTCAAAGATCATATGTATTTGTTGCTGTATCATCGTTATCTAGTGTATACAGAATCAGCACCAAAGGTGGCAGACATGACTCACTTTTCAAAATGAGAATCCAAACATCACACGGCCAATGTCTCTAAACACAGATGAAACCTGTTTGGTCATGCCTATTGCGATCAGGACTCGAATCATTGAATAAAAAAAAAATCGAATCACCTTAATTAGTCAGTAATGACAAATTACAACCACTATTCATCAGATGCCATCTTGGGAGTGCAAAGGTTGGTCAAAGGTCATATGTACTTGTTGCTGTTTCTTCGTTATAGTGTACAAAATTTGGTGCCAAACATGGCAGATATGACACCCTTTGCTAAATGAGAATCCAAACATCACACGGCCAATGTCTCTAAACACAGATGAAACTTGCATGGTCATGCCTATTGCGATCAGGACTCGAATCATTTATAAAAAAAATCGGATCACCTTAATTTGTCAGTGATGACAAATTACAATCTCTCGTTTTTCCTATTATTGTGTCTGGAATTCATTGATTCAGTAATACAAAACAGAAACCCCCCCCCCCCCCCTTCTGCTGGTCTGACTCTGTTTACTCTGAGGCCTCCATCTGTTTCTGTGTATCTACATTGCTCAATGCAATCACCTATGTGTATCTATTTATGTACTGTTATCGATTTATTTCACTGCACTTGTTATTCTTTATCTTTGTACTTTTTGAAGTTTGTATTCAAATTGTATTTAATTAAATGCAGAAATAAAAACAGACAAACAAACAAACAAACAATGATGTAAAATGATAACCTGTTCAATACTTTAGTATCATTAACATAAGTATGAGTATAGGCAGTGTTACCATGCAGCTACATGTAGGACATTAGAAAAATCATGCACATGCACTAACAAATGCCTTTGATACCAAGTGAACCCAGCTATAGACTGGAGCTTCCATGAGTAAATCTTTGTCAAAAGAGAGTGAAAGAAGAGGGAAAAAAAAAACTCCCTCTACTGTCACTTTACATAAATCACTGTTTTTCCTCTTCGAATATAATGCAGACAAAATACAAATGAATTGTGCTGAAATAAAATGAATCAACTCAGTTCTCTTCCATCAAAAGGATAACAGTGTACAAGCACCATTTTTATGTATCCAATTCTGAGAACTCTAGAACACAAGACTGGCATAGGGTGAGCTACTGTAATAAAAAAAAATCTGTACGTAAAGGAAACTGCCAAATAAGAGTGATTGTATTCATAAAACATGGTAATTCTCATGACAAAACTGTTGCTGTTGATATTGTCGTTTTATATTTTTTGTCCAGATACCAGGGATAAGGGACAGGGGTTTTAAATCCATCTAGATCTTCAAACACGCAATCAGCTATAGACTGGAGCTTCCATGAGTAAATCTTTGTCAAAAGAGAGTGAAAGAAGAGGGAAAAAAAAAACTCCCTCTACTGTCACTTTACATAAATCACTGTTTTTCCTCTTCGAATATAATGCAGACAAAATACAAATGAATTGTGCTGAAATAAAATGAATCAACTCAGTTCTCTTCCATCAAAAGGATAACAGTGTACAAGCACCATTTTTATGTATCCAATTCTGAGAACTCTAGAACACAAGACTGGCATAGGGTGAGCTACTGTAATAAAAAAAAATCTGTACGTAAAGGAAACTGCCAAATAAGAGTGATTGTATTCATAAAACATGGTAATTCTCATGACAAAACTGTTGCTGTTGATATTGTCGTTTTATATTTTTTGTCCAGATACCAGGGATAAGGGACAGGGGTTTTAAATCCATCTAGATCTTCAAACACGCAATCAGGATGAAAGAACCAACCTCTGCAACCGTAAGAGCCATGGGTTACCGCTCTATACTAATGTCACCCAGACCAGGAAGGGGGGATTTCTTGTCGAGGAGTGTCCGTGACAAGATGGGTCCCATGAGTTGCATTCCCATCACATGCTTTTAGTTTACCTCTAGGGGGGGGGGGGGGGGGAGAATCGTCTCCACTCTTTCTCCCCATCAGCTCCTGCGAAGATCCACCTGTCAGGAGAATCAATTAAAGATGAGTCCCCTGACGGACAGGTCGCGGACAGCCGTGATGTTTGCCTACATGGCAACTCACTTCCCCCTCCAATTCCCTACTTGGGCATGAACAATCACGGCAGCAAGAGACCGTTGCCAAATCCAATCGACCGATCGGCGAAGAATAACAACCTCGGTGGTGCCGCGAGCTATTTCGGAGGCTTTGGGGGAATATGTGCTGGGTGACTCTCGCTCGTTGGCAAAACGCGTTATCCTCCGCGGCCTGCCTGCGTTCACGCTGCCAGGATTGGAAGCAGCGTGCCACCGCACGTACCTGTTTCACCACAACCGGGCTAAATATAACAACACAGGAGCACCAGGCCAAACATGAAATGAAAACTTGCCCCGATGACAGGCGCTCAATGTGGATCGAGTTTACTTTGAGTACATCAATAATCCTTCCCCCGAACAACCGCATCATAAATACCTAAAATACGTCAATCTGAAAAAGGGAGAGAGGCTCTCGGCTGTATGTTTCCTCCCAAGATGGAATTCAAACTGCAATACTTCCACTTGACATTAAGAACACAAAATGAAATATGCGATTCTCACCTCAACTATCACATTGCGAAGTAATCAAAGATTCTTTTCATATGAGGTGCGGATGGGGGAGGAGAAGAGTTTGTCTTTTACATTTCAAATAACACCATTTCCATAAAATCTTTTCTCATAACTGAGCTGTTTCATGATTGAGGACCAACTATTTTGTTACTCCTTTCTATGTCAGGGACAATGGAGTCTTCCATGCCAATCAGCAATAAAAGCACGCGAAGGGTTAAAGCCTTCCAAGCATTCGACTCTTTCGGTTTCTCTTGTCTTCAGAAAGTTTAGAAGGGTCACAGCAATCACAGCAGTAATAGGAAGCCATGAAATTCTGTGGCTGATACACAGGTCTATCACTTCCACTGGTATTGCAAATTACTCCATCAGTACGAGTTTTATTTAACTTTGGTGGATTCCATATACTATGGTCCACTTTGTTAATTCTCAATTTTCTAAAGTTAAAATGTAGTTTAGGGATGACACATGATTCAACACACATATAAATATGTGATGAAATAAGAGACGAGTTCTTTATTGTACTTTAATCATTATGCATTGCTTAGAACGGTTTTGAACAAAGTCAATAAGAATATAATGTGTGAGAAATTAACACCAGAAGATAAGGTGTGCAGAGAAAAAAGTGGATTTACAAAATTAGAAGCAATTATACGGCAACGAAATAAAAAATTCTGGGTCGAGTCTATGAGCACTTTAAAGTGGCTTCAATATTCACCAGGCTGCGTGATTAGACTGTAAGGAGTAGGTACGTCCTGATAAGTCCGTCTGTCCATCTGTCAGTGGGGTTGATCCGCGATAAGGTGCGCTTATTTACGCCTCCGGAGATTCGCTGGCGAACGCCCGATGAAGTCTTTAGGGAAGAGGGTAATTGACGTGATCGAGCCTTCCGACAGGGTCCACCATAGCCTCCCCCATCCGGCAGACAGTTGGCTGGGTTCACACATTCTGCTAATGTGCCACATTGTTTGCTTTTTTTTTTCTTTTCCATGTCTTTTTTCCCTAAAGGGATGACATCTCTTTGCACCCAAAGTATTAAAGACATCAGGTGAAAAAACACTTGCCAAACTGGCAACAAACCAGTTTTTATACAGCCATAGGAGTTGCAGTTCATCAGCAAATATCTACCACAGGTACCCCCACAGAACGCTTTAAACTCATACTGATAACATTCTGCCATACTGTCTCTTTTCTCTTCAGATTTTGATGAAAAACAACATTGCTTGCCTTTTTTTTCTGCTTTGAAATAATGACACATCTATGCCATTCATACTACATTAAGCACATGACAACATTAGGTCAACACTACTTGTAGAATCTGGCTACAAACTGAGTTTACATTGCTATAAGAGTATGGTAACCCCAAGTATCAGAGAGAAGGAAATGTAAGGAATTTGAATCACAAATTTAATAGAATATTCTTTTCTTCTTTTCTTCCTGAGAGTTAAAGAAAAAGAAAGTTAATGGACTTTTTGACAGACATACGCAGGCAGAAAACAACAACAATGGGTACTGTCTTGGAAAGTTCAAGACTGAGCAACGTTGTACATGTATTAAAGTTACCAATAACTGTTTTTTTTTTCTTGTGACAGCACCATGTCTCCTGAATCTTCTTCACATCTAGAGGTAAAACTACTAAGTATACAAGAGTGCCAGGGATTTTTACATAGATGGGGAAGAACTAAAGACACTCAAGTGCTACCTGAAGCACATTATACTGTACATACTGGTAGGCAGATTACAGTAAGCAACTAAGGATCCAGTCCATAATGGCATCATAATTAATGTATGACAAAACTGAAAAAAAAAATAGGGTCACATGGCCGTCTGCAAATAACCAATCAGAATCATGCAAGAGGACATCAATCACCTTTGACCTTCTACTCATTATCACTTCTAACTCTTTATGTAACTGGACCAAGGACTACAGTTTTGGTGGTCATATTTCTTTAACTGCTATTTCTCTGAAGATGGAAAGTGCAGATGTAGAGTGTATTTCATGGAAACTTCATGCATGCATTACTGATTAGGTTGTCGGGAGCAGGTCACTTGTGGTCACTACCACAGACATGCAGTAATTGTTTGATGATGACAATCATTGATAAAGCATAACAAAACAAACCAAAATATTACCGGTAAAAGGTTTACCCCGAATGCAACTTCTGAAGAAATGAGTTCGTTGATCTGTGCTTTCAGTCCAAAATGATTATGGACGTCACTCACACGAGAAGTGGGTGGTTCCCGCGTATCTGTCATGTTTGCTTCAGAGTCAAACATGAGCGTTAATTATCTAGTGGCGAGGATGTTTCGGAGACAGATGGATTACTGCTGTTAGATAACATCTGTGGTATTAGCCAGCCCTACCACTAAACCAGATAAGCATTGTAGACAGCTCATGTATTACATTATGTTGTGTTTCTTCTTTTTTTTTTTTTCAAGGGGTTAAAACATCACAAAACACATACCTAATAAGGCATGTTTCTGATTAATGTTCGCCACACAAGAACACACGCTCAGTTGTTGGACATGACCTTTCAATGATCAGATAATGAAAATCTTCTGTTAGGATGTATCTCTCTCTCCTCTGTTTCTTCTTACGTGCCTCTCAAGCTGGAATCGACTTTGAGAGAATCGCAGGATTATCTCGTTAGGCTGCTGAATCAGGGAAAATTAAAAACATGGGATCTCTGTGCTAATTTTGGCAATCTCATACAAAACTAGCACTACAAGGACTACACCCCACTTTTACACGCAAAATGCATCATGCAGCACTATCTAAGATACTAAATCTCAATGCTAGAGCATTTTGACTATATAAACAGCAGAAAGCTTTCTAATTCATATAAATAGTAAATGACTAATACAGCACACTTCAGTTGACATTTACATCTTAGAGGAAGCATTCTGCAAGGCACCTCTTTCAGGTCTAGGATGTAAATAAGATCAAAAGTACAATGTTGGGGGGGGGGGGGGGTTAAGCCTATAAGCCTATGGGTGGCATTGGTGAGAAGGCCAAGGTTGCTATGATGATCTCAGTTACGATTAGCCCAGAGGGTGATAATCCCAACCCAATTATGCCGGCCGCCTCTCTCTCTCTTTCTTGGAATGTCCCCACTCAGAAACACGCCCACTTCTCTCAATCGCGATTCATCATCTCTCTCTGCTGTTAGTCCTGGTTGCTTTATAGCCGGTGTGACCGCCAGATGTCCGCGATCAGTCTCAGCAACAATCGATCTCATCATGGCACAGCTAGGACCTGATAGAAGTTACGTTCAGACGGCAGGCCCTAACCTCGAGGTTAGGAAACCTCGAGGTTTAGCTCTTGCCCCCTAACTACGACGTGTGTCCACATGACGAATCTTAACCTCGAGGTTACGAAACCTCGAGGTTAAGCTTCTGCCCCCCCCCCCCCCCCCCCCCCCCCCCCGTTACTACAAATGGGTCCCACTCGATGTTAAAACCACAAAACCGGAAGTTTCAGCCCACACTGCTAACAAGGCGTCTATTATCTTATTCTTTAGTCCAACCCTGTCGGACTTGCTTACAGGTACTCTTTTTCTCTGTCATGGTATGCAGAGATAGCACTGCACTGATGACTTTATGCCTTTATGAAGATATTCGTCGAAAACATTTTTTTAGCGTCGGAGAAGAATATAGAATACAGTAGCGAGTTTGACGTGTTCAGTTTCAGAGATCAAGCGCATGGGAAGAAAAGATGATGTTGTTGTGTCGTGCGTCATAGGTTTTTCACGTGTAGCGTATTTGTGGTGTACGTTTGGGAGGTTGACCCGGAAGCAGAGGGAAATTATGGGGGCTGGAGATTACGGTGAGGTCACTCTTAACTTTTTTTTTTTTTTTTTTTACTTTTTATCACAGCTACACTTAAACACTAATCAGTGTTCACTTACGTCAATTTAGGCCAATTTGTCAATCAGTCGCAATGGCTAAACTTTTGCCTACAACAAAGTGAACCCTTGCCATGTGTTTAATCCTTTATGTGCCCAGGCGCTAAGCCTAACTTGCCAAACTTTTTAACAAGCATTTAGTATAATTAATTCAAACCTGACCTATTATAGCTGTAAAGTTAGCAAGTCCACTCAGGTGTAGCAATCTACCTCAGTTCAACAGGAAGGCCATGGTGACACCATATGAATTAGTGGGATTAGGTAATTAGTTTCTTGACATCTATGCCAACTAATAAAGAAAGTGCGTTTTGTACACCAGCGTGTTTCGCAATAGGCGGACAAAGTGCGTCAAGGGTTATCAAGGACACTGTTAGTAAAAGAACTTTTCTTGCGTTGAGAAACTTTTCTCCATTGTTCAACACTCTTTTTGCTGAGCAAATATGTAATATTGGGGAATCTTTTGTGAATTGGAGTTTTATGTAGCCCATGAAGTGCTAGGACATATAAACACGAAAAAAAGAAAGAAAGAAAAAGATATGGAACTTGCCCTACACATACACAAAGAACAAATATTAAATAATTCTCCTTTTCTTAGGGATCAATTGAGCAATATTCAAATGTAGTATAATGTGTTGCATAAAAATAGGTGTAATAATATTAAATTTTCATGAATTTGAATATCAAATTTATACTGATGAGCAGTAGTCTGAAAACTCATGCACAAGAAATGGCAATGCTGATTTTCTAGGCACATTATCAATGATCAAAACACAACCTTGTAAAATGGGTGATAAAAATGTTGAGCTGGTTCTTACTGACAGGTAAAATCCTGACTGATGGAAAATGAGCATCACAATGTAATGCTAGTTTCCTAATTCTTTATTGTATGAAATTGTCATGGAACCATCCTTTTCCCCCTCTTTGATATGTATGAATCATTCACTTCTATTGATATTTGTTGATATGTAGGGTCATACTCCTTAGTCTGCATGATATGCAGGCTGACTAGGAGAGCACTCACATTGCATTGAGTTCCTGGCCCACAGCTGTTTGGCTAAGAAGTGGTTCCTCCTCCCCTGCCGAGTCTCCGGACCCACTGCTCTCCCGATGGCCTGTACTGTTTATCTCGCCTGGGTACACCATGAGGTGTCGTGCAGTGAGGTGCTGGATAGTCATGGGGGTCTCCACCTCATGAGAGGCATCCTGTGTCAAAGTTAAATCAAGTTTAATTTAATTTACTTCCCATTTTGCTTTTTTTTTTTCTCTCTCTCTCTTTTAACCCATTGAGGACGAGTCCTGAGTATACTTTGGCAGGTGTGTAAGGGAAATGCATGTTGTAGCAAAATCAAACCGTCCTCAACAGTTTAAGGTATGTGATGAAATTCACAAGCACTTGAATGAATAGCACAAGGTTAACCCTTTGTGGCCGGCTGATTTTGCTGTAACACGCATTTCCCATAGAGACATCTGCCCCAGTATTTTTGGGACCCGTCTTCTATGGGTTAAGAATCAGAAAGGGAAAGTTCACATGATATTGTGAGTATCGTAAAAAAGATAAAACAGCTCAGTATAGATAGCAGGTATAAGAAAGGCAACTTTCAGAAAAACTAAATAGAACTATTGTAGTAAAAATGTCTTAATGTCAGTAAGAAGAAGAGACTCTACCACATCTGTTCTCAAAAAAAAAAAAAAAGTATGGGCATTATGGCTCTTCATTAGGAAAGCCCACAATCTCTGTTTTTTGGTCATGAACGATGAAATGAGATATTGAACTTAGAATGACAATGCAAGACAAACTGGGGACAAAATTAGGAACACAGCTGAAAAATATCGCATAAAAACAAATACAAGAGTCACACACTTGCAAAGTTCACTAGTCACAAGTGAAGAGGAATCATACAGCAAAGATACATGTACAGTGTGACACACAAGCCCTATGGCTTAATGTTGAAAAGCTATGGCTGAACATGATAGCACATGTTACTCTAGAGATACATGAGGTAGATGGCCAAGGAAAGGCACAGCTATTTTTGGTTTGCTTTCATTAATACACACATCAAGAACAATTTTCTCTCCTGTGATTAAACACAGGTGATTGTGTCGTATGTAACTGATAAATGTTCTGGACAGCTCTATTCAGTGAGAGCCAAGGTGGACATTTTTAATCCATTGTTATTGTTGTTCATGCTTTGACCATGAATGCAATCCTTCCCAACCGGCAAAGGCTTGCCGCAATAAAACTTGGCATAGTATATTCATCATGCATTAAACTCTCCTTGAGTGTATACACTGTGCTGCGATCTTGCTTTGCTAATGTCATGTCAGTGAACATAACCCCCCCCCCCCCCAAGCAGGCTTGATTAGGCTCATATAACATACAACCTTGTTATATTTTCGTATATGTACATGTATGTAAAATAATACAATTGCATATAAAATGGAATCATATATATTTGTATATAAATCTACAGATAGAAATATATGATGAGAAATGGAGGGAGAATATCAGATATGGAGAGAAATTCAAAGCAGTTGGAGTGATAGTTGTTTAATTTACATCCAGGTACATGTACTTGGACAGGAAACCTGCACTGAAAAGCAAGATATATTCGTGGCTTGAAATTTTCATGGATCGCCACCATTATAGCATGAGTAAGAACTTTCTAAGAGATTTTAATTTTGCGAATCTTGGCTCCCGTGAAATTTAAATGCACGCAAACATTTCTGGTTTGACAGCACACTATTTTCAGCTAGTCTTATACTGTATCTAGGGTGCTTCATCCCTAGATATGACTGCCTTAAAGTATTCAAAAAAAAAAAGAAAAAAAAAGGATGTGGCAAACACATCAACATACTTGTGTGTGTTACATATCAACTGAAACAAAGATCTTCCGTTCATTTCTCCTTCCATTTCTTAAAGGGATGGTATAGTATTGATGGAGATGAGGATTGAACTTTTAACTTTTTGCGAGAGACTAAAAAACCACTTATGAAATGTTACAGAGCATATCATTCTAAGAGGAATTCAAAGTTTATTTGATGAAAATTGTTTTTAAAGTGGCTGATATCCAAAAACACTGTAAAACAAAGCAATTCAAATAAATGGTGGGTCCCATGTTTTATTAGGATCGCTTTGTTTTGGATATCTCAGCCATTTCACAACCAATTTTTATCAAATAAATGTTGAATTCCTCTTGGAATTACATACTCTTTCGTATTACAAACCTGAAGCCAGGTCTCGACCCAAACTTTGCCATCCTTTTTTTATAGGAAGATAACAAAAGCGGTAATTGAGCACGGAGTGAAAGGTCGTCAAGCACGTCTCGGTGCATGCTTTCGGAGCAATGTCTCGCCAGATCCTCCACAGAAATGGGACGAGATGAGGAAGAGAAGGAGGAGGAGGAGGAGGCATGTACCGGGGAAAGGATTACACCATCCAGGCTGGCAGAGGAAGTCATGCTTCTCAGTGCATCACACATACCATGCTCATGACATCAGTTCATTAATGATTTTATTGGAAACATTTGGGCCAACTACATTGTATGCACAAAAGATTGAAAAAGTCTGTTCCTGCATTGACATTAACTGAGGATACCCAAGTGAAGAAATCACATGAATTTCATGGCAGAACTTGCATCATCCGGGAAAAATGTTGAAGGATATTAAAGTTTCACAAGCTGATCACATAATTTGAATAGTGTATAAGGTGATGATGCTGTTAACAATTGCATTTTTTTTCTTCAAAATTATACTTTGGTTTAAATGAAATAAGAAAGAAATACATCCATTGCATACAATTATCATATTTTTGGAGTAACTTTGTAATATCAACTTTCAAATGGGAGTGGACTGAAGTCACTAAATAATTGATTAAAAATATGATTTATATATCATTTTTACTTACAAGCAGGTGGGATGTCATAAACTCATCGAAGTAATTTGTTTTTTGCAGTTGCAAGAAATATCAAGCTCTCATTCAAGTTCATATTGCTTGTATGTCACATTTGATGAAAACATTTGTAGACATACAATTTAGAGAAACAAAAAACTTACTGAAACTGAAACTAAAATATACAATTGTAGGAACAAAAAAACAACAACAACTGGCTAAGATGGAGTCACTAATAAGGTCAAAAGGTAAAAAATAAAATTGAGCCATATCACCCTTTTAAAAAGAAATCTGAAAGTTTAATATTGTATTTCAAGGTCAACCTACAGGAATCTTCAGGCATACTATTTATTTGACTTCAGTATATTTCCTCAAGCCAGCCTGATCATTGAGTAATATCCTACTTTAAAGGATATCCTAATATCCGCGCTATATTCACACAATTAAATATAATTACTACTCAGAAAGGACTGGCCCTCATTCTTCTTTTCAGCTGAGAGAACATGACACAAACCACAATTCAGCTTACATTTAAAGGTTGGTTGCATTTTATCAAAAAAAAAAAAGAACAAGGATTACTGTAGTAGCAATTCTTCAATTGTTGGTCAATTTCTCTGAATGTTCAGAGGGAAGTCATCAGCTTTGTTTCACATTGTGAGCACCAAAAGCATGAGTTTGATGGGTTAATCATGCATTAAAGGGATTAGGGATTGCAGTAGGCCATCGCAGTGAAAAACAGTGTTTCTGTGGACAGCTGCACTCAAGTAGACCGGAGGTCTGGTAGACTGATGGTCCAGTAGACTAAGGGACCCACAGACTGAGGGTCCAGTAGACCAAGGCTCAGTAGACCGAAGGCCTGGTAGACTGAAGGCACAGAAGACCGTAGGCCCGGTAGATCTTAAGGCCCGGTCCCACTGGCCGACGGACACAAAGCGTATGCAGTAAGGACACAGCGGACGAGCAAAATTTCGGGGGTGGCTCCATCCGCTTTCATCCGCTCCAAAAATTGACAAAATTGGCGAAAATTTGCGAAAACAGAACGGAAAAGAACGGACTTGGGTCGTATGTAGCGGGGATGTTAAAGCGGATGGAAGTGGATGACAGCTCCGAAGGGGTTACCGGGGATAATTGCGAAGCGGACGCATGGCGGAAAGAGCGGATGCAGAGCGGATGCATCACGTATGCGTAATGGAAACAAAGGGGATACCTCACGGATATGTATCTGATGCAAACCGTTCACTGCGCATGCGGGGAGTATGGATTGCGTCCGCTCCGTGGATACAGCACGCACGCAGTCAGACGTGCTGGTGGCTACATCAGTACATCTGTACTACAAAGAAGGCTACACTTATACACTGATACATCTCTACATGTGGAGTCAACACCATGGTGCGCCACTCGGGGAAGAAGAGGAAGTCCGCTCGTTCTAGCCCTGGCAAGGTTAAGAAGGGCAGAACGAGCACCCCATCCCATGACTCTGACTCTGATAATGAAGCGGCGGGTGCTGCTGCTGCTGTGGAGGAGCAGCCCCAAGGCCCTCAAGCCCCTCAAAGCCCAGCTGTTCAACACCCTGAAGGCCTTGATAATCAAGCCCATGATGAAGGCCCTGCTGAAGCCCCTGAAGGCCATGAACAAGCTTCAGCCAGAGGGAGCAAGAGGCAATTAGGGAAGAAGAAGGGAGAGAGAAAACAGTGCACCGTTTCCGAGGAGCATGAGGATGATGTGCTGGAATGGCTGAGGGAGAACGAGTACCTTTGGAGAAAGGGCCACAGGCTGTATCGCGACACCAAGAAGAAGCAGGCAGCTTGGAGAGACAAGGCAGAGAGCATGGGGCACACCGCAGAAGTACTCCTTGGATGCACTCCTGGTATGGGAAGTTACACCTCAAGAAATCCGGGCAGGCTGCCGTCAAGCTCACTGACCGAGAAAAGTACGTCATGGCCAAGTGCAGTTTCCTGGAGGGTGAGATCCGCCACCGAGGAGCAGCCCCTCTGAGACCTCTGAGGCACCTTCAAGCCAGGAGCCACTTACCCCGTCCAGACAGGTGTCTTCAAAGGGCCCCACAGCAGAGACCCCCTCGACAGCTGCACTCCCCGTAGTGCCGAACTTGGAGGATCCCATGGAGGATGACGCCCTGCTGTCACAAATGGAGGAACAAGCGGCAGCCAACAGAGGCCAACCCACCCCCACCTCCACAACCAGCTCCAGAGGACGCAGGCAGAGAGGCAGACTGGAGGGCCAGGACGACAGTGTGCTGTTGGAGATCAGGGACACAATGAAGACAAGCACAGAACTTCTCTCTCAGCTGGTCGACTTGGACAGAGCATCTTCGGCCCGGAAGCCCTTCATCACGTACGTGAGCCAGACCCTGAGGGACCTGCCAGAGACCGAGTACCAGGTGATGAAGCAGAAGATCACAGCACTTTTCCACAACCCTCAAGGCCCAACTGAAGCTTGTCCTACCCAGTCCAGGTCTGCTCCTCCATCTCAGGCGACGTCACAGCCCTTCAACGGTTTTCAACAGCCCCTCACCTACCAAGGCTATAACTACCAGGACTTCCCACAACAGAAGCAGAACTACCCAGTCCAGGCCAAGGTTTATCGGACGCCACAGACGCCACTCCTCACTCAGCTGCAGACCAGACAGCCCCAGCGTACTCATCCCAACCCTTCCTCCGCCCGAGAGCCAAGACCGTCAACGGACAACCTCTCAGCAGTATTGGGCCTGACATCTCAAGTCCTTGATGAAGGGTCTCTCAACATCACGGGACTGAGTCAGCTCTCTGATACCAACCTTGGTGTCCTGACCACACCACCACCACCCGCTGTACCCTCGAGACCAAGCACCCCAATGCCTCGTCAGACCAGCACTCAAGCCACAGCCACAGCCACAGTCACTGCCTTACGCCTCACAGCTGAGACCATGGACATGACTCAAAGTGACTCAGAATAGTTTGAGAGACTGAGTTGTGATTGTTAACACTTGTTTTGAACACTTGTGAGCGGCATTGTTTACTTTAAAAATGTTTTATTTACTTAATAATGTGTTGGTAACAACTTTGAAAAAATGGTTAAGACTTTGCCTTTTTTGTTTACTTAATAAAGTGTTGGTAAAAACTTTGAAACACTTCTTATGAACACTTGTGAGCAGCACTTTTTTTTTTACTTATAAAAATGTTTTGTTTACTTGATAATGTGTTGGTAACAACTTTGAAAAAATGGTCAAAACTTTGCCTTTTTTGTTTACTTAATAAAGTGTTGGTAAAAACTTTGAAGCACTTCTTATGAACACTTGTGAGCAGCACTTTTTTTTTTACTTATAAAAATGTTTTGTTTACTTGATAAAGTGGTGATAACAATTTTGAAAACATGGTCAAAACTTTGCCTTTTTTGTTTACTTAATAAAGTGTTGGTAAAAACTTTGAAGCACTTCTTATGAACACTTGTGAGCAGCACTTTTTTTTTTTACTTATAAAAATGTTTTGTTTACTTGATAATGTGTTGGTAACAACTTTGAAAAAATGGTTAAAACTTTGCCTTTTTTTGTTTTCTTAATAAAGTGTTGGTAAAAACTTTGAAACACTTCTTATGAACACTTGTGACCAGCACTTTTTTTTTTACTTATAAAAATGTTTTGTTTACTTGATAAATTGGTGATAACAATTTTGAAAACATGGTCAAAACTTTGCCTTTTTTGTTTACTTAATAAAGTGTTGGTAAAAACTTTGAAGCACTTCTTATGAACACTTGTGAGCAGCACTTTTTTTTTACTTATGAAAATGTTTTGTTTACTTGATAAAGTGGTGATAACAATTTTGAAAACATGGTCAAAACTTTGCCTTTTTTGTTTACTTAATAAAGTGTTGTTAAAAACTTTTAAACACTTCTTATGAACACTTGTGACCAGCACTTTTCTTTTTACTTATAAAAATGTTTTGTTTACTTGATAAAGAGGTAATAACAACTTGGTAAACATGGTCAAAACTTTGCATTTTGTGTTTACTTAATAAAGTGTTGATAAAATCTTTGAAAAAAAAATTAAAACTTTGCATTTGTTCCTTAATAAAGTGTTGCTTAAGTCTTTGAAGCACTTGTTTTGAACACTTGAAACGCTAATTTGAGTTAAACTTAACGTTATACACGTTAAATTTAATTCAAATTTTTGAAAAAAATCCCTGATATAGTTATGTGGCCAAAGATTATAATGCTGTTGTTGTTGTTGTTGTTGTTGTTTTTGTTACCTTATTTATCAAAACAGTTAAGTCATATACTGTGAAGTCTGTGAAGAATTGGACACAGGGAGTTCTGACTATTCAATGCAACCATGACAGCATGCTATGGTCCACCAACATAGTCTGGCCTGGGATCAGTTGGCCACAGTTTGGTTTTTATTTTTTTTTTTTTTATTGATGGGCAAAAAGGGCCGTTTACACAAGTGATGTTCAATTCAATTCAATCATAGTTTATTTCCAATCAACGAAAATCAAAAAATAGTACAAAGTTTACATGTCATGAAATGATATTGTTCAAACAATGAATGTTGTTATATAATTTATCTCGTATACTACATGAATCTTTTGCAAATGTTTGAACAATATCATTTCATGACATGTATACTTTGTACTATGTTTTGATTTTCGTTGATTGGAAATACACTATGATTGAATTGATGTTGTATTTTACTATTATCTGGGGAATAAAGGACTTTTGGACTTGAAAAGTTGAAAGTTGTGGGATAGGGAAACCTCCGGACTTACACTGGCACTGTAACTACATACTGGACTGTATGGTCCACCATCCAAGCTGCCACACATATTATGAACCTTTATTATCAATACAATTTATTCAGCCATCAACACAGTTTGAATTAAACAAAGCTGTTTATTACTGCCCTATTCATTGTAGGACCCCACAAGATACATTTAACAATAAACAGCTACAAGTATACAACACCATTGTAACGCTGTGTTCTTAACAATAAACAGCTACAAGTATACAACATTGTAACGCTGTGTTCTTATGGCACAATCTCATCAGTCTTACGCAACAGTCTCAAGGAAGCATCCATTCTAATCATCTATCATCCTGTCTTGCCACTCCACTGATCCAGCTGGGGAGTTGCACCAGTGTCTCAGGAGGTTGCGCTGCTTCTTCCCTTCTCGTGAAGCTCTGTTGTGGCCTTGTACATCCACAGTGTCCATCAGATTAAGTCCTTGCCTCCATTCACCAGGCTCCATGTCCCCATTCCCTTGTTGACGGTTGATTAGTCTGTTCTGCAACACTGGGTAGCGGGTGCGCATGAGATTGTGCAGGATGCAACAAGCTTCCACGATGCTCCTCACAGTCTCTGGGTCATGCTGCATGGTGGTGAGAAGTATCTGGAACCTGTTAGCCAGGATGCCGAAGGCGTTCTCCACCACCCGTCTTGCCCTGGACAGCCTGTAGTTGAAGATCCTCTCTTCACGGGTGAGGTATCTTGAACTGTACGGCTTCATGAGATAGGTTCTGAGGGAGAATGCGTCATCACCAACGATGAAGTAGGGCACATCTTGTGTGTCATTGGGAAGGGGGTCTGGACCAGGAAAACCCATGATGAGGTTGCGTTCCAGCCCATTCTTGAGGTCACTTGCGTTGTATTTCTGGGCATCTGAAGCTGACCCGTTGCCTGAAGCATCGATGTAGATGAACTTGTAGTCAGCATCAACCATGGCAAAGAGGATGATACTGAAGAAGCCCTTGTAGTTGTGATAAGTGGACCCTGAGTTGGCTGGAGCTTTGCAGGCCACGTGCTTCCCATCTATGGCTCCTACGGTGTGAGGAAAGTTCCACCTCTGATACCAATCTTCTGCAAGTTGTTTCCAGCCTTGTTCAGTGGTTGGGCACCTGAGGAGCTCGTCAACGTATTCTTCAACGATGGCCTCTACCACTTCTCTGACGACTTTGCTGATGCTGTTGTGTGGCACCCTCCATGCATACTGCATGTTTCTGTATGTGGTTCCAGAGGCCAGGTGCCGCAGAGTCAGTGCCACCTTCAATCCAGGGTCCAGGTTGGGACGAAAGTTGGTGCTAGGCTTGGTCAACCTCGGTCTCAGACGCTCTACTAGTTCGTCAAACATGGCTGGTGGCATCCTCATGAAGTGATGGAATGCACGAGGGTCTTCATTCCTCAGCTCCACCATCAACTGGTCATACAGTCCAAACTCCATTCTTCTCACGATCCATCCTCGGACCCACACAGCTCTTGGACGTCTCCTTCTTCTCCTTCTTCTCCTTTTGTCTAAAACTTGATACAGTCTGAACAGGTTGTGGTTCCGCTGTTGAATGAGTGCAGCTATCAAATGGACTCTCTGATCATCCATGATGGAAAACAATTGATGTTGAAGACCAAGACCAAGGGTAATGAGGCCTGTACACCACGGCTGCTCGACTCGTACTGAGATCCAGATGATTTTTCTCCCCCTTTTTCTACAAAATATCGGTTGTCCGCTAGGTGTCCTTCTACATACTCAAGACATACTCCAGACATCCTAAATATACGAGATACATCCCAGATACAAATGCTTTGTCCGTTTTACAAACTTTATATACGAGATGCATACGCTTACATCCTTTCTATTTCCGTGCTATTAACGATGTAGAGACGTTCCATGTACCATATCTTTCCTCCCTCTTTCCGTTTTCAGCTGCAGCGGATGTGAGTTGCGAGGATGCCCAGAGGATGCAGAGAGGATACAGCGGATGTTTAAGGGATGATAACGGACGTACAACGTTTGTTGCTCGTATATGTCGCGGATTTACATCGTACACGGCGGAAAGTCCATCCGTTCTAAAAGTTTTAAGCAGCTTAAAACTTTTTGAGCGGATGAAATCACCATGGACGGATGCTCGATGGATAGAGCGTATGTAACACGTATGCGATGAGTACACAGCGGATGCGTAGCATTTTCCAACGGATGGCAAGATCTTTTTTATGCTCTGCATCCTCTTTGCATCCGTAAGTGCAGTGGGACCGGGCCTTAAGGTCCAGTAGACAGAAAGACTGGTAGACCAAGGGTCCAGTAGACCACTAGGATTTGGTACCCTGGAGATCTGGTAGACCGGAGGTCTCGTAGACCAAGGATCCATTAAACCAAAGGACTAAAAGACTGAGAAATCAGTAGACCGAGAATCCAGGAGACCAAAGGTCCGGTAGACCAAGAGTTTGGTGGACCAAAGGTCCGGTAGATCAAAGTGTCTGGTAGGCCAAAGATCTGGTAAGCCAAAGGTCCTGTAGCCCAAGGATTTGGTAGCCCAAAGGTCCAGTACACCAAGGGCTTGGTAACATGCGGATCCAGGAGACCAGAAGTCCAGTAGACCGAAGGTATGGTAGAACAAGGGTCCGGTAGACCAAAGGTCTGACGGAATTACAGTCTGGTAGACCAAGAGTACAATAGACTTGAAGTCTGGTAGACCAAGGGTCTGTTAGACCAAAGGTCCAGCAGACCGAGACTGTGGAAGACAGAGGGTCCAGTAGACCAAAGATCTAGTAGACCAAAAGTCTGGTTGACCAAGGGCCCAACACACCGGAGGTCCTGTATATAGATGAAAGGTCCGGTAGACCGAGGGCCTGGTAGACCAAGGGTTTGGTAGACCAAAGGTTTGGTAGACTAGAGGTCCAGTAGACCATGGGTCTGGTAGATCGAGGGTTTGATAGATGGCAAGTCTGATAGACCATAGGTCCTGCAGACTGCCGGTCAGGTAGACTGAGGATCTGGTAGACCGAGGGTCTGGTATACTGGGGGTCATGCCACTAAGAGCTTGATGTCAGGTGCATTCACATTTAAATTATTGTGGTATTAAAATACCACAGTAATTTGTTGTAACCATTCTAATTTATGAAATACTGTGATATTTCTGACCCAAATGTACATCTTTCCGAATTAGAGCAAGCTTTGAATAACCACCCTAAAAACAACAACAACACAATATATTTTGAGGTAAAAATACTGCACGAAAGTACCACAGTATTTCTGCTTAAGTATGAATGGCCCCTATATTCCATTTGATAAGGTTGCATCCCACACACATCACTCCATGTGCATCACCGTGCTGACAGTAACGGCAAGGAGACAATGTCAACGACATCACAAATCCAAAAATACATAAAATAAGGGCAATGCCTCCTCCCTCCTACACATTGCTGCATGCAACTATGATGAATGAGAAACATCTGTTTCATGATTAGTGTGTGTGGAAGTGTGAATGGAATCTTGCAGCGTAACAACTGCTTGATGATTAAATAACTGTTCCCAATTTCGGAAATGACATTCGAAGTCCTTTCACGAAAGAAGATACACGTGTATCTTGCGGAAACTTTCAAATTTTTTTTCATATGCCCCTCTTAAGACAGACAGGCAGATAAACAAACGAACAAACAATGGGCAGAGCAGCATCTGTCTATGTGTCACATTTCTTGTTATTTTCACCTGTAATTCATTGCATCCACTGCATTGGCAGTTGCAAAAAAGAAAGAAAGAAAGAGAAGGAAATTGACTCTTTACCAAGGCTTGCATGATGTTAACACAATTTCTGCTTCACATATCGTGATGCAAGAAGAGAGTGTTATGATTATATTACTGATGATGATGATACAGATCATAATGGTTAGAAATATTCCAAGACGAGAGCACTGCCTTTAAAACCTGGGTATCAGCGCTACATGCTGTAAATTATTTGGCGCAGCGCAATGTCCGTGGAGGCGTGCCAAGTTCAGAATTTGTTGTGCATCAGTTTCAAATCACCGCCTGTCATCAGACGCCGATTCGAGGTGAGTAATAACTTCCGAACTGGTGACAGTCGTCCCTCAGATGTTTCTCCTTTGACTTGTGACATTGCTTTGTTCACCCCTTCCTCTTTCTTTCCTTTCTTCTTCCCACTGATTGTCCTTCCCTTTTTGTCTTTCCTACCTCCTTTCTACGATTTTGGTGACTAGCTGCAAGTTTTGCTGTTCCCCTCCCCTTGTCTGTCCTTTGATATGTACTTCTCACCTCTCTCTGTCTCTCTATCTCTTTCTTTTTCTCTTTATATCTTTCTCTGTATTCTAATTTTGTTCTCTGTCTTTACTTGAAATGAATTTGGTTTTTGTTTTAGCACATCTTACTTGCTCTTTGAGAAAAATTAGGGTAGGCTCCTCTATTGTGTCTCAAAGAATACCCCATTTTTGCTTTCATTTTCTGCCTCAGTTTTTTTTTTTATATCTCTGCCACTGACATCAAATTATAGACGATTTTATCACATCCCTTTCTTCATTTCAGAAAGGCATGGATCAACTGCATTTTATCTCTTTTTCATCAATTTCTATTCTCTAACATTCTTTCTTTCTGTGACTCAATTGATCTGTACAACAGGTTTGTTCACAACTTTCCCTCATTTCTGTAAAACCCTTCTCCGACAGCACTTAGTTCCTCAATCTCCCGTCTTACTAAATGATTTCTTTCATCACCTAGATCTAAATTTTCAAATAAATCTCTCCTCCGACTCTTCTGAACATTCCATGTGCTTCTGATTTTTATTTCTAATTATTCCTCCTCCTTTATCTCTCCTTTTTCTCTCTCTGTTATTGATTCTTACTTGTTTACTAGCTTTGCCCATCTCTTTTCTCTCTCTTCCATATTCCTCCTTTTCTATCAGTCTATCAATCTCTTCCCCTCCCCCTTTTTTTTTTGCAGCTGTTAGATCCATTTTTGTCATTTGCCATCATGGCAACTCTCTTTCTTTTTATTTGGTTTTTCATCAATCAACTGTCTTCTTTCTCTCACTCTTTTTAAATTAGGAATTTTGAGTTGTTTGACATTCATTTCTCTCTCTCTCTAAAAATGATACCTTCTTGTTTCCTTATCTTTCTTTTTAAACTAACCAGCAACCAATTTCTTCTCTCCCTCTCTCTCCTGTGCTTTCTGCTCAATTTTCTTTGCTTCCTTGTTGCAGTTGAGTTCATACAACATCAGCACTTGAAGACTTCTCCGCCAAATCATTGCCTCAATAGGTCACAATTCCCTCTTTGTCCTCAATTCATTTGGGGAAGCAACGGTGTCTCTCAGTAAATAGCTACATTTAAAAGGGATGGTGTATTATATGTAGTTTTGCTTGAGATAGGGGATTCGGATTTGAACTTTCTGTGAGATCATCAGAAACCACAAGTGAAATATTAAAGAGAATACAATTCTCAGAGGAATTTTCATTTTTTTGTTGTTGATGAAAATTGTTTTTGAAATGGTTGAGATATCAAATCACAAAGTAAAACAAACTGGTCCTAATAAAAGGTGGTCCCACCTTTTTTTTTAACCTTTTTTTTTTCTCTTTTTTGGAATATCTCAGCCATTCCACAACCAATTTTCATCAAATAAACTTTGAATTCCTCTTAGAATTGTATGCTCTTTCATATTTCGTGACAGGCTTCTCACTACCTCAAAAAAAAAAAAAAAAAAAGTTGGAAACCTGAAGCCCCATCTGAACCAAAACTACACCATCCCTTTAAACCACTTATATCTTTTCTCTTTCTGTGTATTTCCTTTCCTTTCATCTTGCTTTTTTTTTTTTCTATCTATCATCTTTTTGTCTGCCTTGCTGTCTTTTCTACTGCTTAATATCCCTTATTCTTTCCCCATCCGAAATACGATTTGTAATTCGCATCGAATGGAACTGTCCAGGGTGGATAAACTTATTATTGTCCGTTGGCATAGTTTGTCCTTTGGCACTACTTTTGGCACCCCTGTGCCGAACGTGAATGTACTTCCTCAATTAACTGTCACGGATGCCAACTTTAATTGAAAACCAGCTAAAGTGAGAACACCATTTGCAAGATTTCTATTACATTGTCTTTGCTGCCTTCAAATAAGTTTCTGATGATGACAACTATGATGCACTCTATAGAGACAAAGTTGATAATACTACATTGTTGATAATCTGAAGCACATTACTGTATTGTGTGTCACTATGAGAGAATTTCTATAGATGCAAGATGAGGAAAACTGTTATGAAGAGCAAAGGAGAGTGAGCACAAAGATAAGAAAGAAGAAATAGTGGTGTAAAGAAATAGGAAATGTAAGTTGTTAGTTTGACATCTCAACTGTAACTGATACGGTTCTACAATCTATGGTGCATTTGACTAAGATATCTCTGGGTTTACATACTTTGGAAACTTGACCACATTTTCTCTTAAACAATTTAGACAAACAGACACCTCGACAGAAAGACTTCTAGACAAACAGACATCTCCACAATCATCCACACAAACTGACATCTCAACAGACACCCATTCAAACAAACATTTTCTTGAGACAGACATCCATCCTAACATACAAACATCCAGACAAACAGACATCTCAACAGAGAGATTTCTAAACAAACAGATATATCAATAGACAAACATCCAATCAAATAGACAAATTGAAAGACACAAACACATCTCAACAGACATCCAAACAAACAGACCTCTCAACAGACAAATGTCTAAACAGATATTCAAACAGGCACCCATACAGACATCCAGACAAACAGACATCTCAACGGACAGTCATCCAGACAAACAGGACAAAGTCACCATAAAATGAAATGCTTTCGGAATCCCTCATATAGAGGCACAAAACAATAGAGCAGTCCGTTGTATCTATACTACTCACACTTGGCAGACTACACAAAGTTTGAAGGTAACAGGTGCTCTACCCACTGTAACAGGATACACAAAAGTGTTAAGAGAGTGTGTGAAGGAAGCTAAGTGGGTGAAGAAATACAGATGATTGTGACTACTGTCATCCAGTTTGAGGTGTGAGAGATGTGTGTGATATATATATGTATATGGGTCATTCCATGGGGTTGGGCCTGCTCTAGATTTTCATGTTGTGCAGGGAATAAAAGTCATATTCTGAAAATTTTATCAAATAATTGCTTGTGGTTTGTGGTTATTCTTGGAGAGAGATGTGTGAAGAATTATTTGATGAATAAAAAAACAAGCCTGTGTACAAATTTATTTTGTATTTGACTGTTTCATTGTTGATGTCTCATGTTTTTTTTTTTGTGGTACCAGTTGTGACAAAAATATATGCCATTTTCATGGCAATGTAATACAGAAATACACAACCTTTCAGCATTATGCCTATCATAATTAAGAGAGGCAAGGTGACTTCTACAAAGACTATAAGGCACATAAAAATATGTCACAAAATAAGAACACCAGAGCATCTTGAAGCAACCTCATACCGATGTTACAAACGAAGTCCGCGGCGATTTTTGTTGTAACATCGGTATTGCATGGTTTTACATGCACTTATAATCATAATATGATCAGAAACTTGATTTCTATAATTAGACTCATATTTTAGGAGTATTATTGTCCAAAAATTAGCATCAAAAAGCTCCAAATAAAAGAGAAAACACAGAACATATTACCGTACTTCCGTCCGAAGTCCGGCCTCTTCGTGTAACATCGGATAAGAAAGTCGCGCTCGCGACAAAAAGAAGAGCTACTAACTTCAGCAATCGTATTTACGTCACTGGCAGTACTTCCCCAACGGCGGGAAGACCACTTACAGCCCGTTCACACCTACCTGGACGGCGCAAGACCCGTTTTTCTGCTGTAGTCCGTGTTACATCGGTACATGAATTTCGATGTTTCCGATCGGGAATTTCAATGTTTCCGATGTCAATCAGTAAGCTTGTACGCTATTTTACATTTTGTAAACTGTATTGGAGGAAAAAAAACGATATTAAAACCACTAAACTGGCCAAATATACGGTGGACGATGATGCTGTTAACACGCTGTAGTCCCACATACTGAGATATTTGTTACTTGTTCATGTTCGTAATTGTGATCGCCAAATTTCCCCTTTTATGCCCGTCTCTGCAAAAGGAGCATGTGTCCCTCTCTTAGAAAACCGTACAAAAGTATGTCCAGTGTATCTTCACGGCAATATAACATTATTTTACCTCCCGATTCTTGTGAATTTTTGACCTTACTTATGTCATTCGTATCTACCAAGTAGATGTGCTGAACGTTAGTACGGTACTATGAAGTTGGAATACGTAGACGTCCAGACTGCGTCTGAGCTAAAGAAAGAGTTTGCCCAATTTTGTTGTTGATATTTTTGGAATTAAGAGCTGTTAGATTCTTTCTCTTGAACAGATTTACAATGTCAGTGTTTTCCTTTCAAGATTTCACGGACCTGTTAATAGTGTTAGATGGCTTTACGGTGCTCTGATGAAGCAGTACATGGGTTCACTGTTTCCATTCCACGTTCACCCACTGTAAAGTCTCAAAGCTAAAATGCCAGTTTCGTATTCATTTTGGGTAGGTAATTGGTAGGAAATAGTTCCATATGTACCGCAATCAAAATTGGCATTTTATAATATTGGTCTATCCTATCCTAAAAAGAGGGCAAAAATTTTGAATTTGATGGGGATTGAGTACCGTAAAAAAAAAGAAGGGGGCCTAGTATTTTGTTTGAGGTCTATTTGGAATAGGACCGTAACCGTAAACCTAACCCTATCCCTAACCCTAGCCATGACACTGGGGGCAGCGCCCTGCCCTTGGCCTTGCTAGCCTACATAGATGTGAAAAAAAAATTAGCGTAGAATATTAAAATGATTTTTTACATGCTATATTATTATTAATATTATTAACATTACTGCTGTACATTTTAAGCGTAACCCATATTTTTTTATTTATTTTTTTTTTTGGTGGATGGTACACATGGAACTGTAGCCAACTGGTATGACAAGAGGTAGAAAGGTAAGCAAAATTGTCCAAATTATTTAATTCCATTCATATACACAGATACATCAACAGGAATATAAAGAGTACACAGACACAAATTTTCTGTTAATTCTTTCATTTTATTTCTCTTCACACCTTTTGTCCAGTTTGTCGATGAATCTGCCATGGATCCTCCTCTGCCGCCGCTACGTGATTAAACTACGTGAAAGAGTGAAAAGGGCACAGCCACAGCACTCCACAAACAGAGAGAGGAAGCTGACAAAGCAACACCAAAGAAGAGCGAACATAACAAACTAGACAAAAAGAAAACTGCACGGAGGGAAAATGGACATTGTAGAAAAGAGCAGAAATTAACTTCAAACAAAGAACATGGAGAAGACAAGAAAACTTGTATGATTTCTCTTTATTAGTTTTCATAGTTGAGTTGACAGTTGATGAAGTTGTTAGTCAGAGTATATAAGGTCAAATTGTGTAAGGCTCGACATCATTCTTCTTCTTATTATTAAGTCTACCTTCTTTCATACCAGAGTTACAAAGAATTGAAGTCTGTGTAACATAGGTATTGTTCCAAAGGTATACAGCAGGTATAATTCCAAAGAACTGTTACATTAGTGTTATTCATGGGAACATACATAAAGTCTATGTGTGTAGGTTTTAACATCTGACACCACAACAAAGGAAATCAGTTGATATGTCGTAATGTACCTATGTTACGAAGACATACTGTCCGTGTAACATAGGTAGTATACTGTGGACAAGGTTGAAGTACGAAAACCCCTGATGATAACAATAAAATCATTTTTTCACTTGAATGTCCATACAACTCACTTGCCTCGACTGTAATTTTTTAAAGATTGTTGTTATTGTGTCACTCTTGAGGAAAAAGTTAAACCTTTGGTTAAAATTGTAAATGGTTTGTAGAAAAAACATGTTAATAAAAGTGTCTTGCAGTTGATATCAGAATGGACAATCTTACTAATAATGATCTCATGTGCCTGTCAGATAACATGTTGATGTGTTATGGTGGAAAAAACTGGGATATGTTCATTGTTATCATTTCAGAACACAAAATTATTGAGGATGTCACAAAATGAAGTCCATGTAACGTAGGTATTTGTCATACCTGTTTACCCATGCTGACTGAAAGTGTGCGAAGTAATAAACAGATTTCTAGTGGAATAAGTTGAAGAATGGGAGTAACAAATCAGGGGGAAAAAGAAAATTTCAATTTACCCAACTTGAATTTTCAACTTGTATGTCACAATTTCAGTCCCAACCCCATGGAATTACCCATATATGACCCTGCACCACAAAACCAACCAAAAAGTCACCAGACATGGATTTTTAGTGAAGGGCAGATTCTGAAAGAGCAGACTCTAAGCTTTAAAATGATGTATAACTCAATTCAGATGGACTCCTCTAACCTATCTAAATACCATGACTACTGGAAAGAAAGCACACACTCTGGAAAAGTGTGAACCAAGAGAAGAGGCTCTGAAGTACAAAGGCTATTCAAGCGCCTAATCTTTACCAAGCCACGCTAGCTGTGCAATGAAAGGGACAAAACACAGGATGTAAACCATCGGAGCAACAACAATGAAGGGAGTATCAGATTGAGCTGAAATTGAGCATGTTCCATTAACACATTCTGTTAATGATTAATGCCAACTTTCACAGCAGTAGCATTATCCTTTCAAAAGTTATCAGACTTGAAATTGAAGAGTGTGCTACGGATTTCAAGAAATGAAAAGGGGCCTCTAAAACATACCTGATCATTCTACTCTCCCCCAAAAAAGGGTTGTAGAAAAACTGCTGAAAACACACTTTGTAATTCACATTATGATCCCAAATTAAAGCATAATGTTGAAGAAGGATAGCTTTTTCAGAAAAAACAAAAAACTCAAGATTGACCTGAGGCCCGTTTCATAAAACTTGTTATCAGTGACAACTGCCACATTTCTACGACAAATTTTCTCTCAGCCAATCAGATGCAAGGATTTCAGTAGCTTGTCACATCTATGACAACTTGTCACTGATTACAAGTTTTATGAAACGGGCCCCTGGTTGACCTATTTCACCTTGTTTGAGCCCTCACGTAAAATCAAGGGGTGCGACTTTTTGTTTGTTTTGTGATGGCACGGTCACATACGTATATATATATATATATATATATATATATATATATATATATATATATATATGTATGTATATATATATATATATATATATATATATATATATATATATATATATATATATGTGACAGTGCACCTCAAAACGAACATAAAGTCGCACACACTGATTTTGCGTGAGAACTGAAAATAAGTGAAATGGGTCAACCTAGCCGAACTTGACTTTTTCATATTTTCTGAAAGAGCGGGTCTTCTTTTACATCATGCTAAAATTTGGTATCATAAAACGGGCAGGAAAGTGTGTTTTTTTTAGCAGTTTATGTCGATCATTATTGGTAGAATAGTGTGATTAGGTGTGTCTTTAGAATTCCTTTTTCATTTCTGAAAAACCTTGTCCACACTCTTCACTTTCAACTCTAATAACTTTTGAAAAGATTGTGCTACTGCCTTGAAAGTTGGCATTAATTATGAACAGAATGTGTTAATGAGGCATGCTTAATTTCAGTTTAATCTGATAATCCCTTCATTGTTGTTACTCTGGTGGTTTACTTCCTGTTTTTTGTCCCATTCATCGCACAGCCAGCATGGTTTGTAAAGATTAAGCGCTTGAATAGACACTGTACTTCAGAGCCTCTTTTCTCAGTTCACACTTTTCCTGAGTTTGTGCTTTCTTTCCAATATTTAGATAGGTTAGGAGAGTCCATTTGATTTGAGTTATACATCATTTTAAAGCTTAAAGTCTGCTCTTTCAGAATATGGTCTTAACTAAAAATTCATGTCTGGCGACTTTTTGTTTGTTTTGAGGTGCAGGGTCACATATATATCACATACGTATATATATATATATGTATATATATATATATATATGTATATATATATATTTATATATGTATATATATATATATATATATATATATATATATATATATATACACACACACACACACACAGAGGTATAGAAGAATGCAAAAAAAGAATAGTGGACAGAGAGTTTTTAATTCCGGACGTCGGACATCCTAGAGAGCTGATCATTTTACTGATCATGAAACAGCTATTTTTTCAAGTCTATTTTCTTCATTTTCTTCACAAGTGTTGTATATCATAAGTGGTAGTGTTATTTCAACGAAAGAGTGGGAAAGATAGAAAGAGAAAAAGAGAGTAATGAGAATGTCCCGCAAAAAATCTAGGATGCAAAAAATAAAAAGACAAAGACAAAACAGTGGCGGAAAGGAGGAAGAGAAAATGACAGCGATGTGTAAAATGATTGCTAAAAGGAATACTGAGAGACAATGAGTAAAGGGAAACTGGTCACAAGGGAAACAAATGTTCACAAACTCTGTTTACATCTTCTTTAGATGATTCATGCCACTACACATGCTGCATATCATACATTGCTACAAATGATGTTCATTACTGATTTTCTTTAAAAAAAAAAAAAGAAGCTGACTCATGGTCCTTTCATGAAAAAAAAAAAACATAAAAAAAATATTAATAGCTACATCGCAATGACAACAGAAACGTGTCAGTGTAGAAACACTGTGTGGATCTTATGCAAGCTGCACATGGTCATTGATGCACAGTTTTGCCAGGTTACACAAGCACAATGAACAATACAAAGGCATGGCCGGGTGAGAGCCCACTGACTGCTGTCAATTATGCGATGACTGTTCGGTATAACCAGGGTATGGTTCACGGCCTGTCAAATTTGGTTAGCCTTAGCTCATGACTGACTTGCCGTTTATTCCAAAAGTTCAGTCTTGAACAAAGCTGAATCTTCATTCCAGCTGACCAACAAATTATTCAGCTACGTTCCTTCTCTTCTAAAAAAAAAAAAAAAAAATTATAATAAAAACAAATAATAATGATAAATGAAATAAACAAAAAATGATTAATCTGATATCAAAATAATAACAACAAATAACCTCATAATTCCAAAATTTATCAATTATAGGTAGAAACTAAGGCTTAAAAGGAAAGACTACACTTTGGCCTCCTGTTCAAACTCTCAACATCTCATCAAAAGTGCAAATGCACACACTTTGGGGCTGCCAAAAAGTCCTTTCACTGAAGAGTGGACTTCACAAATTTGTTGGCATATTGCATGGCCTAATTGCGTCACAGGGCAAGCTGAGTTTTTGGAAGCATTATCTGTATCAAGGTTGTTGTGAGGTCGAACTGCAAAAGTTTTTTTTTTCTTCATAAACAACATCAGCAAAAGATGGCAGATTTATCTTTGCTCAAAGCCAAGGTGTGTAAAATGACCCTCAAACGTGGCAAATTACATAAAACGTTACCACAGTAGTACTGATATGAATTTATGATAATGTGCTCTCTCTCTCTCTCTTTGCTACATACATTACTGTTTATGCCATATATTTAGCAAGTCTGATTTTCCCCCCAATCAAGGCTTCTTGACAATATCGCAAGTGATTGAATTCCCGATTGTGGAGTATGGTATTATCACACTCCTTGTTTATCCTCTGTGTACTGCAAAACATGTACCAGTACATCTACGTGTGCATAATTTGGGATAAGAGTTAATATTTTTTTGTGTTGTTACGATACACGAATGCAAAATTTGTGAGTGCAAAATTTGTGGAAAAAAGTCAAAATATATGGCATACCCAGTATTTTTTCCCAGCAAGCAAAAAAAAAATTTCTGCGGACCAATTTTCAAATAAGACAATTTTGAGATACTAGCTCAATGAGGAAAGAGTGAATACATCAATACAGAAATAATCATGAAAATATTAATTCCATGTGTTCAGTATAAGGCATCCACTTCATACAGTATTCCTTGTGGGAAATTTGTAACTCCTTACTTGGGCATCCTTCAGGTAGACCCACAACACTCAACTACATCAGCATCACCTCAAAAAGAACTTTCAAGGGAATATGAAATATCTGCTAAATTTGGCAGGAAAGTGGCATCAATTTTCTGCTCCCCCCACCTTTTTTTTTATCGTTTCTTTACCCTCTCCCCCTTTTTTGGTCCCTTTTTTAAAACAGAAAATTTCTCTTTGGCACTTGGTCGGCACATTGAGGAAGTCGCTGGTTATCGTCAACTCCTCCAGTGACTCGCAGGTGGGTGACAGGGACGATTGTCATGCTGCTGAGCGCACAGCGCGGCTACACCTGCCACGCTGGACATGCCTGGCTAACAGCGGCTCCTGCCGTCAATCAGCGGCACGGGTTTCCTCAGTGACAAGTCCAGCAAAGTTTGTTGGTGTGAAGTGTGTGTGTGTGTGTGTTGGGGGGGGGGGGAGGGAAGTTACTGAGAAGGCTTATTATTTTCTTTCTAGAGAAAGAGAACTTAAAAGATACAAGGCAGGGTTAAAAAGGAACAGGGACATGAGAAATTAAAATGTCTGTGTCTTTACATTGATTATCTGTCTCATTTTAAATGGAGCATATTGACAAGACTGAGATAAAGTAATATATTTCTGTGAAAGTCAGTTTGCACATTTTACTGTACAACTGTATGTTATGACATGTGTAGTATTGTACTATTTTTACATTGAATATATTATCCAATTTCAGTTGTATTCAGCTATGTCTTTAAAAGTCATTGCTGGTTTTTTCTTTTTTCTCATTGTGCCTAGATAAGATACATTTAAACGATACTTAAATCCGCAGGTACAAGCTCTGTTTTGCAGTTGCTTTATATTTCATATCTTGAAACAATTAGTCTTTAATACAAATTTCATATGCAGACACACTTTCTCGTTATAACCCACATTTCTCTTATCTACTTCTATAATATTATATCATTTGTTCAACATATGTATTACCTCATTGAAAATGAATGTGCTTGAATTGCCAACCGAGTTTCCAGTGTATTAAGACTGTTACAGTTTCAGCAATTAATCGTAATAAAACTTTACCTAGCAAACTTATAGAGGATGGGATGTAACAACTAAAATATGAAATGGATATGTTCAACAGTGAACTTATTTATCATAAATGTACCTCTATCAAACTAAAAATCTAGGACATCTTCGCCAACTGCAACCTCATATCCCTCCAAAACAAAAATATCCGCAGGTGACTTCTTTATCTACAACAATTCATTCAATCATTCATTCATTCATTCATTCATTCATTCATTTCATTCACTCATTCATTCATTCATTCATTCATTCATTCATTCATTCATTCATTCATTCATTCATTCATTCATTCATTCATTCATTCATTCATTCATTCATTCATTCATTCATTCATTCATTCATTCATTCATTCATTCATTCATTCATTCACTCATTTATTTTTACCATCCCCAATAACAACAGTCAACAACAAATTTTGACTGAGGGGTCTATGAGAAGAGGAAAGTCAATGTATACTGTAAAAGTGGATATTTTTCGCACTTGGTAAGGAGAGTTTCGCATGTTTTTAATTCTGTGGAATCAAGACACCAACTACTGGAACATATGGCAAGCAAAAATATTTGCGCGCCTTTATTTTCGAGCTTGTTTCTGACTGTGCAAAATGCGCAAAAGTTTTAACACTTCGAAAATTTTCCACTTTTACAGAAGAGAAAAAGATTGTGCTGTCATCCCATCATGCCCACAGTAGAGTTCCCAGTAAAGAAAAATGCTAATTATTTGGTATGGCAAAGTAAGGAGGAAGTTATGCTGTGGTTTATGTCCCATCTCATTTGCATGTCGAATGGAAAAGGGGGCGGCTGTCTGGTATGGAGTGCTGCCGATAGCAGCAACTGTTGGCAGCCACAGAATGCGGTCAGTCAATACTGTCACATACAATAGATACTAATATAACCAGGGCGGTGATACTATACCAGTATGTCACTTCATAAAGACATATTAACAGACAATCAACTTCACATCCACTGTCACATCTTACACATGAGGATACGGAGACCCGCAAACACAGTACAAACCTAGGCAAGACAGTGAAGGAATTTTTGTGTAAATTTAGGAACATCCCCATATCACGTGAGTGGAACTCACAATGTGGTTTTTCATTACGCAGAACCGAATAATAATGGCATAAAATAGAAGAAAAAAAAAGATGCCCAATATCATGTGAGATTTGCATCACAGAGGACAAAAACCCAAGAGGCTTACGTTTTGGTTGAGGTCAAGACCAAATATGGAATCATCAGCCATCTCGGCTCATTTGGGCATTATGGGCAACCTGTACAATCAATCAACAAAGCTGTGGGCTACAGTCTAGGGTCAAGTCTACCACTGATAAAACTCCAAAAATAATGGGAAGGTGTTGAGGAAAAAGGGGTGAAGAAGGATTAAAATACCAAAAACGGAAGAAAAAGGGGGGAGGGGGTAGAGGTTGGTTTGGAAGAAGGATTACAGCATCAATAAGGGGTGAAAGTAAATGAATCCGCATGTCAAACTTCCAGCCGGATATGGCGGCAGAGTCAGAATTTTGTATTTAGTTACTGGTCGTACTCTCTGCTGACATGCAAAGTGCTGCAAGCTTGGGGTCTGAGCAATAGACGACAGGCGTTCCATTTATCAATAGTGTCATATCTTGTCCTATTCCACACACCTACAACAATTTGATGAAGACACTGAAAACCTTTGCTCACTGGTTTTAAATATTGCCCAATCTCCACTGATTGCTGTGGTAAGCAGCCACCATCCATTCACCTCACCCTACCCATTTTTTTTTTTTTTTTTGTCTGTTAAACCTTGTTTCAGTGCCAATAGGATTTAAACAAGTGAACCCATGCAGATAATCCAAGACTATTTACCACTGTAATTCGGTAGGGTCAGCGTGCAATTGTGATACTTTGCTAACAAACGTAGGCAAAGCATGTCAGTGAGAATGGAGAATGAAAGCTCCCAGATCAACCGACACAAGATTAACATGATCTCATGAATATTATGCCCATTTTTTGTTTTCTTATTTGAGCATGCACTGTACATGAGAGGGCACTTTGTTGTTTTGAACATCCTGCAACATCTTTGCTTTGCCTGTTTATGAAAATTCATGATTCCAAATAGTACGGGGGAGAGATATAAGGGAAGCTGACCTCACATACTGTATCAACAAATTTCCCACATGACACAAAATATCACTATGATGTGAGAATGGGTAATTTACAATTCAGTAAGTGCTCATTCTTTGACTCTTCATATCATAATGGAACTTTTGCAGGTCCAGTAGGTTTGATACCACTCTATGCGTGAATTTCGTTGGCTAAAAATGGAGTTGAGTTCCCTTTTAACACGCTCGATCTTCATCCTGTTCACGGATATGTCAACAAACAAACAACAGATGACACTACCCACAGGCAACCAAAGTACTTTCCAGAAGCTGATGCAACAGAACAGGTGGGTAAGTAATAAGAGAGGGGTGGCTGCTTTTGGAGCATGAGGCGGGAAAATAAACACTGCACGTTCCTGAACAAATTAGCCACACAATATAATGTAACCAACACTGGTCGTGTTTTCAGCAATTCATTGCCTTTGCATGTCCCATTTCAGTATAAAAAGTGTGATAGCAAAAAGTTGAGAACAACACAGAGTTCCTAGATCCACAAAGGACCTTAATTATTCACAATGCTGGCTGCACCTGACAGAAATACAATGTACAGTGTACATGTAGGGTGCATTTATGCTCATCAATTTGCAAAGGCAGAATAGTGCTTTGAAATATTGATCCAAAACAACAATCCATAACTCTCTTCATGGCGGTACTGCTTAAGCTCTTTTTTCTTTTTTTAGATTGAGCAAAAAACAATTTTGCAAACATGCACTGAACACTGTTAAAAAAACTATGTCAGCTTACACAATATGTGTCTATGATTTCCGATGAACTTGTTCATAGAGAACTGCCAATATTTTTGCATTTAGCATGCTTCCCCAGCAAATGTGATTAGAAAGAATCACAGATTTTACTATGTTTTTTGTTTTTTTTTTTGCATTTTGAATTGCCATTTTAAAATGGTGTTTATATCAAAGTTAGTCAGGATGAAACTGTGAAAATTTAGTCATAATTGCACCCACAGACTCATTATCACTTAAGATGTGACAGATATCACTATTACTCGAAAGCACCCAGAATTTTACGTTTCTATCAGTTTACTTTTGTTTCAACGCAATGACCCACTTTTATTGGTCTATTTGTGGGTATACTATAAAACCAGAAACATTTGCCACGTGAAAACTTTAGCTGATTGGAGCTGACAGCCCTTTTTGCAGCATGAAACTTTCACGAATTGCTCACCATAATATGAATAATACAGAAGTACAAAGTACAACTCAAGTGTAGGTACATATCAAAGCGTATGGAGGTAGAGCACCTGTTTATGTCATAGGCTAGAATAGGCTAGAATAATCAGTTACTGTAGGAATATGCAGCTCTGGAGATAGGCTGTTGTCAGGATGTGTGCACCAGTTATATGCCAACAAGAGACAGCATAGGATAATGTGCTATGGGTACCTCTAGTGTCATTGCATTTTGGAGAGTAGAACATTAGCACATTAATGTGTTCTTTGTTTAGAGGGGGAGGGGGTGCAGGTGAGATGGTCATGGCGGGGTGGGAGTGTATATCATCAGATGTGTGAAGTAATTGGGGCCCTGGTGGTTTTGGCAAGAAATAAGTTGACTGCCGATTGAGCATCTTCTCTCGACAGACCGGGGGCGTTGAAAGTACACCTGTCCGTACCCTCGCCATGCTCAGCTGAATCCCCGGCCTGGCTTCTCTCATCGGCCGGCCGGCGGAGAAAGGGAGAGATGGAGGGGATGGGGCGAGGCAGGGGAGAGGGGGAAGGGGGCAGCACGGAGGAAGCCGGCCGATGAGTTAGGGCCGTGCAAGTGAATCCTTCATTCTTGTATCTGTTTTGCCCCATGGTTTCCTCTCCGCGGGATGACGTGAAGATCCAAGGAAAACTTCCCCCATGCACTGATTCATCCTAATTTGAGCTTTAACAGAGTGGCACCTACATTCTACACCATCTTTAAAAAACACTTTATCTTCATCTATTGAAGCTAGCTGGCGGAAAGTACCTGAAAGAATCCAGATACTCAGCCAACTTGTGCTGTATGACTAACTTCAAAATGTACAAGAAATTATGCAGGTGCTGACTTACAGCAGAGGCATTCATTGCCAGGATTTGCTTAAATCTTACTCTTGTTAACACACAATTGTACCCCCTCCCCCCCCCCCAAAAAAAAAAAAAAAAACAAAAAAAAAAACAAAGAAACAGCAAACCTGGGGTTTACTGTGTCTTCTAAAGCAAAAATGGGTAAGACTGTCACTACTAAGCTTAAGCTTACAAAGAAAAGAATTGTGATTTATTCTACAATTCTGGTCACTTTCTGGCATCTCCAAAATACAGTATGATTGGCTAGCAAGGGTATGAGATCACTTTTTCATTCTGATTTCTTCCAAATAACCTGTAACCACGCCCAGTCTTTCAATGAACAAGCAATAATAAAATTATATATAAATTAAACAACAAACTAGTACTGAAGAAAAAAATTCTCAGAAGAATTCATATGTGAAAATGTCCAAAGGCCAATGTGGTGAGACCAAGTGTAAGTCAAACAATCAAACATAAATCTCTGAATATATTAAATTCTGATTGGCTGATACCTGAGTTTTATGCAACAGGGCCTTGGTGTGTGTTATTTTGTGTAACATATGGAACATACTTAGGAGAGATTAAGCAGTAGTTCCTCTAAAAGTGGAAGTTTTTCGCATGTGTAATATGTCACGTTCAACCAGGTAAAATGAATTCTGCAGATTTCTAATTCTGCATAATCTCAATATTAAACAGTATCACACTTAGAGAGATTAAGCAGTAGTTCCTCTAAAAAGTTGAAATTTTTTTTTGCATGCACAATATGTCACGCTCAACCAGGTAAGATGAAATTTGCACATTTTTAATTCTGCATAATCAAACTGTAACACAATATTACATTTAAAAAGTAACAAATTTCTGCTTTAATTTTGCACTAAAAGTTTCAATACGTGTTGCCCAAATTAGCTAAAACTTCCACTTTTACAGTAGCCTGTAGTGTCGATGATTGGACTATGGTTAAAATTCGTTACAAAATGAAAACTGACCGCAATGCTCTTCTCAATGTCAATGACCTGGGTCCATGTCTGTGGTGATACCCCTCTCTCCACGTTGATCCCTCCGAGCACGACATCGCCAAGGTGGTCGATGAACACCACAAAGGGAGTGTGGCTGCTTAGCGGGCTCTCTGCTTCCACAACTCTGCTGGGAATAGCTGAAAGACACACCATTTCAAAAGACTTGTTGATTTACCACGCAAACATCATGTACAATGTGTATTCTTCAAAGTAAAAATTGTCCATCAAAAGAGAAAAATCGTGTCAGACATATTCCTACAACAGGCTATCCGATACCATTTACCTGCATACCCCAGCATTATTACATTCTTATGATTACTAGAACGCATCTACTCCAGATCTGTACACACACGATGATGGTATTCACACCTCTTGGTCATATGTTGCTTTAAAGTTTATTTATGAATACTTTTTTTTTTTAATTTTCACAAATATCAAGGCAACATACAATGTCACTGCTCTTTTACATGATCATTCATAGTGTATATGCAGCTATGTATTTATACATTGTATGTACTGTATGTTTCAAAGTGCCTTTATGGAAGACCACTTTTTTTGTTGAGTAGGTTGCCTTGTAATAATGAATAAGTGAATGAATGAATGAATGAAAGAATAAATAATTGAATTGATTAATCAGTAAATAAAGAAGTAAATGAATAAATAGATTATTTAATTAATAAATTGATTAATAAATAAGTAAGTAAAAAAAATAAATGACTTATTTGATTATATGATGAATAAATGATCAAGTACTTAATAAAATAGTTAAGAAAATGAATATTTTTCAAAACAAGAAGAATTTTAAACATATGTAGGACCTTTATAAGCATCACAGAAGACAAAATATAATAGTTAAAACAAAGTGTGCAGCAATCTGCTCTGGATTTGTGATGAAGTCTTCTGAGGCTTGTCCTCTTGTTCTTATTATGACTTTCAAAAGATACACATCGCTTTGATTCACATTGCAGTTAAGATGAACAAAAAACAAGAAGAAACGAGTCAATCACCATGCACAATGGCTGTTCTAATCCCCCGCCTCTGATCTCATCGTGTCAAAAAGTCTTTTGAGACGGTCTCATCTCCCGTTCTCCTTGAGATGGGAGAAGGGAATAAGTCTCAGGTGAACTCTAGGTAGAGATGACAGATGCAGTCAGGGGAATCCACAACTTTGGATTGAAACAATCAATCCATTCCAATTAGTGAGGTAGACAATCAAATTTCCTGCTAGATATCCACCGCTTTCTCCTGTTATTGTTTGGGGCATAACATATATGCCTGGGAACCCAAGGTCATGGGACTTTTATAGCTGTGCTTCAACTTAAAAGGCTCAACCCTCAAATGATTGAATGAATTAATGAATGAAGGAATCAAAAAAGCTATAGTCTAAGGTTATCTTGTTACTCTGTTACCCCATCTTTTCTGTCAATGGCTTTCCTGGAAGACTGGACACTAATCTCACATCCACAAAAATAAGATTTTTCCCCTTGTGTTCCCTTCTTTTTTGTGGTCACCGATATGTTAATTTTTAGCAATCTGTAATTAACTTTGAGACCAGTTCAAAACATCTGTGAGCATTGCCTAAATGAGCTGTTGCAAATATTGTCATGATTAGATATTTATCATTAATCATAAATTTTGGAAAAATGAGCACATGAATGGTGACCACTAATTATTCAATATCAGACTGAATATGCATGAACAAATTGTACATGTGAAAAATGTTTGTTCCAAAAGTAATGCTTTAGATTACTCACTAAATAGCAACACAGGAAGTTTTCTGTGTGGAGCAGAGAATCTTGGTGGCTGCTTGCCAGATATGCCTGATGAATCTATTACTATTATCTGATAAAAATGTCTGCAAAACAAGACAGCGAAGATTAAAGAGGGATTTCTGCACAATGTGCCAGTAATTCATATAATCTTCTTTCCATTGATGCATTTTGTCAGAAAGCTCAACTTTCCTCCCAAAAACTTTGCCCCATTAGCTCTTTAAATAATTTTAGTGACTCTCTCCTTACAAAAATTATTTTCAGCTTGTATTGTAAGTTCTTGCCTGAAATATCATTTTTCGATGATTTGCCAAATTATAATGGCTATATCATGAACAGCACATAATTGCCAACTCTTATTGTAGAAAGCCGTCCTTCCTCTCTAATTCTCTGCACCACTTGCTTCAATGAATACAGGAATACAACTTAAAGGGAATTGGAATACAGCAATACCATGCACATACTATGATCCAACCAGTCAATATCAAATCTGGCAATTTAAGATATATTGCCTGTGTCATCAAATGAAGAAGGAATAAGATGCTGGTGTACTACAAAGAGTGCAGTACTTTACAACATCGACTCGAAGCATTTCAAAGGGGGTAACCCAAGATCATTGGTGCAAAATAAGGTAGGAAAAAAAAAACCCCAATAACAAACAACCAAACATAAACATTCATGTCTCCATACCATATCAGGGCAATTACCCCCCCCCCCCCCCCCCGGAGGACAATTTAACCCCCCCCCCCCCCCGCTAAATACTGGAAAGTGATAAGCTTAGATTAAAGATTAGGGTTAGGCTTAGGTTTAGGGTAAGAATTCGGGTTAGGGTTAGGATTAGGGTCAGGGGAAGGGTCTGGGGTAATCGTCCAGGGGGTTATTGCCCTAGACCCATCCATACACTTGTTCTGATGAGAAAAGACTGAAATTGACTATACAATGTGTTGTTCCCCCCCAAAAAAAAAAAAAAAAAAATAGAGAAAAAACACACAAATTGTTTACATTTTTGGTTTACTTGAAGGACACTTCTGTATTATTGGATGAGACTTAAAAAAAAAAAAAATTGGCAAAACTGTTAGATGCTGACTGAAGTATTTCAACAACTGCTTCAAATCCTATGGCCACTCAACAATCAAAGAGGAAATTATGCAGTGACCATTATGATACCCTTTGGTCACTAACCCTGCTAAGTTTGAACAACAGGAAGGCAAGGTGACCATGAGTGCACAGAAGTTCTCTGAGATGTAATTAATCCAAACCACACCATCGAGGATTTCATCACGTTCCTGAGATTTCATGATCTTTCTAGCGTCAGTGAGTTATGTGAGTGCAGCTCATGCGTGAGAATCGTGAACTGAGTCAACAAAGCAGTTGCATAAACCAGGCCTTGTAGAGATAATGATGATGATACTTCAAAGTATTATCAACTCTGATCATTTTACTAAAATTGAAAAAGTCTTGAATTGCTATGACAAAAACAGAATGGATATGAAAATAAAAAATGAGAATGGTAGCTAACGTGTATTCTTCTTCTTCTTTCTTCTTCTTCTTCTTCTTATTATATCCTTCACATGTGCTTCAATTGGTAATGTCATCTTATACTGTTTACAAATGTACTTGTAGTACTGTTTTTGTTTTTAAGCCTGTATTAGTAAGTTTTATTCTCTCCTGTTTCTTTTACATTGTCGGTAACTTTTATCAATTGGTATTTTAGTGCATAAATTGCAATTTGTATGGTTTGATTTCCATTCAGTGACTTATGGGTGCATTCTATTTCAACAAGCTTTTGTCTTTCTAAATTGTACAAGTTACAAACATTCTAGACTGTACTTCTGAATGATTTTACTACTGAGTAAGTGTATGAATTGACGTGAATTATTGACTTAATAAGGCTCATCAGTTTCTCCATACGAAACAGAAATCTCTTTCAATCAGTCTTTGGAAATTGTTACTATGATGCCGTGTGGCTTTCTGACACGAAGCCTCTTGCAAATATGATGTAGCGGTCCAGCCAGAAGGAGTCCATAGACAAATGAAAAGTTTCATCACAAATTGAGTCAGCTCAATTCTTGTCAATTTAAATGGAGTAATAATAAAATGATATTTCGAATTAAAACTTCAAGAACATTTACGGTTATACAACAAGCGAGGTATCATTAGAAAGGTTGATTTTGATTTTTCTGATGATGGACTTTAGAATTTCGAAGAATTGTGCTTAACCCATTTTGCAATCAAGCTCTTTAAATTTCTGTGCTGCTGAAGCACGCAACCACCTCATTTTCATTTTCAGAATTACTTCATTTTTATATTCAGAATTACGATCTTTTGGAATAATGATCTTGCGGAGAACAAACTTTACCAGTGTATTTCATTTTTTGATCAACAAACTGTAACCTGTTGCACCTGCGTGGGGTGTGCACTGAAGCAGTTTCCTGATTATCTGATGAATACTGTACTTTCAATCTTCAACCAAAGCTTAAAAGGAGAATAGCATAACAACATTTGATGAGGAAATTACAAGTCTACAATCACAGGTAGACTTGTCTGCAATGACCACTCACAGTGAGTTTCATCTTCTTTGAAAAAGCAGCACTTTTTTTTCTTGTTTTTTTTTCAAATAATGCTGACAAAAAGTAGCCACGCATCTACACTATGATTGTTCACCATCCTACTTTTTGGTCCATATGGAGACTGGGAGGATCTCAGCTTGAGATTTTAGTTCTGCATCTATTTCTTCTGTCAAGGGTCTGGTTCAAGCTTATGCTTGGATATGTGGAATATCCAAGGATTTCATGTCCGGGACAGTTGGGGCCTCTGCTAAATCCAAAAATCTTGTCAACTAAATGTCTGACAGTTTACTTCTTGCTTGACTGAGTACAATCATATCTCTAGGTCAAAAGGGCTAAGCAATGCCCACTAGAAAGAGAGAGAGAGAGAGGGGGGGGGGGGGGAGGGGAGAGGATTCCATAGATAATCAGATGTCCAATACACCTGTCATCAGAGATGTGGAATTGCGTGCTCTGGGTTTTTTTCTTGGGATGTGGTGTCACAAGGTGTGTCTTGGTACTGTTTGTGTTCACTTTTTTTTTTTTTTTGGAAGGGGGGAGGGTTTTGTTTGCTTTTTCCCATTTATGCGTGTTAGGTAAAGTAGTGATGGATGGCCCTGGTGTCGTCCATCAACTTGTAGTGTTAGTGACATTGGTGATTTCTAGGTCGGCATAGCTACTTTGTCAAAGGTGCCCTCACTATATAAATCATACAAGAAACTTGTGGCAGATCAGGATGTGAGATGGAGTCAAGCCACCAGCAAGAGGCAAGGCCAGGGCCTTTGGAGACCTTTCTTAAATTCATAACTTACATTTTTGAGATACCTAGTTTTGCTATGAGTGTACAGTCACCAAAAAAATTGAATAACCAACTAGCAGTCAGCTATTTCAAAGAAGCTTATGCATTACACTAAACAATGACTAGCAGATGAGTGAACCTAGCGACTTCATGAGTTGAAATGACCAACTGAATCATTCAACACTGGACTACTCGGTAGAAATGATGTGCCGTAAAGACCTCAAATAGGCTAATGAAGCTTATGAATAAGGAACGCATACACAGATCTGAGAGGGAGCCCTGTCCTGTGTTCGGCTTCGACCTGCTTCATTTGCGATTAGCAGCATCAACAACAGTGTGAGGGTCCTTGAAAAAGACTAAGGCCAGCCCATCACATGCATGTAGTAAGAAAGAGACATACATTGTACCAACAATCCATATGGAATCTTTGATTCCGTGGCTACATAGCACCTTGGTTATGGAATTCTTTTCATTCGATAGGAGAATCCACTTAAACTGAGTGAAGTTTAAAACTCTGCAAAGCAGTGAAAACTTCATCAAGATCAGACAAAGATATGAAAGTTGTGGGATTTTTAAGTCTTGCACTCATGTACATGTAACAGTTGTCTAAGTAGCCAATATCAATGCAAAAAGATAGGCTAATGATGTCATATTACCTCATAAAAATTTTCCAAATCAAGATCACCAACAAAATGTTACAAAAACTTTCATTCTCAATATCTTGTCAACAGCTCTGCTGCTATAATATCAGCACTGTTGAATGAATCAGCACAACTCTGGAATTGTTTCTTGTGAAAGATGCACTTTTTTCTATATGTTCAAAACAGGAGAAATTTAGTGCAGACTGGTGTGTAAGCCAATGGGAGACATGTGAGGTGATGTCATCATGTCATCATCTGGACATGGCATTCTGGGTAATATCATGGTTTCATAAAAAACACATAAACTTGAGTGTTCCAGAACTTTCTTATTCCTTCCATCCAATGGGACTGAAGGCTCTATCAGAGGTTTAACAACCCAGTGAACCAATGCACTGTTTATACATGTATGTCATAATTATATTGTGCATGTGATGACATAAATGTTATCCCAGGGAACCAAATAAAAATCAGCCATTTTGTTGAATTATTTATTTTCTTTTTAAGGTTGTACCCTGGGTGCCAAAAAGTGGGAAATCATTTTGGTGCTGGAGCTAGCACGCGCTAGCCACTGCACTGCACTACACTGCACTGTACTGAAGCACACGCTATTGCTAGCACAGCGTAAAGTTGTACCATGCATGCATAGTATAACATGCAGTGGCATGGGAATGAGTATGTACACAGACACACAGTGCATGCATTTCTCTGCGGCTGTCCTCGAGTGGACGTGAGGTGGCGCTACACAACGTGGTATCCTGGGGTACAGCGGTACCCCGGGGTAACACGTGATGCATCATGTGTTCAGATTTGTTAATCAACGCTTGTTAGACTATACTGTGAGCGGTTGAATACGTACAATCAAGACCAACATTGATGGCATGAAGTAGAAACATTGGTAAACTTAAAGGAAAAAAAATCAGCAATTTCCAACCTTTTATACGAATGAAGCATACAATGTACTGTTAACAAAATCGATATTTTCGTGAATTTTCCATTTCTCAGGTACATGTATTGGGCAACTATCCAGATTCAGGAAAAAGAACAATACTGCAAAATATGCCACAAATATTGTACCTGTTTTGGCAATGTAGATGCTGCCCATGAGGGTGAGAAAGATAGTGGTGTGGTGATGTGTGCTGGTGGCGCAGACTGTTATATAATCACCGGGAGGCAGGCTGACCAGTTTCAGGAAGATCACCCCGTTGTAGGAACGCCAGATCTGCATGCGATGTAAAGAAGAGAGAACATTTCAATATCATATGCTTTATATTCCATGTTGGTTGCAAATCTCATGTTCAGGTATGAATTTTTCATTCACTGCACTGTAATGTTTTTTTTAATGTCCATATATAACAAGAATAACTAGATATGTTAGGGTCTGTCTTCCTCAATATATACATGTAGCTTTCTTTTTTAACCTATTGAAGACTAGTCTCAAATATACTTGGGCTACAGAGATATGAAAGCATTCTTCATTTGGCAACAGCTTTTCTTCTCATGATCATGGTGTCTTTCAATTTTTTTTTTTTTACAGTTTGTTATTCAAAGGTTCATTCATCTGAAAATAGAATGAGGTTTGTTATTCCAAAGGTTTGTTATCTCAAAGCTTCATAATTCCCAATATGAAATACCAACCAGTTCATTAATTCAAATATGAAATAAGGCTCATTATTTTGAAGGTTCGTTCATGCGAAAATGAGAGGTTTGTTATTCTGAAGGTTTGTTAATACAGCTAGAAATGTCACTACAGCGACTGGTTATACCCCCGCCAAACAACATTTCATAAGCTTCGGTCAAAACAACATTTCATAAGCTTTGGTCAAAAAACTGAGGAAGTAGTTAAATCCGCAAGATCTTTCCTTGATCTTCTGCCATTAATATGCCGTTACCATGGCAACGTAGTTTCGGGTACTGTCAAAAAATGCGTCTTGCACATCTACAACCAAAGGCACACATCTGTACCAAGTTTCATGGAAATTGGGCAAAAACTGAGGAAGTAGTTTGCAACACAAAATTTTCCATCATCAATTTGGCTCATAATATGTGAGCTGTTACCATGGCAACATACTTTTTGTCACTGTCAAGAAATGTGTCACGCTGACCTATATCCTAAGACAAACATTCAATATGAATTCCATGAGAATTGGAAGAACACTGATGAAGCAGTTTTGCCATGAAGCATTTTGCCCTATATTTTACCAATAACATGCCGTTACCATGGCAACGCACTTTTTGCCACTGCGGAAATATGTGTCTTGCACATTAACATATTCAGATGAACATCTGTACCTAATTTCATAAGAATTGATCAAAAACCGTGGGAGGAGTTCGCGACGCAAGATTTGTACCCATTTTTGCCCATAATATGCCGTTACCATGGCAACGTACTTTTGGGCACTGTCAAAAAATACGTCTTGCACATCTACAACCCAAGGCACACATCTGTGCCAAGTTTTATGGGAATCGGTTGAAAACTGAGGAAGTAGTTCGCGACGCAAGATTTGCAACGGACCGACCGCCCGACCGTCCGCTGATTCCTATATACCCCCTTCAAACTTCGTTTGGCGGGGGTATAAAAACAAAATCAGGCTTGTAATTTCACAGGTTTGTTAGTAATCGCCCTCTTTTCATTTTCTGATTAACAAACCTGATTTTGTTTCCAAATAAATGAACTTCCAGAATTACCTTTTTTTTTTTCACTTTCGGATTAACGAACTCTTGGAATAACAAAGGAATTCTGAACCATCCAAATAATGCCATGAATGTTCTGATTAATGAAATAAATTTTTTCATTTGGGGATTAACAAACATCAAGTTGGCCTACATGATTTGTGTTGTTCAGAATAACAAACCTCCGGAATAATGAACCTTATTTCATATCCAGATCAACAAACTTTCAGAATAACAAATATCATCCATCTTTTTAGGCAGGATGACAATCTTCATTATGTTAAGCAAACATGAACACAATGACGGGAACTCTCTGAGATGTTTATTATTTTGAAGCTGTCATTCTTAGGCGACAATGGGTCGTTTTCTCTGCAGGAGCCTTATGCGCAACCTCCCCTCTCCCCAAAATGTTTTTCAAAGAAGGGCCTACTTCCTTGAAATATATCAACAGAATTAATCTTGAGGCCACTCATTAATAACTAAAAATTAACTCAGGATTGTTATTTCTCTCAGCCTCTTCTCTCCTTCAAATTTTACCATTTCACGTCCTCCACTGGTTTCCAATACCTTTCACCAACTCGCGACATTGCAAAACAGATACTGATGCGTAATACGATACCTCTCCATGAGCCCTGATCAACTTGTCCAACGATAAATGAAATACCATAATGGGAGGAAACATGCAGTAAAAGGTCATATCTCCAGGGCCTAATCTAATTACACATTCTGATTTACATTCCTGCTAATTTCCTGCCAATTTGATATCTCTTGTCATTGGGGGGAATTGATGAATATCTGTGCCTAGTGCAGGTGTGCTGTCATGCCATGCATAAATATTTTGGTATTGTGGAAGAGAACCCCACTGCAGTAATAGCCTCCCTTGAGAACGCTTCCTCCGTGAATCATAAAGATTTCTCAATCTTGGCATTGCCAAGACAAAATGGGAGGAAGAAAAAGATATATATCCAATAGAAAGTTGGGCACTTCTTCTCTTCTGGCTTGGAAGTCAATCTTCAAGAACAAGTCCACCTTCATATACATGAAAATTGAATGAATGCAGCAATAATAGTAAAACATATCAGGAAAGTTTGTGGGAAATCAGACAATCCATTCAAAACTTATGAATTTTTAAAGGATTCATGCAGTCACTGCTGGATGAGAACACTACTATACTGTATGCCATCACATGCGTAGAACGATATAAGGAAAATATAAAGAGAATTTTACAAAATTGTATTTATCGAAAAAAAGTGCACATTTCCTTGAATTGTCACTGACATAATTATGTTAACAGTAATGTTATTCCCCCTGCCTTCTCAAAGAGGCAAGTCAAGTGTTCTTTTATTGTGCAAGGAAAGTAAAAATATGTTGAATTTTCTTTATACTATATTTATATCGTTCTACACATGTGACATCACATGCTATAATAGTCTTCTTATCCAGCAGTGACTGAGCAGAAACTTCGTCCAATTTTCCTCAAATTCTCACTGATGTTGCGTTGTATTAATATTGCTGCATTCACTCAATCCACATGTCTATGAAGGTGAACTTTTCCTTTAAGCAGGATCAGAAAGACCCTTTTTAACTTGGCATTGATCATAAATTACATCTAAAAGAAACCTTTTTAATGAATATGAAAACCAGGTGCCAAATAATATTGACATTTACTCAGTGTGTCAATAAGTGTTAATGGATGACAGATTGTGGAAATATTAAATTTTCATTTCAGCTTTCAGTTTTTAAGTTTTCTACAAATTACATTCATGACATAGTGTTGTATGTAGACCTACAGATCAAACAATAATAACAATAACAAAAAACCCATGTATACACAATGAACTTTATACAACATCAAAGGTAAAGGATACACTTAAATCAGTCTGTACAGTATGTTTTATATTCATAGTTGAAATCAAAATAATGTATTGGGGAACCTTCAGAAAAGTAGATGTCTGTGGGGGAAAGTCCCTGGAAAAGAAATCATCACACATGTATACATCTCCAAGCATACCGGTATACACCTAGACAAGCACACACCAAAAGACAATAGAAAAAAAAATGAAAGAATGACAAAAGCACCAACAAGACTATCATAAAGACGACATTGAATAGAGGATAACGTGGCTGGTGTAAAAGTGGAAATTTTTGCGGTGTTGAAATTTTTTCCACATTTCTTGCAACCAGAAACTAGCATGAAAATGAAAGCACACACACATTTTTTGATTGCCATATGTTCCAGTAGTTGATGTTTTGATTCCACAGATTCAAAAACATACAGACTCATCTTGCCCGGCCGAGCACGAAAAATTACTCACACGAAAATATTCACTTTTACAACACCTGCTGCTGCAAGAGACAAGACAACATCTATCAATCCTTTTAAAAGATAAATATGGAAGAAAAGTGACACTGTGAAAGTGTTTGACACTGCAGTGCTGTCCCCTTTCCACCTTATCACTTCTAAAATAAAATCAAAAGTGCATTGAACCTGCCAACTTCCAGGAAAAATGGATCAATGCACTTTGTACGAATGTATCACTTCCTGCTGTCAGATCTTGATGCTATTCCCAGAAATGGATGGTTGCAAGTGGAAAATAGGGTCAAACAGGAAAGGGACCAACAAATACTAGTAAACAAATCATGACTATAAACATTGTTTTCACATTGTAAAACCATACAAATATGACTACAGATCATTTCAAAATATCATTCAATCATCTCTAGCTTAAGGTTTGCTCGACACAAAACTCTACTGTTTTCTTAAGTTTTAGTGTTATTGATTTTTCTTTTTTTTTTGCAGTGAGTATACGCATAATTTATTATAAAAATGTAGACTATGATAAATAGACTGTGGTATCTTTCATTATCTACTTTCATTATCACTCATGAATGAAACATGAATGCACAGAAAGAAAGCTTCTGAATAGAAACACTTTTCTCTTGGGGCATACACAAAATTTAATCAAATGTGATGTGAAATGCAATTTTATTCCCATGAAAAAAAAAAAACACACAAAACAAACAATATTGCTGTTGAACCTATATAGTCCATTCCCGAAAGTGAAAATGTTATGTAGATTTTGTTTAGATAGTGATTATCAATTTTACAAAAACAGAATCAATGAAAGTTTTTGGATGACGGGTGGGAAAGTTTTGAATGTTGTCAAATTCATTGCGTATGGAGTACTATGAGACCTTTAACACGCTGCCTTGCTAGTACAGACACCGATGTAACAAAAAGAAACTCCCTTCTGATATTTTTCATGCTCATGATATTATCACCTACTGTATACCCCATTTATTTAGCAAGTCTAAATTTTCACGAATTGGGACTTCCTGACGATTTTGCGAGTGGTTAAATTTGCGATTGTGGCATATGTACTGAACGTTGACGTGTGTGTCACATTTATATTGGGATCAGAGTAATTATTTTCGCGTGTCTTTAATTTTGCGAATAGCACCCAACTCAAGAAATTCACGAAAATAAAAACCTCAAGAAATATTCGGCGTATACAGTATTTGAAGATTCCTCAGGAGAGCCATTCTACATGCTTCTGCAGGAGAGCTCATGACTGTGTTGTGACATATTCCCCCAAAGAATGTAAATGTAGCATTAACTTCAGCAGTGTGGTAGATCCAAGAAATGAGGAGAAGTCTTAAATGACAATTTTATGACCGAGATGCAATATTTTATTATTTCCTGGAGGATGCTTCCTTCAAGATTTCGTATTCAGAAGAGTTCAAAGAGTTGCACATTCTTTTTTTTTTTTTTTGGTCCTTTTTTTTTTTGGGGGGGGGGGGGTAAGGTGGAGTAGGTAGGGCCTATGTAAGTAGCAGTCTTCTTATGAAACATCCCAAACATTATGGCTACAATGGGCATCTGCCTCCTTAAAAAAAAACAAAAAAAACTCCTTGAGTTCTGTGTTTCTCATCGTCTAAAAAAACAAACAAAACAAAACAAAAACATGGTTTGCATCAGAACCAGTGAATAGTTTTCTCGTTGTGTCTGTGCATTTGTGTTAAAGTGAGCTTACACTGTGCCATCGCATGACAGAGGCAATTAAGATCAAAAGGCCGTATGTCATCACTCCCTTCTGTCTCTGGCAAACAGTAAGCCAACAGGATACGGTCTGACAGTTTGTTTTGTTATCATTATTTGTCATGCGAGACATTGTCCCCAATTTCCGATTTTTCTCTTCCCCCAAGCTGATTAGGTTTCATTACGAGTATGAGCTAGCACTACGGTCATTTTACTTTGATTTGATTTGATTTGATATGATTCATTAGTGTCTGTACAGTCATCCTTCAAAAAGAAATGGACGGATATAAAGTGACTGGAAGGAACACCACAGTTTTGCAAACAGCAAAAAATGTATGAGTCTAACAATACAGTTGATTTTTTTTTTTTATTTAATTTATTCATTTATATTTTAAAGAAATACAGGGTAGAAACATTCAGTTCGATGAGTGCTTTACAATGGCAGTGGTATGATACTAAGAAATACATAGCAACTACATACACAAAAAACCCCAATAAACTTAAACTATGTATATATGAAGGTAGAACAGAATTTGGAAACGAGATAGTATAGGTGACCCGCCACAACAAAAGGATACTAAAGTCACTGACGGCTGAGCCGAGCAAATTGAGTCTGAAGTCAGATCATCAAAATCAGTCAAATCGATTAGATCTCTGCTTTTGGCATAATTTTGTAGTCTAAAGTTTCGTCTATCATCTACTGAAATTTCAAAGCTAAATGACCAAAGAAAAGGCAAGAAATTAGCGTTTTTCTGGACCATGATTTTCTGACTTTCAACGGAACAGAAGCGTGTCTGACTAGGCTTATGCCGAAAGGGTGGGTTGGGTGGTGGCGCGTCGCGTTAATGGGAACACCACCCTTCGTCCAAAGCCCCCCCGGTTTTGCCGAAAGGGTGCGTTGGGAGCGTTGGGTCGCGTCGCGTTGACTGGAACCCCACCCTTCGTCCAAAGCCCCCCCCCCCCGGTTTTGCCGAAAGGGTGCGTTGGTACTTTTTCTCATGTAATATTAAAAGACGAGTTTTGAATTTATATTTAACCTTCAAACAACCAATCGTCCGGATCGGTTTACACTCTATTACCATTTGGTCTACAGCCAGTTGGTCTAATAGACTTGTTTAATATCAGTTGGTCTAATAACCAGTTGGTCTAGTCATCATTTCGTCCAATTACTGTTTGGTCTAATTGTTATTTGGTTTAATTACTATTTGGTCTAATTGTTATTTGGTTTAATTACTATTTGGTCTACAGTCAATTCGTCTAATAATAGCCATTTGGTCTATTTTTGGTCTAACACCAATTTTTATCATCAAATACCGATTTCGTCTATTATGAGTTGGTCTAATTCCATTTCGTCTAATCATCAAATGGTCTACCAAATTTGTCTAATATAAATTTGGTGTACACATCATTAATTTTGGTCCATTGCCCAGTTGGTCTAGCCTCTGTCTATCATCATTTAGTCTACACCCATTTAGTGTAATAACCATTGATCTTATTGTCATTTGGTCTAATAGCCAGCCTCCTGGTCTAATCAGGTACCATTTGGTTCAATCATCGTTTCGTCTTAATGACCAACTGGGCTATTTTTTTTCTTTGGGGGGGGGGGCCCTTTTTATTGATGTGTACACCAAATTTATATTGGACAAATTTGGTTTTATTTTAGACCATTTGATGATTAGACGAAATGGAATTAAACCAACTCATAATTGACCACAAATAGACCAAATTATTATTATTTGACGAATTGACTGTAGACCAAATAGTAATTAAACCAAATAACAATTAGACCAAACAGTAATTGGACGAAATGATGACAAGACCAACTGGTTATTAGACCAACTGATATTAAACAGTCTATTAGACCAACTGGCTGTAGACCAAGTGGTAATAGAGTGTGAACCGATCCGGACGATAGCCTCTTTGAAATGGTTGTTTGAAGGTTAAATATAAATTCAAAACTCGTCTTTTAATATTACATGAGAAAAAGTACCAACGCACCCTTTCGGCAAAACCGGGGGGGGGGGGGGGGGGGGGGGGGCTTTGGACGAAGGGTGGGATTCCAGTCAACGCGACGCGATCCAACGCTCCCAACGCACCCTTTCGGCAAAATCGGGGGGGGGCTTTGGACGAAGGGTGGTGTTCCCATTAACGCGACGCGCCACCACCCAACCCACCCTTTCGGCACAAGCCGTCTGACTATTTGGATTATCGCCGCACCTAGACCCTGCCCCTAGCAAAGAGGGAGTGACCTTATTGATCAGTGTGTGGCATTCTTGTTACGGATTGGTTGTGTGTAGACCACTGGCGCTAAGCTTGAATGAACATTGCGGAGGTTGCTAGGAGCATACCTTCTACTGTCAAGAGGTGAAAACTGTCTTTCCTTCCCTTAATCATGATAGCGTCGAAAGGAAAACTTCAAAGGCAGTTTTCTCGAAATGCTGATTTCCTAAACCACTCAACATGCGCTAATAAAATCATCAATATTTCCACAACTGAGTTCTTTTATGAGTTGTGTTATATATGAAATAAGAGTAGAAGAGAAAATTTTCCTCCCCGACTTTCGGATCCTTTTGTTGTAGCTAGTCACATAGAGAGAACGGCTACATTTAGGCAATAAGCTCAATGTGTTTACAGCCCTACAGACAAACAGACTATTTACTGGTGTGTCTGATGTGCATATTCATGGGTGTGTTTATCAACTCACTTCTGGCACAAAATCAAGGTTTCCAAACAAGTCTTGGGGTAATTTGTGTGGTTGGTAAATGCAAAGCTGTTTTGATTATGGGGTTAGAAATGCATTTCTGAAACATCACAATAAGTGTGAGCACAAAAGCGTTAGAGCCAGAAATGCATTTCTGTAGAGTTGATAAACACAAAGTTGTTTAAAAAACCTTTATATTATAGCTCGGACCTGCCAATGCCAACCACTGCCAACTAGGAGAGTGTGAGATTTATTGTTAACTCTTTATGTGCCGTGGTGGAAACCCCCTGTGTACCACATTATTCAGAAACACCAGCGTAGTCATGATTTGAGAAAACATTATGTTTTTCAAAACTATGAAACTTCCATTTAGATTTCTGTTAAGCTGGACATGTAGTGAGCAAAGTTGTAGATAAAATGCCAAGCTTTGCCTTGATGAAAATTGTATGACAAACCGATGTTTTTCTGGGAAATTGATCAGTAGCTACATAAGTGTAAAGGCACAAATTTTGTACACAAAACAGTGACATAAAGGTAGAATTTACAAGCAAATTTAATAGGAAACACCGCTTGATAGTCAATCACCACGTAAAAATTCAAGCTATATGTGTGACGAACGGAAGCACAAGAAAAGCTTTCATTGTACTGCGGAATTTGGTGATTTATCAAATGGTTTGGGCGGATTTGCGGGTTTGAGCAGAATATGCAAAGTTGGCATGCTGTCAGCTGAGTCTGACGTCGCACATAAAGAGTTAATGGCCTCAAAGCAATATACTGTACGAGCTGAAATTTTCGCGGTGGTTTTATTTTCGCGAATTTCGCGAAACGCCTTTGAACTGCGAAAATAACAACACGCGAAAATAACAACGCGCAAATAGTTACGTTCAGTTAGACCGTCGCAACCGCGAAATTAACAACACGCGCAAATGTCCTCCAAGTAGCAATTCGCGAAAATATCTGTATGCGAAAATTTCAGCTCGTACAGTATCACCCATAGGGTGAGTTGGAATCTCTGAAAAGGTGTACAAAGAAAGGTTTCTATTGATTTTGCATTATAAACTAGGGTGCTGTGCGCTGTTGATTAAAGACTTTATCGTCAGGTCACATTGAAAATTTCAAACTTCACATAGCTTTTAGAGGAGGGAATTTGGAGTTTTCCTTGCACTCATATACAATCATAGACCTCCTTCACCCAAATCACTGCCAGGTTATCAATTATCACAAAGTCAAAGACGGCCAAACAAAACAGCAAACAATTTAATTTCTTTTTTTATGTGATGTTTTAAAAAAAAAAATCTTATCGACAGTTCTAGCAGTCATAACCTAAAATTTAACCAAAATGCTGCTTAAAGAAGCCTATAATGAAACGCAATAAGAAAGATTAGCAAAATGACTTGCTTTAAACAGGGTTTGCATGAAATTCCTCATTCCTCTAAAAGCTCTCTTCTGGAAAGATATGGAAATCTGGACACAGACCCAAGACTGCCCTCAACGAACAAATATAGGAAAAAAAGACATCAAACATGGGGGGGGGGGGGGCATGCTGTCATAAGACTCTACAGTTTGATGGAGTATTAAAAGCAATTGTTACCGTCATCCTTGACCATACCTCAAAATATCAAGACTTCAAAATTGTTTTGGTGACTGACTTGTTTTGAGACCTCTGTGTAGAATGCACACAGAAGTCCTTCTCCAATTTCCCCCTGCACGACTAATTCTTCCTAACAACAAATTACCAGAAATCCTTCAAATTTAAAGAAGATTGAGACAGGATAAGTGGGGACTACTTGTGAGATTTGTTGATTGAATACACCAAGATACATGATTGGACTGCATGATTTCTAAAGAAAAGCAATATTGGGGGTAAATGATATTCAAGGAAGGCTTTCCTTTTTCTTTCTTTCTCACACACACACACACACACACACAGACCCTCTCTCTTTCTTTCATCTTTGGTGTCACATTGCTTCAAATTGTCCATGTAATTGAAAATTTGCAAACAATGCATGCTTGTTTGATGTTTGAGGTCAACAGGTATGAAAGACATTGACCTTTCTTTAACAGTGAATGGAATGTTCTTTGTCTTGTAAATTGCCTCCGTTGTAACAAAAACGCTCATGCGAGAAGGGAAGAGGGGAATTCAGAAATATTTGAAAGAATGATAAGACGATGAAATCTACTCGGGGAAATATCTTACCACAAATCTTGGTGGACTTGCTTCAAGATTGCATGGATAAAGCATGAATTCCTGTAAATTTGATAGATTTGTGGAAGTTCTCCCCAAGACAATTCGAATAGACAGATTGACCCCCACAATATGATATGTAAATCTCAACACACATCAGGCTTTGTTCACTTTTTTTTTTTTTTTTGCTGCTGTATAGTCTAAATTTCCACAAAACACATTGCTGTCTCAGACATTGAACTTGACATTGAAAGTGTGATGAATACTACTTCAACACCCCTTTGATACAATCTATGCTCATGAATGTACCACCAAACTCTCATTTCCATTTGAATCTGAGGGTCATACAGAGAAATCAATTAAAAACATTAAAGGAAAGTGCTACTTCACATTTTATTTCAATCAATAGAATAAGGATTCTTTTTAAGTGGTACAAGTTCACAACTAAAACACAAAATAAGGAAATGGACAAAATTTCATCCGATATACTGTATACATCATATATTTTGACAGGTTTCAATTTTTGCTAATTTCTTGAGTCAGGTGTTATTTGCAAACAAGAAACAGCATTAGGGACTTTTCGATTTGCACGTTGAGCCAGGCGTCACCCTGTTATGACGTAGTTTTTACGTACTGCTCATGCGAGGGTGTCGACCCTCGGCTCATCGCACAAATTTCGAATGCGTTAACCCTGGTTATCACCGTCCACCCAAATCGGTTGCGCCGCGCTCAACCCACCCTTGCTATGACGTCACACTCCTCTCGGGTATCGTGCGAAAGAGCACGATGACTCTCGGGAAATTCGTGCTCAGTTCACCTGTTTTCCTTTTTCTTTCGAGAGAATATTTATATTCTAATTACATGAAAGCTTATTATCTTGATACGTCACAGCAGCAGCGCTGACATACAAACTACAGCCTCTGGTACCTACTTTATTTGCCTGTTTTCACTGTTTCGCACTTTGCAACTGCCTATTGTAGTCCCACACATGCATTTACACGTAATGCTGTACGCAAACAGATTTTGGTGCTTTTGGCTTAGCTAATGCAGCAGTGCATTTGCCTAGTAGTCGTACCATGCATCATGTTTTAAAATCCACATAATTCCTCCCAGGATACGCATCTAGTCAAAGACAAAATAAATATTACAAGTACAGAAACGAGTCACAAATTCCGCTTATATGCACGCAAGGCCCAGGGCCTGGTTGCCTCCTGCACACGCCACGAGACGTGACGCCGGCACCCGAAATCGAAATGTGTTTTAGCAGCGGGTCAACGTACAGACGTGACGCCTTGATGTATGGTTGCGCTCGGCGGCACATCCTTCTCGTTCACCCAATCGAAAACTCCCTAGTATCAACTCTTATCCCGACATGAATACGTCCTGCACACTGATACATGCCATCATCCACTGCTGTACTCCGCAATCACAAATTTAACCATTCACTAAAATGTTTGGAAGTCCCGATTCACAAAAGATCAGACTCCTATCATATATGGTGTACCCAGTAATAGTGAAAGTGGTCGTTCTGGCATCTAGACATACTACTGGTATATGTGACATAATAAATGTGTCAAAAAGCCTCACATTGACATGTGTACACAGATTTGGGGGGGGGGGGTAACCTTCTAGAAATGATATAAAGAACATATTACATGTATTTCTTTCCTATAACTTTGACCGCAATTATGACTGGTAAATCAAAGGACGACATTCATGGTGAACTTGGCAAAATGTATATTTTTAGTGATTCTTAAAAAGGCTTCATGAAAAAAATGCAATCAAAGAGTTGCAAAGCAACATAATTGTCTCATTTTCTCTTCAAGTGTGGTTACAAAACTTGAGTAGAAATAATATCCATTGCTTTTCTTGTGTCAAGCATAATTGCAACAAAACTTTTTTTCCCCATTGTTTCTGCATTTACTCTATTTATTCAGTTCAACATGACTATGATTGGCTTTACTCTTTAAACACAATGGCCCATGAGGCGCAATGGCTATTATCCCTTTGGCAGTAAAACTTAATCAACAGGCTATGATTAAAGCATTCTAACAAGGATATTGTACTACAAAGAAAAGAGCTCTAACAGGACATAAATATTAATAAGAGATAATCTAATTAGATTAGGATGAAAATGACGGGCAAAAGCTTTCTGCAGCTAAAGGAGCAACAATAACTGATAAAAGTGCCACAGTCCTAAGGGAAGATGACAGCATAAGTTTTCTGAAAATCATCCCTCTGGACAAAGGGGGGAAAAAAGATGATTATCGAATTTGCGAAAATGACAAAACTGTCAAAACACAAGATGTACTCCCAAGGGAACAAATCAGGAGGCTTTGGAATGAGCTCGAGTTAATTATGCAGCAAACTAGATTACTGAAGAGGAGCCACTGGACAGCTGGGGCCGATTCACACTCGAGAGTCACAGAGCGTCACCCAGCACGAAAATCCGTAATTGAGCGGAGAGACACAATTAATATAATGTGTCTACCACGGAACTTTGAACTCTAAATGAATAACAGGGTTCTAACTACATGTCGATATAAACTTTGATAAAGGATGATGTGATTATCTTATAATAAAGCATTTATGATTGACAAATCTATCATGAAGCTGGAACAACATGGCAACACTGGTGAACGGAGAAGATGACAATAAATTCTTCAGCCAAAATTGTTCCATAAAATAGAGAGTAGAAAATGACCAATTTGCGAAAATGACAGCACTGTCACGACACAAGATGTGTTCCCGTGGGGACCAATCAGTAGGTATTCTAATGGGACTTGAGTGAATTATGCAGTTAACTAGATGGCTGCTGAGAGATCATCGAAAGTCGGGCCCCATTTACATTCGAAAAATGAATGACATCAATTGTATGATTGTATTATTGATACATGTAGAGAACTGGAGGAGATACCAACCAACACATGAACCAAATTCTGCTGGAGCTCTTCCTTTTAGCAATGCAAGGTAATAATGCTGGTTGCCCAAAGTACGTCCATGGCCTCCCCCCCCCCCCCTTTCTCTCTCTTGAGGCAAACATTGGGTGAATTTATTAACTCAGTTTTGGTGCAGAATTAAGATTTCAAAACAATTTTCAGGGAGTTTTGGGCAGTTGATAAATCCAAAACTGTTCTGATTATGGGGTTAGAAACAGGTTTCTTACCCCCTGTTCAGACTCAAGCCAGTTTATAAACTCAATAAAGAAGCGACATATAAAGAATCCTCGTATAGCTGACAGACCGTTCAGACACTAATTTCGACCATTCCAGAAAAACGTTGTATAGATGTGCAGTTTCTCACGGTGCATGTTGTTATTGTCATGAGTGACAGGTACAAGGTCACCTTTCGTGCTCGCTCCTATTAAGCCCCGCCCAGTTATACCGTTCTATGGTCGCCATACGTTCAGACGCACAATGGACATGATAGAATGCTGATTCATTATCGAGTTCTAGTTCGGAATGATGTTCTGACCATCGTTTCACTACACATTGTTTCGTTAGTCAGCGTTCAGATGTATAAATTCATCGTATAGCTATACTGTTCTGCTGTGGGTGAATTGCTTTCTGAGCTCCTAACTTTCAAAGTACACTATATTTCTCTGAGTAAACTTGAATTACCATCAAATTGTATGGCCTTGCTTGGAGCTAGCAGTTTAGTCATGTTTCCTAGCCATATGCCTGTTGTATTTGTTTTATGTTTAAATTTTTTTTTTTTTTGGTCTGGACTTCTGGTAGAAGTAACTACATCCACTGCAAAGTAAAATACAACTTTGCTCTTGATAAGAATGATTAAACATTTGAGTGTGAATGGGGTCATGAAGGGAGTTATGTGATGGACAGCAGGGACTTGAGATAATTTGAGAGAATTTTTATCGCTCTTACAAAAATTGGCTTGGGGTATTGGATGAGACAATGCTGGAAACATGGAATGCCAGATGTAGATATGAGCATGTCAAAAAAAAAAAAAAAAAAAAAGAAGCTGGACAGAGAATAACATGAGAAAGAAGTATAGACGTGGTTGGATCATCTCGTTACGTATAAATCCTGGTTCTCCAGCAGGTAATTGAAGGAAGTTATGACAGCTTGGGACAAAACTTCAAGCCAACAATGTTTCTTGAGATCTTATCATTTCAAAATCCTAGCATAAATTTGCCTTTTCTCAATAATCAAGACTCCATCTTCGTTAGATATAAACACTATCAGATGCATCCAAGTAACCCCCCCCCCCCATAAGAGTTTTTAAGAAATGAAAAGGGGACTCTAAGACACGGCTAATCACACTTTTCTATATTTAAAAAAAAAAATAATATTAAAATTAAATTAAAAAAAAAACTTATAAAATCACAATTTTCCAAAAATAATAATAAAATTAAATTTAAAAAAAAAACTTATAAAATCACAATTTCCCATTCGCTTCATTATCTGAAACTATACCATAATATACATGAAGTTTTGCTCTTTCAGAAAATATAAAAAGATCAAGATTGACTACATTGACCCATCTCAACTATTTTGAGTCCTGGCACAAAATCAGTGTATGCTACTTTTTGTTGGTGTTGTGATGCACAGTCACATATTAAAAATAAGTTTTAGCCAAATTGGAAACAGCCCCCAAATACTCATAATCATCACCTGTCTACAGAAGTTACTTGCATTGTTTTCCACAAGAGACCACTGTAGGCAGGTTTGGCTGCCCTTTGCATACTGACATGACATGATCCAGGCTGTGACTCCACTGACAAGCCACTGAATGAGAAGCAATTAGCCAAGGTGGATAACAATTCCGGGGAATGTAACACTCAATCTTCTTCTTTTTTTTTAATCATTTCTCTAAATCTCGCTTGTTTCTAAAGGTATGACTAAGTCTTTCCTGTCATTAGACTGGACAGTGAATCAGATCTGAGCAAGCTGAGAAGTCCTGAGTGCTACCTGATTACATCAACCTCTCAGCATTAGGATTTCTTTTGTACCTGCTGAAGCCACACCCCTGCATGTTCTAGATGTTTCCCAGTCCCACCCACTCAAAGCCTTGTCTATTTTGTGTTTGTTTGTTTGTTTGTTTGTTTGTTTGTTTGTTTTTTTTTTTTGGGGGGGGGGAATGGGGGTGATTCAAATTACCTCTTAACCCCTTAAAGACAAGTCCTAAGTATACTCGGGCAGGTGTCTACGGGAAATGCGTGTTATAGCAAAATCAGCCAGTCCTCAATGGGTTGAAATTACTGACGCCTCGGCCATGAAATTAACAATGTTTCATAACTATTTCCCATGCTGTACACTGTATATACCATCTACCCCTAGTCAATCACAGCAGTATGGCGAAAGATAAGAATTATATGATTCGACAGATTGATGTAGAAAAGGCCACTAGATGCACAATGGTTATTATTGGAGAACAATATTCACACATATAAGAATGGATGAATATACGTAATTGAAAAAAAAAAAGAAGACAAGTACAGACTGTATATGTGTAAAAGCAGCTTGTGAGCTACAACCTGTAGGTGTTGACATGAAGCAAAATTAGAGAATGAGAAATAACAGAATTGAACAGATGGACTGGTATGATTTAAATTTTAATGGAACAAATTGGCGAGCATACAAAATAAGGGAAAATTGGTGATTGCAGAGTGTGATCGATCACAGTATCTATCCCTGCCTGCTTGTCATGTTGCTTCTGATGAAGATTCTGGTAGGATCGAAAGCTCAGGCCCCTTTTGACTCCATCCTATCTAGAAAAAAACTAAGTCCAATCCTAAATTCTTATCACATTCGAGAAAATACTCATGAATAAAGGCATGGGGGGGGGGGGGGTAATCTTATAAAATGTGTCACATGACCACAATGGCTTTTGTTACTCCACTTTGAGTGTAATGTGACAAATAATACAGTCAATCAAACTGTCACATTTTTGTTCATTAAATTACCTGCTTCACTCAGATGTTTACTAACTGTAATATGTTTGAAATTTCTTTACTGACAGCAGTCTTTTTTTTTTCCCCGCCAGCAATGACCTCTTCCATTGAGAAAGACACAGAAAGGGAGAGAGAGAAACACAGAGCAGGGCACAGCAGCATTCACAGCTCATTACACAAACTGGGTCTAGTTTGCACACTACTATGTTGTTATGCTGAGGCACCTGATTGGCTAGTCTCTCTTGATGACATGTACTCACTTTAGACCAATCACAGCAGGGAATTGAATGATATGCACACAAGGCTTTTGTGTGTGCTTGCTTGGGTGTGTGGCCTTTGTGTGTAAGTGCGTAGACAGGACAGCCAAGCAGTTGCACAAGGTGCAGCAAGTCAGTGTTATCTTGTAGTCTATATTTTCAGACCACACTTTTTGTGTTTCGTGGCAGCAACTGCCCTTGAGTAAGATACTTTGTTTGCATAGAGTGCTTGCATACGGTGATGCATTTTGTTCTTATTTTCCAAATCAAACCAAATGCATGGTGTGCTTGAAACATGTTAACTGTCAAACATGAAAACCCCTTCAAAAATCTCAAACATTTTGCATGCTAGCACATTTACACCATCATACTACAATGGTACTAAACAGTACTGTAGACAACCCTTTGAGTGAGGTGAGATATTACGAAATCACAGAAACAATGTTTGCAAATATGCAACGAGAACGGACAGACGCAAACAGCTGCAGAAAGTGCAAGTGATGTTGAATGTTTCTTTGCTGGCAAATCTAAGCAAATTCCAGTGTGTAATTATCTTCAGGAAATACATGTACATCCTTAATCATATTCAGAGCTATCAGAGATAGAGACTGCACAGACATTACTCGCTGACTGCAATTTGTACCTGAATGCTGATTTATTGACCTGTTACTCAAAGATATATCTCTTAACTCTTTGTGCACCATGGTGTAAACCCCCTGTGTGCCACATTATTCTGAGACACTAACATCTTCATTCTTTGGGAAAACATTCTGTTTTCAAGTCTATGCAACTTTTTATAGATGTTTGCTATGTTGGACTTGTAATGAGAAAAGCTGTAGAGAAAATACCAAGCTTTGCTTTCATGTAAATTCTATGACAAATCTATGATTATTTTTCTTTCAAATCACCAGTAGCTACAGACCGATTCAGGTTCGTTGAGGGCAGCAGACAATTTGTGGCACTGGCGCAGCCATGAGCTCATTTTGCGATGTCTTAGCCGACCCCCCCTCCTCTCCCCCACCCCACGGGCAGCATGTTTATCGCGCACTTGTAACAAAGGTTCGCGCACTAAGCAAGCATCCGCGCACTCAGACCCCGTTTACAGTGCGAGGCTCGGCCGAGCCCAGCCCCGCTTCAGTGTAAACGCGCAAAGGCCAAATGCGAGGCCAAAATTGGCCTCGCATTTGGCCTCTCTCTGGAGGTGGCCTCTTCTTGGTGTAAACGAAAACTGGGCCAAATGCGCGGCCAATTTTAGTGTGGCTTCCAGACCCTCTGCCCGCACTATTTTGCTATTCACGATATTAACCCCCTCAACGTGGAAAACTAGTATAGTTTAAGGTGGTTTTGTCCTGCACAGGATTTTTCCTTCGGCAAAGGCCTTTGCCCGAACGGCGAATTCGTCGCCATGGAATCCAGTTGGCAAATGGTCTGAAAACCAGGCTATACCAAATTGCGTTTGTTTACAAGCAGAGCGCCACTACGACAAAATATTGAAAGGTTTGAATTAAAAGCGCGGCCGAGCCCAGCAGTGTAAACAGACAAAATTGCGAGGCTCGGCCGCGCAATTGAGGCCGGGCTCGGCCGCGGCCGAGCTAAACTCTGCATTTAAAAGCATGTTTCATAGGTGAAACGGTTCAAATTACATTTGACATCAATGCACCCAGAAGCATTCACACGACATCTACCAGCCATGCACCCTGAGTGGAGGTGAAACTTGATTGGACAGCACAACACTGGACAACAACTGATGAAATTTGCTTTGAGAACTGTCATCAGGGAGAAATGATTCCAGCTTACTTTCAGATGCATAATAAAGACAGCCTGTTTAATACGAAACATGTCTCTAAACATGTTTACAAACAAGTTACTTCGGGCCGTCTGAAAGAGTTACTGTACAACGAGGAATGTTCACGTGCATTCTAATTTTGTGAATTTTGCGAGAGCCACGATTCGCAAAATTAGAATGCAAAGTTCTTGTCTACACTAATATATGCATTGAATGTTAGAGGCAAAATTTCATGCCACGAAAAAGGCAGTCGGCTCCAATTCGTGAAAATTTCATGCTGCGAAATTATTGTGTTTTACAGTATTGGATACAGGTCATGACTGAATCTTACTGGCAGACCAAGATCAATCACAGTATCATTGTTTGTTGCTGCTCATTTTCTCTCTAATTCCTTGACATGCCATCCGCAAAAGATATTTTTCCCTTTGATAGAGACCTCTTTCATTACCTCTTAATTTTGGAACAGCAACTATTTGGCTTCTCTTCACAGATTTCCTCCCATTTTTTATGATGTAGCCTCACAGCCCCAGGCCTGCATAGGCACATGTGGACCAATTCAGCAGCGACAACAAGAAAAAAATATATCCAAATATTTCTGCGATTGTCTTTCTACCCTTTCCTAACGAGCAAATTGAAAATCTGACAATCCCCATCAATATCTCGGGAATTGGAGCAAATTCCTGCAAACTCCACAATTTACGCAGCTCTAGGCAAGACAAAGAATTTCTTTGAGATGCTGACTGCTCAATCACCGGGCAGGAGCACCAACACCTGATATTTGATATCTGTATATGTACCCTCGGCCAGGTTAACCACTCAGATATATTTGACCCCTCTCTTTGAAGCATTTGACACTTCTCAGAAATTCCATTACGCTCTCTCCCCGAAGTCTGGGTTTGCATGCTGCTCTGGACAGAAATCACCTGACGGAATACGATTAGACTCCAGGACCGTTGCTGTCACCGGGGTGTCACTCATGGTCTCGTTAGCGGCTCCATTTGAACTCTGTGACCCTTGCCATTAGACAGCTCCCCCTCCCCCTCCCCCTCCCCCCCCCCCCCCCCCCGTTTAACAAGGGTTGAAAATTTTTCCAGACAGACCGAGAATGGCAAAGACAACCCCAAGAAGGGGATAGAGAAATTAAGAGACATAGATAGATAGACAGACAGACTGACAAATGAAAAAAACAGATAGAGAGATAGACAGATCGATACAAGAATGGAAAGAAGAGAAAATGGCTGGAAAATAAAAGATGGGAAAAAATATGTAGGAATTACGAGGAATTGAAACTCTGGGGAAGAGAGAGAGATAGAGAAGATGAAATCATACTTGAAGAAGTGGGTATTTTTTTCTTAAGAAATCTTTTAACAAATCTATATAAATATGCATTAGATCATATTCATGCATCTGCATCATTAATCTTGTGGTATTGCCTCAATATGTTAAAACAGTAATATAATGGAGAAAAGAATAAAGCTGTTTTTGTATGTGCTTTGCTGTAAGGCCACTTTGTTTTGGGGGAGTTTTAGTGTGTAGCAAGCAAAACAAGGGCAGAACATACTGTAAAACGAGGAATGTTCGCGTGCATTTTAATTTCGCCAATTTTGCGAGAGCCAAGATTCGCAAAATTAAAATGCACACGAAAGTTCTTGTCTATACTTGTATGCAGTGCATGTTAGAGGCAACTCGCGAAAATTTCATGGATCGAAAATATTGTGTTTTACAGTAGATAATTCCTCCCCTCCATGTCAGGCTGTGAATACCCATAGAAAAGAAGGTTGTGTGGCACTATGAATAAGCATTCACAAAAGTCTGCAGACTTTTCAAAATACGAATCTAAAATACATATACGACCAACCTCTTCTCTTCATTATGTTCTGCACCTTTCACATTGAAAAGAGCATTGAGTCTCTTCCTAATGTGAATGTTTGGTCTAGTCAGGGTTCTTTTCTTTGTAATTCTACCCACCCTCACAAATTTGTGCATAAAAAAATGAGTGCTACATACCCTATAAATGAAACAGTACATGAGCGTGTGCATACATGCTGGCACGTGGATGGGTGGGGGTGGTGAGAAGAGGTTTATTTCTTCTTTTGTTGCTTTAGGCCTTGTTTATAAATCAAGTTTATGCTGAATAATGTAAATTATATCTGTACTGCAATGTCTATGTGTATACAATGTCCATGCTTGTACCCCTATGTACATGTATTATTTGTACATTTTTGTATTCAGTTGTTCCATGTTTCCTTTAGTCTATAGCGTATCTCCCATCTCTCTCTCTCTCTCTCTCTCTCTCTCTCTTCTACACAACTCTTTCAATATGAGCTTATTACCTTTTATGGTTATAACTTGCCAAACTTTGTCAAGTGTCATACCTTTGCAATATTTACTCATTGCTGCATGAATAAAAAGATGCAACATCTCATTCTTCTGTGCCACAATATTTCCAACAAAGTATAGGTGCACAGTCAGAAAGGGCTGTGACTAGTGGTTGACGTGTAGGAGAAAAACAGTTTCTAGAGTGCAGAAGTTCAGCCACCCCCATCACCCCTCCACCCCCCCCCCCTTACCTGCAGAGGTCCTGTATCTTGCTGGTGGCATGTTTATAAATTACAACTGACTGGTCTCAATTTTATATCCCTGTTTGCTTGGACAGCGACTTTACCTTGCTTTCATAATGCCACCTGTGTGACCCCTGAAACTCCTACCTGTATGACCTCGAGAAAGATCCTCAACAGCACCATCCTACCCTCCTGGGTAGATTCATCACTGTTGCTTATACATTGTACCACCCTTTCTGCTCAATGAAAACAAGTCAAGGCGCTAGAAGAACTCCTATTTATACTCTACAGCTATCAGTTTTTGGACTGTGTTGCAAAATTCATTGTACCCAATACCCACTATCAAAATGCATTTGCAAAGGTCTTTTGGATCACATTTATTGAGTAGTTGCATTCCCATCATACCAAGTTTATGTCTTCAAACATGTGTGAAAAACAGGAGGGCAAGCAGACACATTTCTTTTTTCTTTTTAAACCATGCTGGTATGTTTCTGCAGAGATGAAGATCAGAACTAATCACCACCAACGGCGTCATGAATGGCGGGGTCTGACACATGGAGTCACACCGGCCTACTTTTCCATCTTATTCCGAAATTCTGAGAGAGTTTCCATGTTACTGCCCATATATTTATCTCTTCTCTAAATCAAATCGGCTTCCCGCTGCTATCGTTAGTTTCACATTACTCCCAACGCGACATGAATGCAATGGAGACTAATTCGGAGAAGGTGAGAGAGCATGATTCTGAAGGAAATACATGTACACTCTGTCACACTGCCACATACTGATAAACGCAACGGCACATGATGCAAAACTTGGCGACGTATAAACACCTATAGTTAACCTCTCTTTCTTGAAAAGGTAGATACCCCAGGCAGTCCAAATAAATGCACACCCTCCTCTTAACATGAGCACCCACGAAATTGATGTTTAGAAATAAAAGGGGACATTTTTGGCCCACAGTGTGAGATATATGTGTAAAAACAAATGCTTCACTTTTTATTTCAATGACTGAAAAATGCAAACACTAGCATTTACCTACACATTCCCAGTTTTCTACCTGGAAAAAAAAAATAAAGAAGGCATGAGTGAACTTTCTAAATCCCAAGACGTGTTTGCTCATGAGCCTTTGCTACAAACTATCTTGAGTAGAATAATCAATGAATTGTACTATTTTTTAAGGATATATTTAACTGTTTATGTATTCATTCAGAGTGGTCAATTGAGGCACAGTTGCAGATTGATACACTGAGCACGTATGATGCATGGGACACTGTTCATTACTCTGAATGTTCGTTAATCCAAAAATGAAATAAAATTTGTTACTTGGACCAGGTGCATAATTCCGAAAATGAAATAAAATTCATTATTCTAAATGTGTATCTATGTAAAACATGAAATAACATGTAGGTTCATTATTTTGAAGGTACATTAATCTGAAAATGAAAAAAGATTCATTATTCTGAAGGCTTGTTAATCTGAAGTAAACAAAGATTGTTAGTACACACCTCCTTTTCTTTTCATTACCAAATAAACAAACATAATTTCATTTCCAGATTAACAAACCTTTGGATTAACAAACTTCATATCATTTTCAGAATGACCATCCTTCGGAAAAATGAACCTTTGGAATAGTGCCACAAATGCTTCGATTAACGAATATCACCTAAATAACAAAAATCACCCGATGCATGTATACCTTGGCAATTATTCAAAAATTATGCGTGGTTCAGTGAGGTGAGGCTTAAGGTAGGAAAGCTTGAAAAGGTCTTGTGGCTGATGCCACCTGGTTGCGGGTTCATCCCCCGCCATGCCTTACTCCACAGTAACAAGCTAGTTTTGAATATGTTGTATGGGTGTGGGATATAAATCGAAGCCACGAGGGGGGAGCTCTAGTCTATGAAAAGCTTTGGTCACCCCCCCCCCCCCCCCCACCATTTGTGCACAAACATGAATTTGTCCACCTTCACTATTTTTTTTTCCATCTTGTTATTTGTTTTGTTCACATTCACAATATCCTCTCTCTGACAAATGAAATACCACAACTGGCAGAAACTCAGTCAGATAGCTCTTAGAAATGAGATGTTGGGGTAGTTCATATGCATTTTACATATACAGTCAAACTCGGATACCTCGAATTCGTCGGGACTGAAGAAAATGGTTCGACGTACGCGAATTTCGAGGTACGCGTACGTCGAATTTTCTTCGACTTATCCGATGTTTATCGATGTTCGACGTTTATCGATGTTCAACATGGTGTCTGTTATAGTGCCTACTGACTGTTTGCATGCTTGTCAATTTGAACTGAATCAACTTTTATATGAATGAATTGAGTGAAAATCGGAAATGAAATCAAAATTTCAGAAATAAAGATTTTGGTGGCCCAATCGCGCCACCAAAAAAAAAAAAAAAAAGTCGGATGTTTGCCTTTACTTTTCAAAATGTTGAACGGTAACAATTGGCTACGTAAGATGCTAAAATAAATGTCAGAGTTTTGCGTTTAATTGTGGAAATGAATGACGGTAATATTCGACTCGGTATGATACTATAATAAATGTCGGATGTTTGCTCATACTTTTGGAAATGAATAACGACAAGACTCGGCTCCGTATGGTGCTAAAACTAATGTTAGATATTTGATTTTGCGTTCGGAAATGAATAAGGATAACATTCGGCTCCGGAAGACGCTGAAATAAATGTCGAATGTTTGCTATGACGTTCGGAAATGAAAAACAATAACATTCAACTCCATACGATGATTAAATAAATGTTGGATGTTTCCTTATACTTTTGAAAGTAAATAGCAATAGCATTCGGCTCCGGAAGATGCTAAAATAGATGTCAGATGATCGTTTTTATGTTCGGAAGAAAATAACAGTAATATTCTGCTCCATCATGTCCATATGATGCTAAAATAACTGTCTGATGTTTGCTTTTAAATTTCGAAATGAATAACAATAACATTCAGCTGCGTTTAATGGTAAAATCAATGTTTGATGTTTGCTTTGACGTTCGGAAAAGAGTAACAATAATATTCAACTCCTGACAATGATGAAATAAATGCTGGATGTTTGCTTTTATGTTCGAAAGTAAATTGCAATAACATTTAGCTCCGGAAGATGCTAAAATAAATATCGAATGTTTGCTTTGATGTTCTGAAGTGAATAACAATAATATTCAACTCCGTACGCTGATAAAATAAATGCCGGATGTGTGCTTTTACATTCGAAAGTAAATGTCAATACCATTCAGCTCCGGGAGATGCTAAAATACATGTCGAATGATTGCTTTTACGTTTGGCATGTTTGGAAGTGAACAGCACTAACATTCTGCCCCATTCAATGATAAAAAAGATATTGGATATTTGCTACGGTACATTTCAAAATAAATATCAGTAACATTCAGCTATACGTTTCATAGTCCAAAATGTCTGATGTCTGCCTTGATGTTCAAAAATAAAAAACAGTAACATTCGGCTCCGTGCGATGATAAAATAATTGTCAGATGATTCATTTCACTTTCGGAAGTGGACAGCAGTAACATTCGGCTCCGTTCGATAATGAAATAAATGCCGGATGTTTGAAATGAATAACGGTAATATTCTGCTCCGTACGATGCAAAAAAAAACAAAAAAAACCACACACACACACAGATTGTTGCTTTAACATTTGGAAATGATTAATGGTATTAATCCGCTCAGTTAGATGCTAAAACAAATAGCGGATGTTTGCTTTCACGTTTGGAAATGGATTAGGATAGTATTCAGCTCCGTAAGATTCTAAAATGAATGTCGGTTGTTTGCTTTTACATTTAAAAGTGAATAACGGTAACTTTCTGCTTTTTACAATGCTAAAACAAATGACGGATGCTAACAAATGTCAGCAAATGCTCCCATTTTCTCATTTTAAACGTAAGTTTTGACCTCCTCAATATATGGGCATCAACTTTTATAATAATATCTACGCCTATTTGTCAAATCTTTAAACACAGAGTAAGATGATTGAATTTTCTATTCATTTGTTTTAGACATGGACATCTGTATCACTTCAATAATGCTTAATATTAATTTGTCTATGTTTAGTAGGACCGATTTAGTTTTTCTGATGTTTTTCCTGATTTTTTTTTTGTCACCAGATTTTACTTTCGACCACCAGAAAATAAAAATCAATGATATTGGTGGCCCGATAAAATTTAGTGCGGAGCCCTGTGTATTCTATTCTTCATTGTGATCGGCCTATACTTCCAGATTTTAATAATCGCATTGGTGGAAAAAAAAAAAAAGTTTCAGTGCTTGCGTTCTCGGGGAAGTTAACTTCGTGAAAGGCAAAAAAAAAAGGTCTAAAAAAAGGCACCATGAGGTAGATTGATGTTTTGACAGTGGAGCGTGATTAATGGCAAAGATATAACTGTCAACGTAAGCAGGTGCGCCCCGACGGTTGAGAAATCTACGCGCACGGTATTACCGTCTTGATCAAAAATCAAAACACAGTGGTTAAAGAAAAGCAAATGATGGGGCAGCGCGTAGTGCTATCGTAAAGCACTCCATTGGCACGGGTGCTATGTGCATACCATGTACGTGTGTTGGTAGGTGTTGGGGATTTTCCTTGTCAGCTGTGTATCGCGTATTTCTTCTTGGGCGCGCGATTGTTCTGGTCTCAGAATATTTACAATCGAGTGTGAAAACATTAATTTGTGACATGTCTTCGCTGTCCACGCGCGCTTAATCGGAGATGCTGAGTGATGTTTACAATTTTGATTCGAGCAACATGCTGGGAAAAACAATAAGTTAATTAAGATCGGGACATTACATTTCCCTTCGAGGCAACCGAGCTTCGAGTTATCTTTTTCGATCTACGCGAATTCTAATACACAGAAACTCCATAGGAACAATCGGGACTTTCATTTTGGCCCCGAGGTAAGTGATATTCGGCTTATCCGATGTCGAGGTATCCGAGTTTGACTGTACCAAACAAAGTCTTCATGTATTATATGCTCCATTCAAGCCACATAAGAAAAATATGGCAACATTTATGGCAAGCCAAATGCCCCATAAATTGAAAATCTCAGTTTATTGAGCAATAACCTTAATCCATCAAGGACGAGTCCCAAGTGTGCTCGAGCAAGTCTATGGGAAATGCATGTTGTAGCAAAATCAAACTGTCCTCAATGGGCTAAGTTTATCACTGAAAAACTTTTTTTTTTTTTTTTTTTTTTAATTCATGGGACATTTGGCTTGCCATAGGCATTTCCACCTTCGGGCAAAGATTTCAGTGAAAAACAAGCATAAGGAAAACATCACCATAATGCTGTTTATATGACCCAGTTATATCAGCAGGCATAAACACTCCTTCAATGAATCATGCCATGATATGTACTGGTATCGATTTTTGATGACTTCCATAAATTTCTCTTTTCTTGTTTTTTCAGCCCAACGAATACTGTGATATAGCTGTGAAATTTTGTGATGACATACATACATCCCATCCCCTCCCCCAAAGATGGCACCCATGTGATTGACCTTTGACACCAAAAAAAAAAAAAAAGAAAAAAAAAAGCCTGCTGTCTCTCTGGATCTGTCCACAAGGCTATTTAGACAGATCTCCCAATCTCTCTGAGGTCAGGTATCATGCCTTTAACTTCAAGGTCTGATGAGCAATATGACTTTATCTGAGTCGGCAAAGTCAAGTCTCCATGTTACAAGGAAGAAGGTGACAACCATAGATGATATTTGTCTGGTAGTGTTTCTAATTTGACACAAGTGGGAGGGTGGTGGTGTCCAAGACAAAGAAATGAATGTGTAGAGATGTTTCCATCGACAAGTTATGAAAATTTGAAAAACTAACTCAAGTTAGCCATTGAGAAACTTTCATTTCTTTAGCCCTTTCTGTACCGATGAGTCAAATGTGTACAAATTTTGCACATAAACCTATGGACAGGAGATTAATGTAGTGAGTAGAGGGCTAAAATCCTATATTTATTCTTCTTCTCAGACCATACAAACATGACAAAGAGATGAAGTGATAAGATTTTTTTGTTGTTTTTTTAAGAACTATGGCTCCAAACAAAGTTACTTTAAAATTAATGTTATAAATCACCAATAGCCTCTGATAGTGCACTGTTTGTACATGATGAATTACACCACTTTCAAATTTGTTTAAAGTATGGTATACAGGAAAATGAAATATTTTCAATGATACCACATTGATTACATCATAAGAGACATTTTTGAAGATGTTATTGAAATCACCATAAAATCATAATCCAATGAATTTTCCTTTTTTTCAAATCTAAACTAAAATATCTCAAATTGATAAAAATGGACATATCACTTTTTACATTTAAACTCTGCAAATGGGAATTTAGTCTTCAAAGGGTTTAAAGCCAAAGTAGAAATGGAGTGGAATCATATACTTATACATTCCATCTAGATAATTTCACTCCCTCGTGCGAGGCGGGGAGACAGATGGACTGACATTCCACTGTAGTGCTCAACCGCAGCAAACATGTCAGTACTAATTGTCATTGTGCAGATCTGACTACTGTTTCATTCAAAGATTTCTCCTCTTTTTTGTCTACGTTGGTAATTGATGACACACTAATTCTGATGACTAGCTAAGGATGTGACAAAATATATTCAATTATAATACGGTCTGAGAAACCATCCACAAAGATAAAGTACGACATAATCGCGTAACAGAAGATTTCATCACTTTTGAGGAAGATAATGCTTTCTCCTTTTTTTTTCTCTCTGCTTTTTTTTCCCTATTCCTGTTCAACTCTACTTTCAGTTGTTTGACAATTATGGGCAGGATGCCACAAAGGGTTTAAAGAACTTTGCTCAATTACCTACAGGGATCCAAACGCATCTACGGGGGATCCAAAACTTCCCAACTTAAGACCGACACGATTTTGATGTTAATGCATCTCATATGTAGAATCAAGAGACCAATATGCAAAAAGTGCAAATACAAGCACGTGTGTAGTTGAGATAGATAGATAGACAGATGGATAGATAGATGGAAAAATATATAGATAGATTAACAGATATAGACAGAGAAGAAAGAACACACAATACATATATTTAGATAGTCACTCTCAATCTTTTCTCCCTTTTGTTTCTCTCTCTTCCTTTTCCCCCATTTTCTCTATCACTATCTCTCTCTCTCTCTCTCTCTCTCTCACTATCTCTCCATCTATCTACCTACCTATATATCTCTCTATCTTTATCTCCCTCTATCTATCTTTATATCTCTCTGTTGCTCTCTCTGTATATCTTTCTCTCTCTCACTATCTATCTCTCTATCTTTCTATCTACCTATATATCTCTCTATCTTTATCTCCCTCTATCTATCTTTATATCTCTCTGTTGCTCTCTCTGTATATCTTTCTCTCTCTCTCTCTCACTATCTATCTCTCTATATATCTATCTACCTATATATCTCTCTATCTTTATCTCCCTCTATCTATCTTTATATCTCTCTGTTGCTCTCTCTGTATATCTTTCTCTCTCTCACTATCTATCTCTCTATCTATCTATCTACCTATATATCTCTCTATCTTTATCTCCCTCTATCTATTTTATATCTCTCTGTTGCTCTCTCTGTATATCTTTCTCTCTCTCACTATCTATCTCTCTATCTATCTATCTACCTATATATCTCTCTATCTTTATCTCCCTCTATCTCTCTTTATATCTCTCTGTTGCTCTCTCTGTATATCTTTCTCTCTCTCACTATCTATCTCTCTATCTATCTATCTACCTATATATCTCTCTATCTTTATCTCCCTCTATCTATATTTATATCTCTCTGTTGCTCTCTCTGTATATCTTTCTCTCCATCTCTCTCTCGGTGTATGATATCATCATGAATATAACGGATGAAATTGAGAAGGTGGCCAATGGCTAAATAGTACTGTCAATGAAAACTCTCGGACCGTACTGTATTGATCATTGTGGTAATAAAACTCCCTATACTGTACTTGTTTTGTTCTGTTTGTTTTATATTGGCATTTGAGCAGTTCAATGGGTATCATTGAGTGACTGGTTCACACACTGGTTTCATTTGGACCACTTCCAGGGAAATCAGAGTCATGGATCAGAAATACTACACAATTTGAGGGATCAATGATGAATGCAACTAGTCAGCCCTTGACAAGCATCACTGGATATTTAAACAACAAAATCAACAACAAATGCTTGTTTCTGATTGGCTGGCAATCTGTGAGATGGCATGGTTCACATCCGGGTTATGTCACTGGTTGTGATGACCACTTCCTGCATCATCCTGCTTCAGGCATTGCTAGCCAGCTCACGCTACTTTTCCCGAGTGATCTTTGATTTTCAAGACATTAATGTATACTCTTTCACGACAATCAGGAAATATGTCATTCTTCGCAACACATTCCACAGGCCACAGAAAAACTACGAAAAAGCAAATGGTAGGACCATGGCAGTTGATTTGCACATTGTATCTTGCTCCACCAAGCCTGGAGGAACGTTTTGTGATTAACCTGTCTTTGTGATGCAAAAGTCTCTTTCATGCCACTGCTACCGTTGCATCCAGCAGTTGAAACTTTACCCATAAGACATCTCACATTCATGAATATAATTATGGTGAGATTTCTCTACATTTTCTCCTGCAACCAACACATTGCTGCTATACAGTGAAATCCTGATGGCATCATATAAACATTTCCTTTGTCAAATATCACTTTCTACTGGATGTAGACACACTGTCATACTTCTGATGGCATTTTTAGATGGTACAAGGCAGAAACAAAAGCCACAAGTACAAACTGGTACACACTTGCCTACGTCAGTAATAGCTACAGGCTTGTACGACTGCTATATCATATCAGTGAGGACTGTAATTATAAGGATTGACAATATAATATTTTTTTTTTTCAAATCACATATTATCATCATTTAAGAGAAATGGTCTACATTTATCAACAGCTTAGTATTTTGTTCATCTCCTTGACTAATATTCCTGAATTCAATAGTGAGGCTTGATTCCTCTTTATGGCAAGAAGTATTGGAGTTCTAATCACATACAAATTCATTACAAACCCTTACTGTCCTTGAAACTTTACAGATGGGAAACAAAGAGTTGGTTTAATACTTACTCTGCTGAGATCTGTGTGGATCGAGTTTTGTGATGTACATTATGTATCTTGGAGAACCAATGAGAGAAAAACTTCAGTGAATATGGCAGTAAAGCCATTCAATAAATGCACTTCCTTTTGCAAATAATCAGGAGAGGATGTCCTTATTAGCATCAATCATAATACATATTAATATCATAATGAATAAATAAATTGGAACTCAAAATGAAAACCACATGTCACATCGCATTAATCATTGTCTTGTAACAGCACAATGGGATATTCACACATTCATTCTATCTAACAGATATTTCAGGAATATTCTTCTGTACTAGAACAAACTAGTGGAGCTTTTGTGTACAAGTTTGTTGCAGGTTTATTCAGCAATAAACAACGATGATGAATATTTGCTGACTTTACTCACTTTGTTTAAGACTAATGTATGTCATATGCTGTCTTTTTCGCAAAGGTTATAAGAAATTGTTCCTTATTTTCATATTTTTTTTTTTTTTTTTTTTTTTTACAGTTGGGAATCAGGACTTAAAAGATAATTTCCATAGTGGTTATAAGTCATGACTGAAACCGCAGCTAGAAGATGAGCAGCATTGTTACGTTTCAAGAAGCGGACTTCCCAACATCCCTCCTGGAAAATAACATACATTGCATATTTGCCATTGGCTATGGAGGAAATATTTTTGGCACAAAGTTAATTTCTACTTAGGCTTTTTTTCCCACTGAGTCTTGCAATTCTGCATATCGTGCACTAGCCTATCAATTACGTAATTTGTATAATTTTCATATATTCGAAATGTATTTTTTTCACTTTTTTATTAATTGTGTACATATAAATGTTGTTTATTGTACACTGTAATGTCAATATAGGCACTTATTTTCTAGTTTAAAAAAAAAAATCTCATTTGAACATTTTTGATGGAGATGCAAATTAAAGAATGAATAAAATGACTAAATTATGTCTGGGGGTAATGCAACCCACAAGCATTGCTTCTTTACCTTTCCTCCCAAAATGCAGCATCTTCAGATACTCAGGCAGGGTCTCCATTGTTAGGTGGCTGCATGGTTATAAACTTTGTTCTTTATAATGTTAATATATGTACCTATTTCTGTTCAAGTTCATATATATGCATGTTTCTGTTGGAGATGGAAGACATAAATGAATGAATGATTGTATTTCATGCAATGAGTCGGCTTGCAAAATTCCCACACAAGAAATAAAGTCCCCTCAGAATATAAATTTTATATTATACAAATAGTGAATGGTCACGAGTATAGCTTCATCTTTCACCGAGTTGCGAAATCTCGTTCCATTGCACGAGTAAAGACCATACACTATTTGTTTTATACAACGTCCAAGTAGATCTAAGTAGGCCTATAAGTATGAAAAATATAGCCATACCGACATGTGGATCCACTGCGATTCTCTTTCTGGCTTGTGCAATTAGTGTAGATACAGGTCACAGCTAGCGCTCACGTACACTAGCACTACATAGGCCTACATACGCGCATGCATGTACCGCACACGTACACTGCGCTAGCTGCATGCGATCCTCAATGGTATGCAACACGCAGTATACATGCAGTACACCGTACACATTTCTCGAACCGTGGAATAGAACGAAAAAATCCAACCAAGTTGCACGCAAAAATAGAACCAAAATTGCATGGCGCGTTGAATAGAGTACTTATTGAATATCACGTCGCCAGCAATCCTCCAATCAAATACAAGGATCTACTTGGACGTTGTATAAAATAGAAAAGCCAAATGTGCAATGATACTATTGGAGGCATTTTCTTGAAACCTACTTGGGACTTGTATGCTTGAAGTGCTGACTGGCACAGACATGGTTAAAGGGATGATATAGTTTTAGTTGAGATGGGGCTGCTAGGCTCCAACTTTCTTTTGCGAGATATTAAAAACCTCTTATGAAATATGAAAGAGAATGCAATTCTAAGATGAATTCAAAGTTTTATTTCATGAAAATTTGCTTTTAATTGGCTGATATATCCAAAAACAAAGCAATCTTCATAAAAGGTGAGATCCACCTTTTATCAGGATTGCTTTGTTTTACTTTGTTCTTTGATATCTCAACCATTTCAAAACTGATTTTCATCAAATAAACTGTCAATTCCTCTTTGATTGTATACTCTTAAACATTTCATAGAATATCATCTCCAAAATTATTATCAGTCATAAAACAGAAATGGAAACTTACGTCATACCTTAGAAAGACCAACCACTCATTCAACAACAAGGATGTGGTGGTGCTTAGTAGACAGGCACGGAATAGGAAGGGGGGGGGGGGGGTCTCTGTTTCAACCTTTCACATGCCTGGGACCGGGCAATCTAAAGGGCTTTTTACACTTGTAAATTTTTGCTTAGCCCCGGACCAACGGTGGGGCTAAGGGGGGGGGGGGGGCCTTAGCTGGTATAGCTGTACCAAAACGGTACACCTATATGAATTATTTATACATCTGAACGCTGACTAACTAAATGACGTATAGCGAAATGACGGTCAGAGCATTGTTTCGAACTAGAACTCGATAACGAATCAGCATTCCATCATGTCCATTGTGCGTCTGAACGTATGGCGACCATAGAACGGTATAACTGTGCAGGGCTTAATGGGAGCAAGCACGAAAGGTGACCTTGTACCTGCCACTCATAACCATAACAACATGCATAGTGATAAACTGCACATCTATACAATGTTTTTCCGGAATGGTCGAAATTAGCATCTGAACGGTCTGTCAGCTATACGATGATTCTTATTATGTCATTTCTTTATTGAGTTTTGGTATAGACTAGCTTGCGTCTGAGTTGGGGTGGGGGGGGGGGGGGGGTATGATCTCAAACACGTTTGAGCCAGAAATGTGTTTCTGTGGAGATGATAAATGCAAAGTTATTTTGAAAAGTGTTTATAGCTCTGACCTGTACCAACTACACCTGCAGCACTAACTGCCAAGTATATGATCTCCGCTCCTAGGGTCAAACAGCGCAGTGGAGCTGTGCAGTGACAAGGCCTTCCTTACAAGTACACTGCCCTGAAAAGATTTCAGTTTGAACGGTTGTGGTCAGTACATTGTACCCAGGTTTAGTAGTAACTGTAGTACCTACCTGAGGGGCATTTCATGAAGCATTTTGTCCGACAAAGTTTTGGACAAATTTGCTCTCAGCCAATCAGATTCAAGGATTTCAATAGCTTGAAATAGTCTGTCAGAAAAATATCCGACCAAATGCTTCATGAAATGCCCCCCCCCCCCAATTTTCATAAATAAAATGTACTTACAAATATTACTAATTTTCCTTTGAAAATGTACTTGAAAGAAACATAGAAATGACGAACAGAGCATTTTTCTCTCTAACTCTCTATACCATGCTCCATAGTATTTGAGCGGTTACACACGGTCAAAAATTCGTCATTTGAATGATGATTCCAGTGAAAAATAATTCTAATGATGAATTGTTAGCACGTGTGGAAGCAAATTAGAATCAAGAATGCTAATCACAATCACGAATTCAAATTCTAGTCCGGAGGAGAATTCCAGTGAAGTTTCACTCAAATTACGGTGAGAAATTTGCATGTGTAATGCTTGACCTCCAAAACATCTTTGAGGGGTGGAGCTGAGCCAGCTAGTATGAAAGTGTGCGCTATAGAACCTCATTGTTTTGATTGACAAGTCACCAAGGATTACGTAACGCCTTCGCTCGAGAATTCAAATTCTAATCACAGTTTTCGAGCGAGCGTGTGTAAGGTCCGATAATTCTAAAGAAGAATTGCACTCATCATTACAATGATGATTCAAGTTACAAATTTTCTCTCGTGTGTAACCGATCTTTGTGGCAAGAGGCAAGGTCTGTACCTTTTCAGATGTATGGACGTCAAGCATGTGCCCTTGCTACAAGTAATATCCCAAACAAATTATATTATCTTACACGAAATGCTTACAAATGGAAGATTTAATCACTGCACAATCCACAAAATAAATTGCTCCTCATGTTCTCTCACTCTCTGCATAGAGTAACTGGTGCTTCATGTTATGTGCATGAGTGTACGAAACCATCCTAATTCGGAGGAAATCACCCCCATTAGAGATATATGAGGATGTATGGGCAAATGTCATAATAGGTCAAAATCAAAAATCTTATGTAACGTTACACCATATACTGCCATTTAATCCTGCAAATGTACAAACTACAGAAAGCAAGTCATCTTTTAACTGAGCATCACTGAGAGCAAAGACATACAAGCATTCAAAAAGATGCATGATACAACTGTATGTGATAATGTAAACACGAGTGCATTAAAACAACCTTACATGTAGGCATTTCCATCATATGGAGTACTGCATATAAGGTGATGTGTATAAATTATATCTTTAAACAGAACAAACGCCGTGATTAACATATCAAAATGTTACAATATTATGTTGGGGGATTTAAATTCCTCAAAAACATGCAATTCTGAAACAGTAACAGGCATTGAGAGTAGAAACTAATTCATTTTTTTTGTATGTGCATTTTCCTACTCATTATGACTCAAATAAACATGAATTTAGGCCATAATCGAATGCTGAAACACTTCATCTTGGGAATCTGGTATACCCGATTCCTGTTACTGAGTTGAAGCTACAGGAACCTGGTATACCCTATGGATGCTACGGGAACCAGGTATACCAGATTCCCTGATGGAATGGGTTTACAGTTACCATTTCCTTGGTGCCCCATTTTGAATGTCATCTTCAGCCAGTACAAGTTTTTCTTGATGTGCAGCTCTATACTGCCATAGTTGCCAGATTAAAAACACAAGCATAAAACAACATGGAAACTATCAAGAAACACTCCGATTTCAATACTACTCTTTAGTGGGCATCAGAAAAATAACAGGAAATGCTCTGTTAACTCCTAATTTTAGTCCATTTCTGGCACAGAACAGCAGGTGTTGGGACAGCAGTTGTTTGTTGTAAACTCTAGGTTATTGGGGAGACTTCGATCTCATCAAAGTGGCCGGCTGTAAAATGGTGACAGTTCTTTTCTACTTTGTCTCTTTTTCTCCAACAATTTAACCTCCTCGGTCATTACAGTGGAAATGTCTGTGTTTTGTTTCACATTTTCCTTTCACATGTCACCGTACACATAAGGAGCAGAAGGCATTAATGTCAAATACAGTACATTGCAGAGTGTTTTTTTTTTAATTCTTTTTTTACTGCTCTTCTGGTGCTCAGCTGGCCACTTAAGCACTACACTGGAGCTACCTCTTGGGACTAACCAACCTCCTGATGCAATCGTACTGGATTCAAAATGCACAGCACCAGAGCTACCAAGTCTCATGCATTCTGCATGAGACTCAAGCATTTAGGGTCTGTCTCACGATCTCACGCATGGCACCCATTTTTCTCACGCATTTGGCGAAGTCTGCAACTTGAGCCCATAAATAAGGAGCATAGCTCAAAAGATTTAAGTGATAGTTGCAATTGAAGGTATATTTCCCTTACGTCTTTCAAAATAAGTAAAAAATGGTCACTTAAGTATGCACCTGATCACATCATTAAGGGCTAGAAATTGAAAAAGCTCCCTACCGTGGGAGGCCACAGGGGGAAAACCCCTCTTACACCCTCGCTTGCCGAGATGCCGAACGATGCCGAGTCATGAAAATCTCACTCATAAAAATTTTTGGAACTTGGCATCCCTGCAGCACTGCTTTCTCAGCCACAGATTCTTAAAGGGTTAATTCTCCTCTATGTACAAAAGAGAAATTGATAAATAGAGGAAAGCTGTACCAAATTGAATAGAGAGAATTTTCACTAATATCTGAAAAAGGAAAAAGTTATGGGATGTTTGAGCAACAGCTTCAAACAATATGTCACAGAACAATATTAGTCACAATATCATGTGCAAGTAATATGATGGAAAGTTGTCACATACTGATACAGGTATAGTCAAACTCAAATTCTGTCAATTATCTAACTAAAAAAAAAAAGACCTTGGAAAGTTGTCAGTGCCAAATAAATATGTCTCTAGAATTATTTGATGCAAAGGATGTTTCTTTGTTTTGAATTCATTTCACAAAGGAAAAGTTGGTGAAGGTTTGTGTGCAAACCAATGCAAGATTAGCAAGCTAATTCAATTCAATTCAAAGTTTATTTCATTTTCCGACAAAACATAAGTTACACATTTTTTGACAACAGAGAATAAGGTAAACAGAACATTATGTATTGAAAAGAATGTACAATAATTGAGGACCTTATAGTAATTATACATTGTTGTAGAAAAAGAAACAGAAGTGATCGAAATGAAGTACATGTATAACTTTGCTTAAAGTGCGAAAAATGGAGAGACCCACTAAAAAGACAGAGCTTGTAGAATGTGGGCCCCTCTGGAAAAATAACATCGGTGGGAAGATTAATTGAAGCATCATAAATACAAAAGGAAAAGAAAAGAAAAAAAAAAGAAGAAGAAGAAGTCTGGAAGCCCACTGAGAATTAGATTCACAGATAAATACATTTACTTTCATAGACGCGAACAAACATAGAAAAAGACTAGACAACGAAACAACTACTGAAGAAAAGGTTGTACGGGACAAAACGGAATGGACAAGACTAACAAACAGAAGACAAAATAGCAAACGAAAATGCACAACAGAGACAGCGATCTCCGACAGAAGCATGTCAAGAGAAACAGATGATTGTTGTGGAGAAAAAAAAAAGTGATATTGTAACGCCTGAAATGAGAAAAGCAAGGAAATGAAGGGACGTATGAACAGGAGTAAGACAGAAATTCAAGTCTTTGACGCTTTGGGCGATAGCGTAGATGGCAGCAGACATCCACTAAAAAGAATACAATTTATTCTTCAAAGAGAAAAAAAGGTAATTAAGTCAGTATGTGAGAAAGAAGGCCAAATGGCTAGTTCAGTACTGTAAAGTCATACGATTGCAATAGAAAGGACTTCAGTCTCCTCTTGAAAGAATGTATAGATGGCGCGTTTTTTATATCATGATTCAAAGAATTCCAATAATTTGGGCCTATATAAATAAGTGTATTTTTAGCAAGGATCGTGCGTAAAAGGGGTAAATGAAATTCATTGGAACGCCTAGTGGGATATTCATGAAATGATTGGTTTTTGAGGAACATAGAATCAAAAATAGATGGAAGCAAATTGTTGCAATAATTGTACATAAATTGGCCTAAATTATACAAAAACAGATCTTTAATTTTTAAGAGCTTGCTAGAGGCAAACAACGTGTTTGTATGAGAACGTACAGGGGAATGGCAGATAACGCGGAGGGCTTTCTTTTGCAAGAGGGACACTCTTTCAAGTAAATTCTGATGCGTGTTGCCCCAAACTAAAACTCCATAATTCAAATGAGGCAATATTAACGACGAATATAACATAAGTAATATTTTTTGTGGAATATAAAATTTCAATCTATTTATAACACCTATATTACGCGATATTATGTTACAAATATTATCAACATGTGATTTCCAGGAAAGTTTATCATCCACAATGACCCCCAAGAATTTAATATTTGATACTCTTTGTAGATGAGAATCATCTAAAACTATGTTTGTGTTTAAACTATCAACAGTATTACTAAAAATCATATATTTCATTTTTTGAGCATTGAGTGATAACTTGTTAGCTCTGACCCAGTTTGTCACTTTATTCAATTCAATATTGATTTTGTGAACGAGAAAATCAATATCGTTATGGGCGAAAAATACATTTGTATCATCTGCGAAATGAATAAAAGAGAGATCATCAGATACGCGACAAAAATCATTTATATAGATAATGAACAATAACGGCCCTAAAATACTTCCCTGTGGGACGCCACATTTAACTTCTCTGATAACTGAATCATTATTTTTAATTGTAACAAATTGTTTTCTATCGACTAAATAACTCTTGAACCACTCCAAGGCCTTCCCACGTACTCCATAATGCGATAATTTATAAAGTAAAATGTCATGATTGATGGTGTCGAAGGCCTTGGAGAAGTCCAAGAAAATACTAACTAAATGAGAATGATTATCAATGGCATGAACTACTCTATCAACGAAATATAAAAGAGCATGCGAAGTACTATGTTTTTCACGAAAACCAAACTGAGAGTTCGTAAAAACTTCATGTACCTTCAAAAAATTGATCATTCTCTTATAAATAAGTTTTTCTAAAACCTTAGACAGTGAGGACAATAATGAAATTGGGCGATAATTGCTGACTACAAGTTTATCGCCTTTCTTAAATATTGGTATTACTTTAGCCAATTTCATTTTATCGGGAAACACACCGTTAAAAATTGACAAATTAAATATATGAACAAGTGGATCAGCAATCGAGGAAATAACACCCTTAAGTATAAAATTATCTATCTCATCATAACCAGAACTTCGTTTGTTCTCAAAAGAGGAAACTATATCAATAATTTCAAATCTATTAGTCGGTGTAAAAAATATGGAATCAGAGTTGCGTTGGCCTAAAAATTCAGTAAAATGAGTTTCTGTTGCAGGAATAGTTTGAGCATAGTTTTCACCTATTTCTGAAAAATAGGAATTAAAAATATTTGCAATATGAAGAGAATCATTAATCAATTCATCATTCATTTTAATTTTGTCAATGTCAGAGTTTTTACTCGGAATATTCATGGCCTGTTTTAGAACTTTCCAAGTATTTTTCATATCAAACCTATATCTCGAGAATTGCTTAAAGTAATATTTTTTCTTTTCAGAACGTAAAATCATTGTCAAAGTATTTTTGTATGATGTATATCTATTCTTCGATCGCTCAGTTTTTTCCAACTTATATTTATAATACAAACGATTTTTCCTATTAATTGAACGAAGGATTGATTTTGAAATCCAAGGTAACCTGGGTGTTTTTTTGTAATCTGTTCTATTTTTTTGTTTTGGAATTACATCATCTAAATGATGATTGAATATTTCCATAAAATTATGAAAAGATATATTGATATCATCGCTGTCAAACACTCTTGACCAGTCAACATTCTCGAGAGCCACATCAAAACTAGCTAACTTTTCGGGTGAAACTCTACGACTAAACAAAGGAAATGAAGGAGGTTTAATATTAGATGAGGTTTTAAGAGTAAAATAAGTCATTATTGGAAAATGATCAGTCATATCTGAAAGAATTATGAAAGAATCGAGGAGGGGTA